>CM068881.1:3516791-3859291 GCA_035149815.1 Branchiostoma lanceolatum
AAGAGGCAACGTGACGAATACAAAGGGAAGTTGCTGGAAATATGAAATATCATAGGAGATGGTTCCCCCCCTACGCTCTCACTACAATTACATTCCCCGAGGTGCCCGAGGCGTGGTTATCCTCATACACGTGGTTCCAATTTCACGTATTGTGCAATGTCCATCGTGCATCATTGTCCAGATAACAGCATCGGGGGGGGGGGGGGCAGTATGCTGAAGACCTGGCGAGAACACTGCTATGTAATATCTTTGAATGCTGGTGTTTGTAGTTTTATTCACTGTATTCTTCCTGTATCACAGCGCAGGAACAATGAGAGATGGCGTCATCTCATACCGAAGGACGCTGAAGGCCGGGACGTGCTCAGAAAATCAGCTCGCGCCACGCGCCGGCCGGTCCGTTGTAAGTTGATGTGCTAATATAATGTAATATTATTTTGCTGTAATTTCCTGGCCAGGTTTTCAATATTTTGCCACATTTATGAGAGAGACTCTGAGAGTGACTGAAGGAATTCTATGAACTGCAGATGAGAGGTGACCCTAGCGCAGATGAAGGTGGACGCCTGAGCCTGGGTAGCAGCTTGCCACTGGTCAGTGTTCTTGTTCAACTGTTAGGGCTGATCAAGCCGAGCTTCAAAAGACTGCTAGTAGTTGAACTTCGATGGCAAAAAAAAAACCAAAACATTCTGCCATCTATCAGTATCAACAATCCCTTCATCATGTGCATTGTAACATTCAAAATTGCCAACAATGACGCCGGAAGCGAGATTTGAGCAGGCAGATTTTTATATCTATTCTTTTCTATCTATTCATCTATTTATTATTATTTCGAATTGATGTGTGCTTATTCTATCTATATTAAACACATGATATTGAAGAAGCCAATAAGCGGTGGAGGCGGAACTACCCAGCTATAATGGCACAGACGCCGGCAAGTGGCGACCATGTGGTAAATGCACATGGAAAAGTAGGATTCGTTTTTACATGGACATTTTTGGAGCATTTTACTGCATTTTAGTGACATTATTTGTAAATTTAATTGTACAATGTAATTCAGTGATCTCACTGCGAAATCCAATAAATAAATCTTGAATCCGGCCAGCCTTGCAGTATTGAGTCGCAGAAGCAACAGGAGTCTATGAAGCGAACAGAGTAGGGAAGAGAAAGTCGGCCAAGGGTTCTAAGCGTGATTCTTCCGGTAAAACAAATGGAAATAAATGCCCGGTGAACAGTCTCAACTAATTAAAAGGATATATAAGAGCTCGACTCGACGTCTGCTCGAGGTGTGGTTCTCCTCAAACGTAAACACGGGGTTCCAGTTTTACGTCCCATCGAAGATCAACAGGCAAGAAGATCAATGGGAGACGTCGGGCCGGAGGAAGGCGAGGGAAAAAGTTTTAAATGGGTACCTGACTACTAAACTCTAAAAACACATGCTGCACTGTATGTTGTGTAGGATGACGCTAGATTCATCAACGGAAGGATTTTCCTGCGGCCAGAGGGACCAAACAAGGACGACGAGAACCTTGTGTGGACGCTCAGCTCTGTAGAGGTATGACAATCACTTCGTTTTTACATGGACATTTTTGGAGCAGTCTGCTGCATTTTAGTGACATTATTTGCCCATTGCATTTGGTTGCATTGACAGTTAATTGAACTGTTACAGGAAGATGCCTCCACAAGTGACAAGTAGTATATATTTGTGTAAGAACGACAATAGTTGTATCTTTTTAATTTGTGGAACACCCTACGACAATTAGAGCCGTTATTTACCCCGTACCTTTGGTACCGTTGATATCGGTTATTTTATAATTAAACCTTTTATCGGAAGACGTCTGCATACGTGACGACAAGCAGTACTTTTGTATGTGCGTAACAGAGAGATCGACGTAGTGTCGGGTATGTCAATGATTACTTTCATTAAAAGTTGTGTACAATGAATGAAATGTACATGAGCATTACTATACATGGAACTGTACAAGCTTTACTGACAGCTGGTGCAGGTATGAATGCATGAAACTAATTACGTTACACTTTTGGAGTAGTCTAATGCCATCATTGTCCTTTTGTGTGACAAGTATTTCTTTGTATATGTGTACCAGCGACAAAGTTTTACTTTTGGAGCACTATGTGTTCAAACAAAAATTTACATGGACATGCAACAACATGCAGCAGCCAGCTTACTGATACAGATAAGACAACAGACGCCTATAATACCATGCATATTAATAAATCTATGTCATTCTTTTTCTACAGGTCATCTACAGAAATAGAAATGAATATTCCTTGAAAACAAAACAGTGTCAAGAAGGCGTTCTCTACATCTGCCCCTTCGAAAGGACACACGTTGTTAGTGAGAACAAGATGAGAGGTCTTTTTATGAAATGTGTAAAAGTGAGTTCTGTTGACATACATTTTTGATGCATTTTATATAATTATAAATGCATGGTTAATTAATGAATAAGAGAAATATGTATTTTACATTCTTACTGTCGTGATACATTTATCTATCATTCATTTAAATGATACATGATTATCAAAAAAACCGAGATGGTTTGAAGTGAAATGCAGAATGTACCTATATTAAAAATCCCTTCATTTATTCTTATCTCTAGCAGCACCAATACATGTGGAGAAACGGCTGTGATGATAAATTGAATGTTTGTTGCGCATATTGCTTGTTTGTATTGGACCACCCAATTGCTGTCTCTCTGTCGCGAGTATGAGCGACTAGTGTCTGAAGAAATTATTTAAATTACAGGGACGTGCACGTGGGGATGAGGGCAGAGATGATGGATATGCCGAAGAGGTTAGATGAGGTGGAAAGGTTAACAAAAATTCTTGAGGTGAAGATTATACATCCAAGAGTAGGGCTTTCCGGAAGCGTACCTTGCATGAGTTATTCACAACAAAGGATGGCCTACGGCCAAAATAGATTGGCGTTATATAATTCAATAAAGGAAAAATTATTATTCATACCAGACAAGACGGTAAACTATTTTTGTACAATCATTCATTCATATGTATTTACTATTTATATAAATACACGGTATTATGTTGCCATATCAAAAAAAAAAATGTGTAAAACGTTTTGAAGTGACAGTAAGAGGAGATTGTAATGCTTGCTGAAGCTGAAAAGGCACAGATCATTTGTGGCAGACCATAGTTATTTTGCATATATATATATATATATATATAGGAATATGGGTATATCGGTAATTGTGATGACTTTATGTTGCTCAGTTCTGAACCTGTAACTTTTATTGAATATTGAGGAAACACGTAGTTTACTCAAATTTGTGACTTTTGCCTTCCAGACAAGGCCAGCAAGACAGGTGTACAGACCGCCCGCACGGCGACGCCATGATGACAAAAGCTGATAAACCATTCTCATAAGCTTTGTGATTTTTGTGCACACCTGTGTTTTAGTTTATATCTACGTGTTGATAGGATAATGTAATTGTACGCAAATGCATCGTCCCTCAATAACTACTGGACCCTAATCCCTCAAGGTTTTACACAACAAACGAATAAAAATATAGCAGTGATAAAAGAAATGAAACTGGTGGGAATAACACTAGATGAAAAGCTCACATATAGCATCCATGTTAACAACACACAGAGAAAGGCCTGACCGGGACGCGTGGATTTGTTGGGCAGTTCTGACTGTGCGTGCTGAATAGCCAAACCAAGAAATGAATAAATAGATAAACTGATACTGATATTACCGGTAGAAAAGAAGTAGGGGGAAACTATCATATTTCCATCAACCTCCCATAACTCCTTACACTCGAGGTGCGCGAGATCTGTTGATATATTGGCATGTGTTTGTTTTTAGAACCCATAGATAACATAATTACTGCCAAGAGAACTACAAATATGTAACGTCCACAAAATACGGCCACAAGTCTCAAACAGGACATAACTAGACGGCAAAAAAATCCCTGGTACACGTCCAGCAAAGCTGGCGTTCGTAAACAACGAAGTGAAATAATTCGCACTCAAACAGAGCAAAAATGCTTTCATACAGACCGCACGCGTTTATTGCCCGTGCCGTTTAAGAGTAATCTTAGCGCGAGTCATGGATAATTTGGCATCAGCATGCCCAAAACAGCGAAAGAGAAGAAGTACAGTGTACGGAGTAACAAATGGCCGAGAGAGCTATTCAGCATTAAAACAGCCAAGAGAAATTGAAAGCGACCTGCATTCTGCAGCCGAAAATCTAAGGACACCAAAATATGGCTTTAAAACACACCCAACTAAAAAGCATGCAAACTGAAAATGCCCGACCACAAAATCAACTGAAAGTGCCAGACAGCATATATGGCGTCTGGGGTGTTTAGTGTATGGCGTCGATGCAAATTTACGAACAAAAGAATCACCTTTGTGATGCAAATTTCCGCCAAACTTGTCTGAACATGTCTCAACAGACAACTACATACAACTGAGTGAAAACGAACCTGCCCAAAAACAATCAGAAGTATCAAACCCTCAGAGTCGGTGACATACACCAGACACACAGCCAGATTCTAACACACTGGGTTACTCACAAGAGTATCAGCCTCTTCTCTTTCGCGCCATGCGCTCCGAATTTGATAGTATCGGGTTACACGCCAAGAACTATTATGGCGCGAAACATGGGCCCGATCAAGTGATCCAGCTAGTACTACTTCAGTAATTTGCCATATACCAGTTGATGTATGTGTTTTAACTGTGGCGTTAAAATAAGTTTGGAAAAACATTGCATCAGGACACAAAACAAATCACATGTGTTTTTATATTGTTTGTTTGTTGCGTATATTGCTTGTTTGTATCGGAATACCCAAATACTGTTACTGTTTTGGCGCGAAACAATGCGTCGGATCACGATTTCAGAAATGTGCTCTACCAGTTGAAGTATGTGCTTTAACTGTGGCGTTAAAATAAGTTTGGAAATAGATTGTATCAGGACACAAAACAAACACAAACAAACCGTATGTGTTTGTTTGTTGCGTATATTGCTTGGTTGTATTGGACTACCCAAATGTTGTTACTTATTGTTATTGTATTTGTCTAAGTGAGTTGTAATTTTTTGTATTAGCTACTGCTAGAATGCATCACCTCTATGAGCTGTGTATTATTCAGTGGTTTGATAGAATTTTAAAAAAAATCACTCGTCTGATATCTATGCAATGATCAACTTGTAAAATTAATAATATTTGCAAAGAGTGTTATCTTAAAAACCTGGTGGTAGTGATAGAAGTAACCAACAGAAGCTTTCGAACTGAAAGTTACTCTGCTTTTGATCCTTATAAAATATTTTAAAAATCGTGTTTTGTCGCAGATGCAAATTGTACTATGTACCTGATTTACAGTTATGTTTATGGAATATTGTAATGTATGTTTTTTTAATAAAGTTGTTAAGGGAACAATAAAAATCATTGTGTAACACCACGTTTGTGTCGTATAACGTAGACTCCAGAGTTCTTGCAATAGCTCTTACAATAACCAACAAGTATCTCCTAGAAGTGCTTTCGATGCGATTAATTATGAAACGCTAAAGAAATAATTTCTTACACTTCAGATACACTTGTAGCATTCATCTGATTCTGATACAAGAAAGTAAAGAAATCTTAGTATTAATAATAATAGTTCTTCAATTATATATACATGTATTCGCATGGCTGTATGAAGGCTTCAGATACACATGTAGCAGTCACTCTGATTCTGATACAGAAAGCAAAGCAAGGCTGTTGACCTGGGTCCAAGTGTATGCCCGTATTACTGTATATTGTTTGTATTTTGGGAAGCTATCATTTGGCCAAGTGTGACATGAAAATAAAGAGTTTGTTTCTTAAAGAACAGCTGTGTTTTTATCGTGGTGATTGGTTCCTTTATTAGCATGTTGTGTGAAGAGATAATGACGTTGAAATTTTATTTCAACAGCTGAGAGAAAGCGGTGTGGTCATAGTGTAGTAGGAGCTTATTAAGTATTCCGAGGTGGAGCCTCATTGGCCAACTAATAGCAAAGAATAGTACCCAGAATAGACATGAGATAAGTTATATCTTAAGCAGACTGGAGTTAGCAATGAGAAATCTTGCCTTGATCAGTTCAACCGTACTGGCAACCATGAGAGAACCTTCTCCATATTACCCTGGATACGAGGGTCAACGATCACTTGTCATAACTATCATTTATACACACCAACTGATGAGCACAAGCAGAACTAGTCCACAGATGACTGAAACGATGCATGCGTGTTTCTTGGGACATATTCCAATCTCAATCGATACCCCAAAACAGCCCTGTTTTTTAGTCATCGCGGGAATAGATACAATATATGTGATCCGGGCAGGCTTAAGGATGTAATATCATCAAAGCCATTACTTATTTATCTTTCTATTTATTTGTTTGAATATGGACAAGGTGGAGCCAGGACCCAGCAATCCGCCCAGGGGCCAGCACAGATCTACACCAGGATTCCGCAGATTTGGACACAAATGGTTCCAAAATCATAACCTTCTTGGCAAATAAAGGCACTGGTGTCAGAATCTTGTAAATGGATGAATACTCTGATTCTGGGCTATCAAAATTACGCTATTTTTACCTTGTAGTCGATGGTGGACTACCTCAAAGGCTTGTGGCCATGGCGAACGTAGGACACCGGACAAGACCAAACTGTACATGGTACGACATCTATTGTTAGGGCTGTCTACAGCTTTGAATTTAGTTCCTGTCTCAGTACTTGTTTAGGAGCCCATGTCGTTACTTTCAGTTGTTAAATTTATCATCAGGCAACCCGAGAAAAAAACACGGAAAAACCGGCAAAGAAAAATCCGGACAAGTGTAATTGCACAAATGCCTGGAAAGGCACAGATATATTTCTAATGTGAACTCCTCGCATTTGTAAGGTTTCTCACCAGCGTGATTTCACACATGTCCAATAAGAAAGATACAGATACATTTTTATGTGCACTGCCCACACTTGGAGCGATTCAGTGTCCTATTGAGTAACTTGACGGGCAGCATTGGTGGTCTCCAGCTGTGACTAGGGAGAAAATAAAGCTCTGGTGAAAACTTTGAAGGAGTTTCTTAACCCAAGTGTTCGTGAAGACTTGCCCCAAGGAGTTCTATGATTTACAGTTCTGAATGTTCTATCTTGTACAGATGCACACAAGCCGGAAGAACCGAAAAGATTATCAGACAACACGCCTTATAGGGTTTCTCACCAGCGTGATTTCACACATGTCCAATAAGAAAGATGCAGATACATTTTTTATGTGCACTCCCCACACTTGCAGCGGTTCAGTGCTCTATAACATAACTTGAAAGGAAAAGTATGGCTACTTCTTGAGTGATGATGTATAGCTATCGTTTCATGTTATGTCATTAAGTATCTCTCTCAGTGCTAAAATCATTTTGCAAGCCTAGATGAGGGTACCTACTGGCTGGCACATGTAAAAGTTTGTGTTATGGCTATGCCATTCCGAGGTTTTTTCACTGAGCAAGCACTGGCCTTACCTACTGTCGATTCGTTCTCCCGCCTGCCTGTTTTGACACTATTCGATATGTTATATTTGATGTTGTTATATGTAAATGTCTGTAAACTTTATTTGTTGTTTTAATATTGCATTCGGCCTTAGACAAAGAATAAATAAATATATATAAATATGGTATAGGCAGCGGTAGAGGCGTTGATTAGGAACATTCCTAACATTCTTACGTATCGTATAGGTAATTATCATGTTCGTTTCGTGATTATTATTAGTTGATGATAAGTTTAAACGAAGGCATAGTACCATAAGCCTTGTAGGCTTCTTCCCTATACAAAACGAACAGTGAACTTAAAACGAACAAGGACCCCCAAAATAGTGGGAGGCAAAGAGCTATGGAAGCTTGTGACGGACGAAGCACCTGAATTGCTGCAAGGAGGCTAATGGACACGCGCAGCTACGAAACCATGTGGCAGATAAGGGTTGTCTTATCAAAGTTGTTTTTTCTCTGATATGGAAGTGAACAGATAGCCATACTGAATCTGCTGTGAACTCAAGTAACTTTGTGGGAGTAAATCAAGTAGACCGATGACAAGCGATAATATATGGGAGGACATGACGCGGTATAAGGCACAGTGTAACCTGTCCACATATGGAAACAAAATGTATTTTCTCTGTAACTAATGCAGATCAGGACGTTCGTTTGTTTGTTTGTTTGGATGTTGGTTCAGTGTTCTATAACTTGTCGAGGTAAAGCATGGCGACTTCAGGAAGAAGACTGAGATCGAGAAAACGGGTTGTGCGAGAAACCCGGAGAAGTGTAATTCCATAAATGTCCAGAAAGGCGCGGACCAGTCCAATGGGTCCACACTATTTTCACGTCTTCAAAATGAATGTGTGCATGAACTAATTCAATTTGTGGTTACCCCCCACAGGAGGAAACAGTAAGACCCCGGTGGAGAAGAAAGTTGCGAACTGTAACGTGGATGTAAATGGAGAACAATTTTTTTTCTAATGATTGAATCTGACTTAAAGGCAGGTTGGCGGAAAAGAAAAGAAAGAGGTCCCGCACAGATCTATTGCTGATACATCATTTTTAAGACATCACAAGAATTGATTAATCCTTACAGTTTTGTGTATTTTCATTGTAATATATATTTATATTTTGAAGGAAACTTATTTCTTCGTAAATACAAGTATCTTTTCTGAACAGTGTCACAACAGTATCCGACACAGCAAACAACTGTTGAACGCCAAAAAAGATATGGAACCCAGGAAGAGAAGTAAGACTTCAACGTTTCCCAGATAGCACGTTCTGAGTGATACAATATATAATCTGTGCTTTTCGTAGTAATATGTTACTCCTAAAAGCGGGTGTCTTTGCATTTTTCAATTTTTCGAACAGGATAGCACATGAATAGAATAGACCTCCAACTAACTATTTCCACCTTGCCCCATGTTATCCTCTTTACCCCCGCCTCAAATCTGCATTGCTCCCGCCTTTTCCCTTTAAGCTTTTGCAACAACAGTGGCGTGGATGTGAGCGGAGAACTTTTTTGTCTGATGATTGAATCTGACTTAAAGACGGAAAAGGCGGAAAGAAGAATAAAGGAGGACTTCCACAGATGTATTGTTGATGCATCACTGTGTTTTGAAGAGGATTAAGGCTGCGCATTTGTTCCGATGCCTAGTGGTCTCCAGTCGTGGTTCTAAATAGGTACGATGATATCAGAAGAATTGAATAATCATTACAAGTTGATGTATGTATGCAGATCCGAACATTAATGTTAATTTAATCTATTATATTATCTGTTCTCTTCTACAGTGAGCAAGATTTACAGATCTAGAAGAGGGTGCCGTCTGTACGCAGAGTTGACGTTCTGGAGTCGGACTGACAGACTGGTGGAGCGGCTGCGCTTTCTGCTGGATACCGGGGCACACCGCAAGAACTAACAGATATAGCAATTCCCCAATCTCATACATGTGCAACTTGCTCAATAAGTTTGGACAATGATTCTCATCATGAGCAGCTAGCCGCTACCATTCATAATGCCGTCAACACTCCCCTGTTTTCAGTCATGGAAGATAACAAGCGAATTGCATTTTCTGTATACACATTATTTGGCGGAGTTTCCATGTAAGACATCACGAAATCGCCGGCGAATGCACCCGGATACACGGCGACATGCCGACCTGCGTGCCGATTACCGGCGGTGCGCTACGAACGTCCCTTGCTCGCACGTAAATGTTGCCCGATTTGTGTGGGTTGCCCGATTAGATTAGCGATGCCTATTCCTTCTCTCGTCTAAGAATAGTGACCTCCTCTACCACCGGGTGCTAAATTCGACTTAGGCGGAAGAGAGCTCCGTCTGCCCCGAAGAAGAAGTCGACCCACACAAGTCGAGAAACATTTACGTGCGAGCATGGGACGTTCGTAGCGCCGGTAAACGGCACACAGGTCGGTATGTCGGCGTGTGTCTGGGTGCATTCGCCGGCGATTTCGTGATGTTGACCCACACAAATATTTTAACGCACCTCACCCAAGCAGGGAAATCCAAAAAGAGATGGGCAATGGATAGCACAAGCCTTGTAACTACAATATGTACAACATGGGGACGAGAGAAAGGGGTATGTAAGAAATGTTATAACATGGCAAACATGCTAAATGATGACAGATGCCAAGCTCTCACATGCGATGAGTCAGTAAGGTAGTCAGAAACTTGGGGGATACATTTTAACGCAGGAAAGTGAAAGCTCCTCCATCCATCTGGGGAGCAGAAACCCAAAAGCCAAGTACAGCCTAGGTGGGCAGTCCTTGGAATAAACGGAAGTTGACAATAATCTCTGAGTGGCAGAATATAATGGGCTGAAATTTCACTTTAATACTGTAAACGTTGCTCAGAAGGCTAACCGAGTACTCGGTTTGGCCTATAGATCTTTCTCTAATTCAGACGAAATCAATGGAAACAGTACCCCTTTTGTACAAGTTAATGCTTATACCCCACTTAGAATATTGGAGCGTGGTTCGGGAAACACACTTCAAACAGGACCAACTGATTGTGGAAAAAGTCCAGCGTAGAACTACCACAATAGTTCCGAAATTGAAAGAATAACCATATAAAACGAGGTTAACAAAACTGAAGCTCCCCTCACTGAAATACAAAAGGATTAGAGTAGACATGAAACCGGGGTAAACCCTGCAGACCTTTTCGAAAATAAGCTCCGTGCACACAACACGAGGTCACTGTCTCAAACTAAATTTCCCATTGGATAGGTCGCCGACAGCCTTTTAGTGTCTGCAGAATTAACCAGTTGAATACCATAACGGAGAATGTTGTTACAGCAGAAATGGTGAACTGTGTTAAGACTCGACTGGATGAGTATTGGGGATGAGGATATACAAGGACTGAGACGATGGTGACAACAACCACAGGCGTGCTGCCTTCTTCACCTTTTCATCCTCAAGGTATGATAAAGCACTGGGGACAGTTTTTACACTCCGAATGAGGATAACGTCCATGGCATGGTTGACATGAATCTCGATCATTCAAGGACAGCTTTTAAAATTTTCTTATCAGAACCCCCTTTCAAGAGAATTAGACACTGCCCTAAAACATGAACAGAAGGATATGTTTAAATACAAAAGTCATTTAGTAGACAGAACCATAAACCCCATAGGCCTATTGCATAAAAGAAAGATTTGCCGACACATTGCGATAAGAAACAGAAGACTATCTGCTCCCACGACATGCATGTAGTCAAGACAAAGCCCAAGTAGCATTCAATACCAGGCAAACCCACGCTCAGGACCAAACTTGTATCAGTTCCTTATCATATCAATCTTTAAAGAAACAGTAGATGTATAAGTAAGGAAGAAGCACAGGGGAAGGTGAAAAACACCGTTTACACGCTCCGAAAACACTAAAGGTACAGCTCATTTGTGCTTGAAACAGTGGTTGTGGCTTAGGCATGACTGTGTCGAGCTGAATATCCGACAAAGGTATTCTGAATGCAAGAGGCCCTGAAAATCATTTTAACTCAGCAGTAACAATTCTTAACTCACAGATTATAACTGACCTTTGAACATAAAAGTTACAGAAAGCAGTTTTCATGATACAAGCTTAGCATCTGTGGTGCTAGAAGAGACAGACAAAAGGCCAAGCTTGCACTACATGCCCACTCGCCACAATGTGAAAGCTACCCTGGGGTTAAATTCCGTGCTGCCGGAGCGACCCTGTTGTATTCATCCGCATAGAACTGTGCTGGATCTTTATATCAACACGAAAAACAAATATTGGACTAAAGCATATATAAAGGGATACACGCAATATATGTACGTGTTCACAAGTCACCAGATCCGAAATCGTGCCTTAGCTTACGTAATCTTAATTGTTGGAAACAAGGTCCTATTTTCCGTCGCAGTAGGACATTCCGCGGAAGACAGTGATACAACATCCCCGGCTGACACCTGTCAGCGTCAAATGCACCAACCAGACTAGCTGTCAGTCACAATTAGCAGTTCGGCCAATAAGAAAATGACAATTAGCGGCTCCACCAATGACAAGGTGACTGCATACTTATGACAAATTTGCATTTGTTTTGTATTTGTTTTTCCTTTCATGTTATTTACGGAGGTGGGCCAGTCTATCACAAGATTGTATAATCAAACTCTAGCCCTTCTCTCGACACTGTCGGACTAGTTCTTCATACTTGAGCTTCTTTCTTTAGCATGCTATCTGAAGATTCTCCTCCCAGGGTACTGTCAACTTCACTATCACCACTGACTTCTGGTCCACTGACCACAGTACAAGGTCTGGTCTTAAGGCTGTCTCACAAATAACACTTGGGAAGTGGAGCTATTTGTCCAGATCTACTCGCATTTCCCACACTCCTCTGCAAAATGGACCCCCTCCTATGTTGCTGCTACTGCGGGTAGGCGCTACCCCTCTGGGCTTCTGCCCTCTTCTTACGAAATGGATAGGCTGCGGTGGTGCCTCAGTCTCTGCCGTCTCCTTTCTAACTTTTTCTAGGGTTATAGCAATTTGTCTTAATGCCTTGTTATGTCTCCACGTGTAACGGCCTTGTTGTAGAACAGTTCTGCAATTTGACAAGGTGTGCTTCAGTCCGGCTTGCTCTAAACCACACAACTGACAGGATTCTTTACTCTTGAACCATCGGGTGAGGTTTTGAGGGCTGGGAGGACATCATACACTGCGCGTAGGAGGAAGCTCACTCTAGCATTATGCATGCTCAACAGGTCACTCCATGTGAGCCTCCTCTCTACGCACCTTCCCAGTTCAACCATGCTCCTTGCCGCCTCTGGCCAACAGCTACCACCCTTCTCTTCTCCTCCTCCATCCTTCTCACCTCTTGAACCACTAGCTGTCTTCTTTCACTGGAGTTGGCACTTGACCACCCCTGAGACTTCTCACCCCAGCCTAGACCTGTTCTTTCCACCTGTACTACACCAACCAGGTCCTTATGTTGAAGTCTGCCTGTTGCTTCATGATGACCTCTTTGACTTTCCACTTTCTACCGGCACTAATGTTCTTGTTTGCTGCTCTTACCGAGGGGTCTTGTGACCCTTACAACCCCTGAACAAGTCGAACTTTCTCCGCCTTGTGTTCATCTGCAATGGATGTATGGATGGAATGTTCTGGTCATTGACTGAGAATGTCCTGTTACAAATCTTCTCTTTCCTTAGTGATAGGCTCCTGGACTTAGAGGGCTTAAACTGCATACCGGCCCATCCAGTCAACTCCTCAAGCCTTTGAAGTAGCCGCTTCGTACACTTCGCAGTTCAAAGGATGCTTGTGACGTCATCCATGAAGGCACGGACTGGTGGCATTCTTTCTCCTGTTGGTGCTCTAACTCCACCTACCACCTGTTTGGCACCAATCAGAAGGATTTCAAATCCCATGGTGAAGAGCTATGGTGAGATGGAACGCCCCATAGCAATCCCTTTCTCCAGCTACTGCCAGCCTGTTGTATAGTTCCTTGTACTAATGCTTTGTCTGAAGTCTGCAAAGTAGTTTGCCACTGTCTGCTTCATCTCCACGGGAACCCAAAAGAACTCGAGGGCGTACTTGATAACCTTGTGAGGTATGGACCCGTAGGCATTGGCTAAGTCTAACCAGACAACATGTAAATCTTCCTTCTGACTTCTTGCGAGCTGAATCTGCCTCCATATTGTATTAGCATGTTCGGTGCAGCCCGGGAAACCTGGAATGCCCGCCTTCTGGACCTCTGTATCTATGTAGTTGTTGGAGAGCAGATACTTGGGAAGACGTTTGGCAAGAACCGTAAAGAAAACCTTGCCTTCTACATTGAGCAATGAAATGTTCCGGAACTAGTTTATCGATGTGGAGATCTTTTCTTTGGAGATCACTGCTCAGCCTGCTCTTCTCCAGGATCTCGGCACACACTGCTTCCTCCAGGCCACCTGCATGAGTTTCCACAGTACTCTCAGGGTCTTTGGACACATCTTGTAGACCCTGTAGGGCACTCCGTTCGGGCCTGGTGCTGCTGCTGCTCGAGCCTTCTGTACTGCTACCGATACTTCACTCCATTTTGGGGGAGAGACATCCATAGGATCTGAAGGTTCTGCTGGTCTCGGTACATACCCCGGTGACTCTAAAGGTTTGTTCTTCTCCGGGTCGGAATGTGTTGACTTGAGGTGGGCTTCCAGATCTTCCTCCTCAATTGTGAGGTTCCCTCCCTTTTTCTCTTCCAGGAGTGACCTAGCAAACTTGAATGGGTTCCTGTAGAACTGCTTCCTCTGGTTTTCCCTTCTCTTCCGCTTCCTTCTCAACCTTTCTGCTCTTCTCAGAGTCTTACGTCTGGCTCTAATCTCTTCCCACAGGACTCGGAGACCACCTTTTTCCCCTTGGCTAGCCTTTCTCCATAACTTTCTAAGGTGTCTCCTTCGAAGAATCAGCTTAGCAATTTCCCTCTGTGTCCTACCTAAACGGCTTGTGTCACCAGATTTACGTTCCTCACTTATCAGTGTTCCAAGCCTCCCGCTACAAAAGTCATAGACCAAGTCTCCAAAGCTATTCAACTTCCTTTCGGTGTCTCCCTTGAGGCCTTGTTCTAAGATGTCACTGTCTAACAGCTCCCAGGTAGCGTTGTCATTGGTATATATGTAGATAAGGTAACGTTATCAATTATAGTCCAATTGATTCAAAACACCATTACTCCGGTCCCAGTGTTGTGCACTAATTTGCATACACACATGCACTATGAATGTCATAGTGCAGCTTTGGTTGCTGTTCGCAAAATATTGATATAATATGTAACTGAATTACTTTGTCCTATGAAATATGTCCTTTTGAATGCTTTCCCAGCCAGCAACAAGCAAAATATGTAATAGTAAAACTGTCCTGTCCTTTCAAACACAAAATCAGTTGTCTATCTTCATTAGCGTCTTCCCTTTATTTCCGTCTGCTTTATTTGTTCCGGGCATTTGTGTCGTAACTAGCCCGTGCGCGCGCTGATGTCATCCATAAAATTTACTTGCTGTGGCCTTGAAATGTCAGGCTCATTTGCATAATTTGCACTTAAGTGTGTACATCTCTTTCCAACCTACCTGTGTACCAAAAAACATGACGATCTGTCGATCCTTTCTTCAGTTATTCTCCTTAGAAGATTTTTTTACAAATACGCCAATGCAGTTCCAGTGACACATACCAGGGGGGCCAAAATCGACCTTGACCTTCCTCCTTCTAATACCTACCCACATACCAAATGCCAAATGGTAGGTTTGGGAACATGTTCCTCCAAGCATTTATATTGTTTTTACAAATGACCCAATGGATGTCTTTGGGTAGCCCCTGACCCCTTTATTATATATAAGATTAGAGAGCAGATAGTTTTTGAAATCATTGTTTAAAAAGAATGCCCCACTGGAGTATTTAGTCCCAGCTCCCATATTTTCCGGCCCTATTCTTCCATCCAGGCATCTGCAAAAAATCGTTTATCAGAATACTCAAATGAATCATTTGGTGCATGGATCGACCTTACTATATGGATAAACCTGATAATGAAATGAATCAAATATGTCCTTAAAATGAATTGAAAGAAGAGCTTACACTGATTTTGTTTTTGACAGTCTTTGCGACCAAATTATTGGAGGTATTTACATATTTATCTTTTTCACAAAACTTTCTCATTTCATTCCTTTCTTATATCATTCATGAAATGAATTGATATATAAAATGTCCCATGAGCGATTTTTTTTTTAATTCTACTGTTATCTTTGGACAAATAATGAGTAATATTCAATGTGTTAAGAAATATCATGTCATTGCTGTCATTGTTACTCAAGAAAATCATGTCATTCTTTATATCTGACATCCGAATCAAACACCTTGTCATCGACATTCATGAAAACTTAGAATAAAACTTGTAACCAGAGTTTTCTGTTCTTGTTCTATATCAGTATGACAGAGTAATGTTGTGTGCATGGGTGTGGAAAGGTATGAGTAAACATTACAATGGAATAAAAGATGAGCTACATAAGCCCCCATACACCCCCCCACCCTAGATATATCTTAGTGCAGTAAGATAATGCCCAAAAGAAGTGGACCATTACCAAGTATTACAATAGCATTAAAGCAGTCTTCTTTTACACTCCAAGAAGAGGTGAGCTTAGGAACTCCAAAATTAGGAGGAGCAGAACCTCTGCTTGGTAAGTAGTCTGCTTTCCCATACTTTAGCAAAAATCCCAGTCCAAGTAACGGTTATCACTTTGGAAGTGATTTAATAAGTCAAATGTTAATCAAACATTACCATATGAGGCATGAGTGTCAGAAAGATTAATACAAACAATGTAAAAAAAAAATAAAGGGAGTAAAGCATTCTCTTGTTAATGATAAGTGAATTCTTAACTTAAGATACAGAATAAACGTAGAATACCAAATTTTAGGCTAGTGGCTTTTTATATTGAGTCAGACACATTTAGGAGACACAAATACACAACGTTGCAGAGGCAATGGTCAAAATAGCCTTCATTGAATTATTATAAATGCCTGCATTGAAAACGCCAACATTGTCCCCCTGTATACACAAAATCTACCCCCCACCATTTGAAACAATTTTGACCACATTAAAGGAAAGTGTGACCCCTTTTGAAAATGCCACAAATATAAATAGAAAACTGTACATATCCCTTCTCGCATGTAGGGGGAGTAAAATGTTAGCAATGTGTTTTTATCAATGCCTGATACGAATGTACATACAACAGATTGAATGTAGATTATGTGCTCTGAAAGTTAAACTGTTCAAAGTCTTATCCATATGCACTTTTATCTTTGCAGCATTTTTTCCCAACATGAAAGCATTGAAATAAATACAGACAGCAAAACACTGTACTTGGACCACATCTTGTTGGTAACTAAAATCACTATGCATCATTAGGCAATTGCAAATGTATTGACAACCAAACATACATGATACAGGCATGTTATCACTGCCTTAATTCTTGGCTGGAGTTTTTGCAGCATTAATGAAGGTCTTGTAATTATACCATATGTACTCCTACGTAGTCCTTGCACGTCACACTAATGTATTGTGTGTGTGTGTGTATTGTGTATATGTAACATGTATTGTGTGTGTGTATGTGTGACTGTAATGTGTGTGTGTGTGTGTGTGTGTGTTTATGTACATGCGTACTGTGTGTTTTGTTTCCACATAATCCCCAATATACACATTGTAAAGTTGCCATATATCCTCAGTGCTGCTATTTGTGGGGGTCTAAGGGGTCACAAGGCAGCATGGATAATTATAAGGGGGTAAAGTCAGATATCTTTAATTGCCTTGGTTTCCAATCTGTGAGAATATGTGAGAATAAAGAGAAGGGACAGACCCAGGGTCACCAAACAAGATGATATATTGAGCAATCAACAGTCGGACATAATCAACTGCAGATTGTAGAAAAGCTTTGGATGAATACAAAAAAAACTTATGACCTAGAAAATATTTGAAACATCCTAAACGGAAGCCAAATTCTTGTGTAATCTAAGTGTCTCAGTGTCTATATTCTTAAGGGGTATCTTTCACATCCTTAAGTGAAAAGGAGGGTCCTGAGACTTTCATGACAACCACACAATTTCAAGGAAGGAAAAGTCCATGTTTTCTTTTAATTCCTGAAGAGAGTTGGTTACAACATGCGAACAGGCTTAGCCTAGAACATTATTAAGTATAGTTACCTTAGTATGAGGACTGTTTATCAAATATTTGACATCACTCACTTCTGGTCACTGTAGGAGACTAAATTTTCACTGACATGTTTGTTTAAAAACATCTGTATAGATCAGATGCTTATTTTTTTCACTGAGGTAAAGTGAGTGTAATAGTGGAGCTAGGTGAATTCAGAGTGGTCACCTGGGCCCTAACTACACGATTTGGTCATGTTTTTTACACTAATTTCCCATCGACAAAGAGAAATGCATATTAGTAGACTTATTAGCTATCAGAAGACTTCAAAAGTGTGCTACAATATTAAATAACCACAGGTGGGTCATGCAAAACATTTATTCCAATACCCTTAGAATGGGACATCTATAAACTACTCCAATGTCTCAACTATCAAAGATTTGTTTTAAATGTTTACATTGTTAAGTCAGACATCAACTCAAGAGACACAGGATTGGGCACTGGTATCCGCTATTGTAACTACTCTATGCCATCTACTCTATGGCAACTATTGTATGCCATCTATAACTATAAGTGCATGCGCTTGAGAAGACGTACATGTAATATTTATTGTATGTCTATGCCACTTGATCTAAAATTACATTCTACATGTATGCAAGGCCTTGCATCAGATGGGAAAGTTCTTTCCTTTTTAAATCCCACCTACCTTGGAACTGCACCAGGTCTTGTGATAGAACGATATGTGACCGTCCATTTTCCATCTACGTTTCATTACAACAAGGTTTCAAATACGAATTTGTACTTTAAATTGGTCACTGGAAGCCCATCTTTATACCACTGCAAAACATCTTATAATCAAAGAGCCTTCAAACATGGTTTTGTATCTTACAGCTCTTTGATTGCAAACACAACAAAACCTTCCATCTTCCAATTTCTAAGGAGGACTTATTTAGTTACAGTGACTTCTTGATTTGCGACAAGTTTTAGCCACATTGTTTTACATATCTGAATGGCATAACAACAATAATGTCCATTACGATTCAAGATTTTCGGACTCATCATTTTCAAAATCATTGTCCAAGATAGATGTCATACATTGAATTAAGTTTGTACCAGCTAAACGAAAACCACTAAATAAAGTTGTCTATCTATCTATCTATCTATCTATAGGCCACATGCTTATTTTCATTACTGACGAGAAACCAGGCTATCTTCAAACCCAACATGTGCTTGGGGATTACCTTAACCCTATCCAGACTGGGCTTTTTTGGTATATCTGGGACTGGGGGGGGGGGGGCTGATTCGGCCCCCCTCATATTTTCCGAACGGTATGATGTATCATCACCAAATTTGCAGGAAGTGATATTCACGTCAAGTTTTATAATTCCTGTAATTTTGGTGACGTTATGACGTAATATGACGTAATTATGACGTCATCAATGTGATTCTATTGGCTAAATAGGGAATTCCCGTAATATCTAAAGGTATTAAACAAAACGGTTTGTATTATTCATTTTAAGGTATGCAAGGCATAAAACGTCAATGGTAAGTACGTTGACGTCAAAATGATGCCATAGAGTGACGTCATGTGTTGTTAGCGATCCCTTGGGATCCGCCATCTTGGATCGGCCAATTTGAAATTTTTAAATATCCTTTTTTTCCACTTATGACCCCAAAGGACACTGAAAATAGACTAGAAACGTTAATCTAAATGTTTCTGATAAAGAAAATATCAGGTATTGACGATTTTAAAGGCAAAAAAGCCTGCTGGTACCTGAAATAGTGACATAGTCCGCCATCTTGGATTTTGACCGATTACGTCATCAAATTAGCATAAATTATGAATATTAAATCAGGAAAGTTACATCTAATTACATGTTATGTTATACATGTGGGAAAATTAGTGTAGGTGTGCAGGAAAACCTGAGAAATATCATTGTTTTCAAAAAAATTAATGATTTTTGCATAAAATGCCTGTCAGAAACCCGTTGCCATGGCAACATGAAAAATGATAAACTTTAACCATTAGTATAAAATTGTTGCCAACAAAATTTTAGGAAAAGTCACCAAGTTTGGTAGTCGTAGCATACATCGTTTGGCAGTAATACGATGTCAAAGTTGCCGCGGGCACTTTTAGCCCCCCCCCCCCAGTCTGGATAGGGTTAAGTCACATACTGTAACATTTTAGTTAGGAAAACTTTTCAGCTGAAAAGAGAAAAACTTTATTATCATATGCAGGACAAGTTACATTGAACAATTCACCATGCCTTCACACACTACATATTCCGCCAGGAGTCGTTCCTGGCCCGTCTAGGTCCCTGACGTATTCCCGAACGTTGTTTTCTTGAGTTGTGGTTTACTCAAGAAACTTAAACTAGTTTAGAGTTTAGTATGTGGGCAGGTGTTGACAAAAAGGACAAGATTGATTATAGACCCCCTAGTTCAGCATTGTTGTCTTAGCTTTTTCAAACAGTTAGTACCAACATAAACGCCAAAGTTTATAGTTGATTGGATTATTTCATTGAATCCAAATTGTCATTATGCATACGATATACTGATTAAGGAATATGCCATCACACGTACTCGCTCACTAACAGTTGGCATCCAGGCATGAACGTATGATAACAAAAATATTGTGTCTATTGACATTAACGTTACACCATGGTGTGTGGTGGATCCGGAATTAAGTCCATGTACTTGAAGATTCTGTCGCCTTTACCGGTTCCGCCAGAGGTCGTGGCTACACTGCTCCTTCACATAAGTATAACCAACTTCGTCCACCATGTTATGGCACGTATAAACTTACATGTAACTTCTTTTCTATCCTTCTTTATCCTTTTTTGTTGGAATTACATGAGACCATGCTCCATCAGTGGAATGTCGCACTCATATGAGTGTTCAGAAATCAATAACTATTTTATGTGGTGAATGTGCGTGTGTCTGTATACAGTATGTTGGAGTCGAGTCCACCGTGCACCACGTAAGTTATAAAAACTAACCAACAACATTGAAATAAGCCGAATGCAAAATGTATTCCTTGTGAGGTAAGTATTATCGATTAATATTTTCATGTATAACTTTTTCCTGCCATGTGAAATACACGTTATAAAGACATATCTGTCTTCTCGGTTGCCACATGCGATACAGTGAGCAAGTTACGAAGTAGACCTTGATATACTAGTTTAGGTGTGGTTAATTCTCCTGGCGACGGTTGGGACCTTTTGACCTAAAATGCCGGTTTTTGTGGTTTACGTGACGGATGGTTCCCAATGACAGTGTAGAAAGGCCAGAGAACAAAACTCACCGCAGCATGTAACTGAGCCCGGCGGGATGACAACACACGCGGTACCGTCTAATCCCGGACAAGCCCAGGACTGGTTACCAGGTTATCATGCAGGTAGATCGTGAGCATCTTTGCTTTTGGGACTCCACCGGACTTCGAGATTTCGTGGATCATTTTATGCCGCAACCACCCATTTAAAACCTTGAAAGGCAGTCGGGGTGTACAACGCCCCCCTCCCACAAGTCTGAGTTAGTCTACCAGACTTGAAGTGTGTACCGGTGTGGTCTGTGGGAAAACCAGTAGACTGTCGCTAGGCCCTACAGATCACCAAAAAATGAACATGATGTGTCGAGAGTCATGTGACAGACATACTACCTTGGGATGTTGAATTAAAGTACAAGTGGAGCGGACGATCACAATGCTTCAGAAGATGGTAGGTCATGGACATTTCTTATACATAGGGGTTTTGGGTCGTATGTCATGATGCTTGAGGACAAGCCTACAATCAAATCAAGAAATCACGAATCTCAAATAAGATATAAGACAACAGTGCAGTGCCATCCTCCAAAGCAAAACAATTCTATGAAAACCGTTTATATCACCTGTCGTAAAATGCAAGTTTATTAAGTCTTTCTTCTGCCTGTATGTCTGTCTGTCCGTGTTTATGCAGTTCAATATTTCTATTAGCTATATGATGGGAATTTGCATGAAACACTGACAGGTAGTTTGTCTAACATCACAAAGGGTGTCATTTGCATTATCAATGAGGAATAATCATGCAAACAATGGCAAAACTCACAATAAAACAAGAAATGTACAAAAACTCCAAATATTTCACAGAGGTATGTCTTGGTCCAGTTGAATGCTTCTTCTATATGCTAACTTTGATATGATTTTTAGGTTAATCGTCTATCTGCTCTTACAAAGCTACTCTATTTCGCAAGGAGGCGTCTTGGCTTTGTTGAGCAAGTCATATATCGCTCTACGTATGGTTGCCGGTGGGTTATACCACAAAGGAAGGAACACAGTCATGATTATTACTAATTTTGTTACGCGTAGTAATCCACACCAGGACGAACATAAAACCCTTGTCCATATTCATATAAAATCCCTACATGAATTGCTTCCAGCAAATTGACGTTTCAATTCAATTTATGATTCGTTTTGACACAGGCAAAATAGGTTACTTCTTCTGATGTGTTGGCTTCACAAAATACATATCGAGGATTTGTTGCAACTCAAGCAACAACTTGCGGAACATGCCTCGTTTCATAGCAGTACTCTTATCCTATTCACTCCTACATGGGAAAAGACTTCATCTTTTATTTTTTAGACACTATGGCTTTGGGTACAAACAATCTTTATTGACACAACAAAAGTACAGCGACTCTCGTTAGGTCTACTTAATCTATACATACATACGAACAAACAAACAAACAAACAAATACGTTTGTTCTTTAAACCATTTACTTGCCGAAACAGAAGCGGGGTGCTTCAGTTGTCCTAAAATTGAATAAAGAAATACAAAGATGAATTGTTAAGAAAGGAATAATTTTCATGATCAGACGTGATTGTCCCGCTACAAGTCGAAGAGCCTTTTGTAGTGACATGCATGTAATTCTGTATCATAATTTTGATACTTTTCTTTAGATTTACACTAGAATCCCTATCAGTTTTATGAATCTGCTGAATATGAATTGACAGAATAAGATGCATCGTATTCTGTCAATTCATATTGCAGCAGATTCATAGAAAAAGGGAGGGATTCTAGTGTAAATTTAAAGAAAAATATCAAAATTATGATAAGAAATTACATGCATGTCACTGGCAACTTCCTAACTCGCTAGGCTCCATTAGTGGCCGGTCATTAAAGTTTACCGAAGGCATTATCTGGTGCTTTGACGTAAGGCCGTCACCGCATGTACAGAAATCAGAGGTGACCATGAAACTGACTACATACCGATATGACAATAGTTGTCTGTTCAGCAGTCAGGCATGAAATGAAGATAATTAAATGACGACGGATCAGACCTTTAACAGTAGACTTCATCGTGTGCCATTCTGCGACACTGTAAGCTGGAGTGTTCAATGAGGTGTGTGAAACATCGGTAAAACGTGACGATAGGACTGGAATATTAATGAGAATATTAATGAGAAGATGTCAGCTGTAATTTGTAAGATATGAAAACAGAATTTATCATTCAAAACTGCATCAGGGGAAGTCTTGTATAATTTTTACATCCTTCAGAGTAGGTAAAAGTGATCTTAAGGTCATCAACACAGGGCTAAGAGGCCACCATGAAACTAATGATACATCGGGTTGGGAATAATAGAAGAGATGATAGTGAGAAGAAGTCAGGGGGAGGTATTGATGTACTATTAAGACATGACATTCAGATTCTAGACGATAACTAGTTGGAATCCAGAAGGACGAACAAGAAAGATTGTGGGTAAAAGTGTGTGTCGTACATAAATACATTTTCTTTCAAGGTATAGTTTATTTCCCAAATGCGCGTTGACACCTAGCACCTTTGTCTGATGGGCGTTTGTCGCATATCTGTCCGCTGAATAATAAGACGCAAAATGTACACAAGACGCGCAGGGAGATCTACTGGCGCCCACACGTCGCGATTGTTAGTTTTAACGTAGTCTGGTGCAAATTATGAGGAGCCAGAAGGCCCGCGTTCGTGCCCGGGTAGGACATGTCTGGACAAAAAGCACATTGAGTCATACCAAAAACTTTATAAAAAATGATACATACTTCTGAAGCAGTATGGAAGTTAAACACACTCCACTGCCAGTGGACTAGCCCCCTGCTGCAGTGATTGCACCAAGGTGTGGCCTAAGGCTACGAAACGGAGATGTGCACCGCCCTATACACCACATGGTGCGGGAGGATTTCAGGGGCGGTGTGGCTAAATACGTAGCGACAGCGGCATCCCGACAGCGGGAAAAATAGCTGCTGTCGCGAAAAGCTAGGTGTAAAGTGGGCCTTAGAGAGGAAGGTTGGCTCAATTTAAGAGACCATCGAAAAGGAGCCAAAATTAATGCCCATGACATGGTCTTTCACATTTTTTTGTTTGATCATCAAAATCATCTTCATGATTTGAATGTGATCACGATACTGTCGAAGTCGTAAACAAAGGTCGGACAAAAACCGGACACGTACGGCTACATGTATGACAACAATTTCCAGTACAGGTGATTAAGAAACCGACCGGACGCTTTACTTAGTCATGGTCTAAACAAGACACTTAATTGAATAAACAGTGCATTGTTGCACCATGCTCGAACAAATACTTTGCTATAATAACCTTAGCAATAAGTTAGAATAGCGGGAGGGTTGGAATGTTTGAGCATCTTTTGAAGTTCACATGTCGTGGGAACATGTGAATGACTTAAAGAAAACACGTTTAAAAGCGATCAACTTGAACACCAGACGCTTTGCTTAAATTTGTTATGGTCTGAACAAGACATTAATTAAATAAACAGTACATTGTCAAGCGTCTGCCGTGCCACTCTTCTATAACAACTTTTACAGCAGCTTAGAATGGCGGGCGGGGTTGGAATGTTGGAAGTTCACATGTCGTGGGAACATGTGAATGACTTAAAGAAAACACGTTTTAAAGGGATCAACTTGAACACCAGACGCTTTGCTTAAATTTGTTATGGTCTGAACAAGTCATTAATCAAACAAACATTACATTGTCAAGCCTCTGCCGTGCCACTTTTCTATAATAAATTTTACAGCAGCTTAGAATGACGGGCGGTGTCGGAATGTTGGAAGTTCACATGTCGTGGGAACATGTGAATAACTAATGGTCTGAACAAGACATTAATTAAATAAACAGTACATTGTTGAATAAAGAACAGCTTCCGTTAATTCCCCTAGCTTTCACCATTTGAATAGCTTACAAAAATCCATATCACTACTAAAATCAACAAACCCACTTACGATACAAAACGTGGGTCTCTTCATTTTCCACTGCCTTCCAAAAAGAAGCCAAACCCAACCACTGCCATAGTCAGCCTTAGTTAACTTAGAACTTTCACAGTAGACTAGATAACTATTTTTGATTCCCATGTATTTCCATGTACTTGTTTGTCTGCAAGCCTTCGGGCATGAACTTGCAATAAAGTTATTATTATTATCACCAGCTTGCTATAATCACATTAACAACAAACGCAGTAATAGAACGGGAGGGATCGGAAGGTTAGGGCGCCCGGAAAACATCTTTTGAAGTCCACTTGTCTTGAACGCCGTACACCAGGGCGCTGATTTTTTTCTTAGGTTTTTTTTTTAAATTTTCATTTCTTTAATTTTTTATTATTTTTTAACTTTTTTTAAACAGGGCGCTGAGTTGGTTCAGAACATGTTGGTTTATGACAAGATATAAAGATATCTTAGTAGATACATCCATCTCTCATCTAGATACATTCACCATGATTCCGTTTATTCGTTTATCTATTCAATTTTCAAAGCATGTGGGTTGCCTCATCAACAAGGCTTGTTGATTTTAAAGAGGGTCCAGCGAACATCGGGCATTTGGTACGACATAAGACACACCCATACTTTTTTTATAGACGTCTGGGGGTTTCATCATCGCAGAACAAAATGGGACTATATCATAATCCACAAACCTGGATAATCGTTCTACAGTTTGGTTATGATCCATGACTATGGCCCAAGGGGGAAAATGGTGCTGGTCTTCGGACTGTTAACTGGCCAAAGTTCCAGATTATGATAATGCCATTGCCTTTGGCACACAAGATGCAGATGCCACGGTGGTAAGTGACAGAAACGCGAACCACTACACCACAGAGACACCACCTATAAGGAAGTCCTTTGAGTGTTGATAAATGTTGACATCATAGCGGAATATATGCCATTGGACTAAAGCATAAAATCTAAAGGAAGTACGCTCCCCTCTTTTTTCTGTTGTCTTCTTCTTCTTGAGCGTCACTTCAGCCATCATTGACTAGCATTCGGTGCCCTTCTATAAAATGAGTAACACCTCCTGGCACCATCCCAACCTCAGCAATTCCAGGTTAACGTTACCCTGTGGTTGTGGCCGAACAAAGACCATTCAGACGGCACCCGGCCATTGGCGTAATCCATAAATCCACATAAGAAAGGACATATCACATGGATCTTCTTAAAAAAACAATATAAATTTGTTTTATTTCACAAATGTGCTTAGCATGGGCCTCGCTGGTCTTAGATCTAAATTGGGGTATTCAGAAATACTGCTTTTTTTAAAATTCAGAGTCTTGTATTGATTGTGTTAATCGTTACCGTGGGTGTTGTGAAATTTTACCCTTTCAGTTAAGCATACTCTACAACCGAACAGTCTTGTCTCTTGAAATCGTTGTAAAAAAGCACATTGTGGATTTTGTTATTACGTCATCGAAATTTTGTCTAGCTCGTTCACAGGTATTCCTTGATACTCACGATCATAGTATATTCACGTTTTTTCGTGACTCAATGAAGGGGTGATTTTTTTGTAATGAATTAAAGCTGGTGAAAGATAGATCTTGTTTGAAGTCACGTAGGTAAAACGACGTATTACCATGTTTAGAATATAGAAACTCAATCTAAATGCCCAGATGAATGTCACTATAGGTCTTAACCAAAATGTTCTTAGTCAACTCAGAGAAGATATTTTTGTCTAGCTGTTGGGGATTAAAAAGTCAGTTGCCATCGACACACCTCGCGCCAGATGTTTGAGATGAAAGTGCCGTACCAGGCACGAAACAGTACGTATATATGCGCTTCCGGAACCCCATCCG
This sequence comes from Branchiostoma lanceolatum, assembly GCA_035149815.1. NCBI lineage: Eukaryota > Metazoa > Chordata > Leptocardii > Amphioxiformes > Branchiostomatidae > Branchiostoma > Branchiostoma lanceolatum. The sequence continues at coordinate 3,543,490 of CM068881.1, forward strand.
TGCTCGTGCAAGACATGTCTTATCTAACATCTGCTTGGAGAGTACCGTAGATTCATTCAATATCGCTGTGGTGTTATTCCGCTGTGAAGAAAATGGTTTTCATTGTGTCATGAATTCATGGCTGAGACCTCTCTGTATTGCAAAAGTTATACATTGTAATAATAATTATTGTGTACTCGTGGTGTTATTAGATTTGCAGAGGAGAGGTCACCACGAAAATAAAACAACCACGAAAGTGTCATGATTAACAGTAAAAAGAGTTGACTTGTAACAATGTAGCCTGGGGCTGTGATAGCAGACAGTATAGATCTAGATGGGACTAAAGTTCAAGGGTCAGGGACTGTTGTTGTTATCTTCGCCGAGTACTTGTACTCGGAGAGGATTATGTTTTCGGTTGAAAAATCTGTTGGGTTGGTTTGAATGTATGTCAGGAGCATAACTCAAGAAAACTTCAATTAATCTTTATGATTTTTGGTAGGTGTGTAGTGGTTGTGTAAAGGAAGGTCAAGTTCGAAAATGGTTTACCTTGCGTTTTTCAATAGTACTGCAGCGGACTTAGCATGTTTTGTGTTTGTATGTAGGCAAAAAAAGTGACGGAAACGTTGATGGATCTTCATGATTTTTTGCAGGTGTGTAGATGTTGTGAAAACGGAGGTCAAGTTCAAAAATGGTTCTTCTGGCACTTTCCGTCGGTACTGCAGCGGGCTTTGTGTGGATGTGAATTTTCTTGTGGACAACATAACTCAAGAAGCTGTTGATGGATCCTTATGATATTTAGTGGATAGGTAGGATTTACCGAAAGGAAGGTCAAGTTCGATAATGGGCCTTCTAGCGGGTACCAAAGGTACTGCAGCAGAGCTTCAAAATTTGGGGGCATATTTTCTGAAAGTGCTATGGTCATGATTTTTGTGTGGTAGATAGTTCATGCCACAGAAAGTAAGTTCTGTAAATTTTGGCCCCCTAGCGGCTTGTTAAGAACCGCAGTGGGTGTTTTTGTTTTGACATTCGGACATGAATAACTTGAGAATGGGTCGACAGATCGTCGTGATGTTTGGTATGTAGAGAGTTCGGATGGTGCTTTACATAATCAATGACTAATTATGCAAATAAGGAGCTAATTTGCATAATAAGTAAGGGAAGTTTGTTAACCCACTGCCTTTCAATGGGAGATGGGACAGTGTCAGGTCATGTAAACAGATAGCCTTGCATAAACGTACATGTAGGTCAAATAAATAAACTATTCTCCAAGCAGAGGTGTGGGTCCTGCTGGTTTTTGACGCGTTCAGTTTAAGCATTTTTGTTCAACACGGTTGGCGACATAACGAAATAGGGACGAAATAGAAAGCCTGACTAGAAACACCTAAAAACGTGACAGATTTATTCTATTCATATGTATTGACTGTACTATTTCATCATCACTTTCAACTTTCAACACTGCCATATCGAACCTTTGTGGCCCATATAATATCAACATACTCATATTTTTTCATGACCAGTTATAACATATATCAGCACACTCTACACATATACTAGTCCTGTACCACCAAATGATTTTTAACCCTATCTTAACTGGACTCATTCGCCCAATCATAACGTCCAAATGGTATGGTGCATGATCAAATTTGCAGGGGGTGATAGGCACGTAAATATAAATCACTTTCCATAATAAGCCTTGATTATTTGGCGAAGATAATGTGTTTGTGGAACTCTAGTTATTCGTCATAATAACATGGGGCGTACTCAGAATGAGAGTAACAGTTCTTCGCCGAGCAGATACATCGGCCAGGCTTTGTTAAGTTCTATGTCTATCTCTGGTGCTGATTTCTTCGGGCTGCCTTCCCGAAGAGTTAAGGAGGCGCACTGCATACGTATCTAAAAAAAAGATGTTCTACAAAACATGTTTAAAACATCAAGACTCATCTTTACATTTGCTGGGAGACTGACGGATCTTTGTTGGCTTATCTTCTCGGTTGCCACATGCGATACTTAAGCAGTGAACAAATTACGAAGTAGACCTTGATAAACAAGTTTAGGTGTGGTTAATTCTCTTGGCGACGGTTGGGACCTTTTGACCTTAACTGCCGGTTTTTGTGGTTTACGTGACGGATGGTTACCAATGGCAGTGTAGCAAGGCCAGAGAACAAAACTCACCGCAGCGTGTAACAGACCCCAGCGGGAGGACAACACGCGGTCCCGCCTGATCCCGGACAAGCCCATGATAGGACAGGTTACCAGGTTATCGTGCAGGGAGATCATTAGCATCTTTGATTTTGGTACTCAGTTTTAAGATTTCTTGGATCATGGGTGGAGAGGGCATTTTATGCCGCAATCACCCATTTGAAACCTTGAAAGACAGTCAGGGTCTACAACGCCCCCCTCCCACAAGTCTGAGTTAGTCTACCAGACTAGCTTGAACTATGTACCGATGTGGTCTGTCGGAAAACCAGTAGAGACTGTCGCTAGGCGCTACATATCACCAAAAAAATGATCACCATGATCTGTGAGTCATATGACAGACATACTACGTTGGGATGTTGGATTAAATTACAAGTGGAACGGACGATCACAATGCTTCATAAGAAGGTAGGTCATTGACATTTCTCATAAATGGGGTTTTTGGGTTCTATGTCATGATGCTTGAGGACAAGCCTACAATCAAATCTAGAAATCAAGAACCTCAAATAAGATATAAGACAACAGTGCAGTGTCATCCTCCAAAGCAAAGCATTCATACGAAAACCGTTTACCTGCCGTAAAATGCAAGTTAATTAAGTCTTTCTTCTCCCTGCATTGTTGTCTCTCCGTGTTTATGCAGTTCAATATTTGTATATGATAGGAAGTTGCATGACACACTGGCAGGTAGTTTGTCTAACATCACAAAGGATGTCATTTGCATTATCAATGAGAAATAATCATGCCAACTATAGCAAAACTCACAATAAAACAAGAAATGTACAAAAACTCCAAATATTTCACCGAGGTAGGTCTTGGTCCTGTTAAATGCTACTTCTACATACTAAATTATTTGGGATCTTTACTATAAGTTAATCGTCTAATCTGCTCTTACAACGCTACTCTATTTCGCAAGGAGGCGTCTTTGCTTTGTTGGACAAGTCATATATCGCCATACATATAGTTGCCAGTGGGTCATACCTCAAAGGAAAGAACACAGTCATGATTATTAATTTTGGAACGCGTAGAAATCAACATCAGGGGACAAACACAAAACCCTTGGCCGTATTCGTACCAAATCCCGACATGAATTGCTTCAAGTAATTTGACGTTTCAATTCAAATTATGATTCGTTTCGACACAGGCAAGATAGTATTATAGGTTACTTATTCTGATGTGTTGACTTCACAAAAGACATACCGAGGTTTTGTTGCAACTCTAGCAACAACAACGACATACATCACTTCATAGCAGTCCTCAGCTTCTATCAACTCCTAAAAAGACTTCATCGTTGTTTTTTTAAGGCTTTGGATACATGTTTGTTCTTTGAACCATTTTCTTGCTGAAACAGAAGTGGGGTGGGGTGCTTCAGCTGCCCTAAGATTGAATAAATAAAAAGATAGATGAATTGTTAAGAAAGGAATAATTTTCAGATGTGACAGTCCCGCTAAAAGTTCAAGCGACTTTTGTAGTGACGTGCAGGCAATTCCTTATCTTAATTTTGATTTTTTTTAAATAGATGTACACTAGAATACCTATGTCTTTTTATGAATCTGCTGCAGTATGGATTGACAGAATCAGATGGCAACTTGCTTACTCGCTAGGCTCCATGAGTGGCCATTAAAGTTTACTGAAGGCATAATCAGGTGATTTTACGTAAGGCCATCGCCACATGTACTGACGTCAGGGGTGACCATGAAACTGACTGCATACAGATATGACAATAGTTGTCTGTTCAGCAGTCAGGCATGAAATAAAGATACATGACGACGGGGCAGATGTTGTACATTAGATAACAGTTGACTTCACCGTGTACCATTCTGGGACACCGTAAACTGTAGTGTTCAGTGAGGTGTGTGAAACAGCGTTGATTTATAGGACATGAAAAAAAAACAGAATTCATCATTCAAAACTGCATCAGGATTAGTCTTGTATACTTTTCACATGATTCAGAGTAGATAAAAGTGATCTTAAGGTCATCACCACAGGGAAAAGAGGTCACCATGAATCAATGATACATGGGTTTGGGAATAATAGAATATCTGATTGTGAGAAGGTGGAAGAAGTCAGGGGTAGGTATTGGTGGGACATTCAAATTGTAGAAGATAAGGAGTTGCGATCCAGGGAGGATGAACATGAAAGGTTGTGGATAAAAGTGCGTTTCGTGCAAAAATACATTTTCCTTGTAGGTATAGTTTACTTCCCAAATGCCAGCGTTGACAATGACATGTAACAAATCTATTTCATCAATTTTAGCTGAAGCCCTGGCACTATATATAGCTAGAGATTATGGGGCTGCATGCAATGACGATAAACGACGAAGGGGACAGATGTTTGGCATAACAGTTGACTTTTGTGGGTTGACACCGTTTGTCATTCTAAGACACCAGAAAGCTGTACTGTTCATTGAGGTGTGTCGATCAGAGTCACCCCTTGACGGTAGGACTGGAATAGTAATGAGAAAATGACAGGGGATTTGAACCCGGGATCGTTGGGTACTGAACCAAAAACCCTGTCGTTACGCCACACGACCCCACGATAGAATCAGTTGGCAACTTGCTCACTAGCTAGGCTCAATTAGTAGCCATAACAATTTGCTGGAGGCTTCATCCTGTGCTTTGACGTAGTCCGCATACCTTGCCAGAGGCAACAATCGTTCTGGTGTTTTTACGGAGAATGAAACACTTCGGCTGTATGTCAACATATATGCGTAAAACACCTGGTATACTTTTCATATAATTTAGATTAGATATGCAGGCTGTGACCTTAAGGTGATCATCACAGGAATGAGAGGTGACCATGAAACTAGCTACTGCTATGGCAATAGTTGTCTGTTCAGCAGTCAGGCATAAGGTCAATGGCGACGGGACAAGTCTTTAACATGAAATAACACTTGACTTCATCGTGTACCATACATACACCGTAAACTGTAGACGACTGACTGAGCAAAAGACTAAAAGGCCACACAGCTCAGAACAGGTTCAAACGGAATTTAAAGAACTTCTGACGGCGCAACTCCATATGAATAAAGAACTAAAATGTATCGATGAAATACCAGATAAATGATAATTTGATAAGATAGTGCACTTAATGGTATAGTATAGTGGATGAAAACTTGGTGCAGCTGTGTGCAATTAGTGGTCATTAAAGTTTGACTGCAGGCACCGCCCGGTATTTTGACGTAGTTCACACACCTTGAGAAAAACAACTATCATTCTAATTTCCCCAGAATGAGACCCATCAGCGGCCTAGAATGTATTTCGGCATCTATGATCACAATAACGAGAATCCTTGCATGATCTTGCAACACCGTAATCTTTTATTGGGGTGTGTGAATCAATTAGATAATGATTTATTCATTTTTCAAATGAATGTTCCTTATTCGATAACATTGTTTTTCTATAAGAATGCTTTAGGAAACAACATAATAGTTAAGTGAAGTTATATGGCACTGAAACTGTTGAGATAAGGGGAGTATTGCAGATTTTGAAATAAAATGCGGATCGTCCCCATTTTACGCATAAATTATGACATTGAGCATTAATTAGTGACACCAAACCTTCTCGACATATTCTCCATAGATAATTGAAACATTATATGTACAATAATTACAAAAAAAACAGAAGTATATATTTAGGAAGCAAAACAAATTTGGGTCCGTTTGGACACCATACGGCCGGATTCGTCGCAAAAATTTGTCGGTCGGATGAGGGTTACTAAAACCTGTTTGATCATTATGACTAATATCAAAGGTAACCAATCTTACACGTAAAGCTAAACATCTAAAAATGACTCTCATGTCACACCATGATAATGTAAGGGGCCTCCACATTGTAGGGTCTTTACATTCCCGAATTGTCGCATTGTTATAATAATAATGAAATTATTCTTGGTCTTTGTGTGTCAGAAAAGGGGCCTTGTGACAAGGATAATTAAAAAACAGGGCTTTTAAAAACAGAAAACAGAAAGGTTTGTAAACCTCCACAGGAATTCTATCTATCCCAGAAGACTTGTCATCACGAAAGGAATTTATAGCATATAAGTTCTTCCTCAATAATTACGAATTTACTAATGAAAGACCTTTATTGCACGTTTATGCTCTGATGAGCTAAGTACAGGTCATGGTGACAAGCAGAAGTGTAGTTACAGTGATAACAAAAATGTGATATCTAACTACATCTATAGACTAATCAATACCGCTAAGTACAGGTTAAATTTCTTCTTGCTTCTCATACATCTACAGCTGTAGATGTATGAGTATACAAGGTTTATGAGATATGTCTTGTCTAGTTTCATAAGGAATACAAATTTTTCTAAGCTATCTAAATAACGAAAACTAGGAAACTTATCTTGTATACAATTGAAGAGGATATTCCTCTCTTTGTTATATAGTGTACAATCAACAACAAAATGACACTCATCCTCAATCTTACCTATCACAGTATTTGCAAGTTCGATGCTTCAAAGGAATGCGATTATGTCTACCCTTTTCAATGCGTAGTTTGTGTGAACTAAAATTCTTTGCAAACGTTGATTATACGGTAACTCTTACTGACTAGTTATTTTCAAGAGCCACAATATATAACTAAAAAGAGGGAAAAGATTTGAATTTGGTTTCTGGGCTGTATAATCCTAACGTTTCTACTTCCCGAGAAGAAATTCCAAAAAATTCTTAATACCTGAGTCATATAACTTAACTGGTCAAAAGTTCTTCATTCCTAGAGTTTCAATAACAAGTTAACAGTTCAGAAAATTCTTGCTGTCAACAACAGTTCAAACCTGTTTAACTTCCATGAAAACCGCGGTGGTTTCAAATAGAATGTCCACGGCATCCACTTTCTTTGTAGTCTTGCTGTTTACAAGTAGAACAGCACAGGTATCCTTGGGTGGTATCTAAAAAGAAATCGTCAGGTCCCTGCGGCTGTAGTGTATTATATAATGTTGATAAATATTTGACAGATATTCATCAACATCATCAGGGTTAATATTATTTTGCAGTATATGTCTTTACAGCTTCTGTTAAAATGTCATGTTGATTAAAGATGTTCTAATTTCCCTGTTTTAGCAGATTCGGTTATTTGATTAGATTTTTGTAGGTTAAGAAACAATTTTGTGTATTTCTCCCCTTCTTTAATCCATTTTGTTCTAAACCTTTTGTAGGCTCCTTTGGCCCTTGTTTCATATAATTCGTCTAGTTTAAGTTTTGTATTTTGTAGTCTATCCTAAGTTAATAAATCTACCTCATTATCTTAATTTTCCTCACTAACTTCAGTTAGTATTTTTTTATTGTAGTAGTCAAGTCATTTTTCATTCCAATGGCTCTCTTGTTACAGTAAGAAATGGAGAATTCCCTGATCCTTACATAGCATAATTCCGATAGAAAACAGTTCGGTGATTTAGCGTCTTCCGTTATTGTGTTGAATTAGCTTTTTAATCCTATTACGGTATGGTTTTTCTCTTAGAATTTCAGTGTTTAGTTTTCAATAGTTGGGGATTCTATCCTTTGCTGTGTTGCATAGTTTAAGAAAAAATGCATTTTGGTCTGTTTTACTTTAGCTCTATCATTACATTTTCTGACTAACCATGTGAACTGACCATGGATTTTGAAATAAACCAATAAATGAGTCTACATGAAACTTTATGAATGTAATCTCTATAAGTAAACTGTCTATTTTATGTTTTCCCGCCGAAGGTCTAAAGATGAACGAAACTTTCTTAAAGCCCTGATGATTGTTCTACATTAGTCATTGCCCCACCCTTTTGTATCTTTATCACTATGGTATACTGCATTATAATCTCCCCCAGCAATTACATCTCTAGTAATGTCATTGTTAAGCTGTCTATTATCATCTATCCATTTAATAAGGCCAGCTAGCAAGGAATTCCTTTCAGTTACTTTATTTGGGGCATAAATGTTAACAAATGTTAAGTCTAAATCTCCAATAAGGCAATTTATCTGCCCTTTCCTCCCTTCCCATGCAAACATTGAGAATGATGCTTTTGGACCAAACTGTATCTAATGACTAATGTTCAAAATGATGGATAGAAAATAAAGAATGCTGTATAAAATGAATTCCGGCCAGAAGTCAGTTTTTTTAAGCTTCTTTAAACCTAAGGAAATGTGAAGCTGTGTGGATGGGGTCATTCCGTGGAGAAAAGGACAAATCCTTCGGTTTAAAAGGTCTTAGATGCCAATCACATATATGGTTCCATTTTTGATAGTTCATCAGAACACACACGTGACGAGTACACAGAATACAAAAAAGCTTGTATCGAAGGACTCAGGAACGTGAATTAACCCTGCATGTAAATGTTATGTTATAAAACCTTCACCGTTGTTTTTAGTCATCTACAATATCGATGATTCCAATCCCATCTGACTGGATGTTAAAAAGAAATCAGTAATCAGGTCCAAGTTGTGTTACTTTGAGATGACAAGCTTGAAAAATACAACGCAAGTATCATATTTTATCTATACAGAAGAGGGGATCGGTATGTTTGATACCTACTCAAAATGTGAAGGTTTACATGGGTAAAGAGATTTATTTAGACAAATCAGAATAGCACACCTCGATGGTGGTACATCTGATAAATCGATCATCAGATAGATTTGATTATGCTGTACCCATATATTACTTGCTACTTGTTTGTTGCCATGTTGTCCCTTGCTTTTTCTCATCAACACTTCATTTTTCTATAATCAAGACACTTTTGGCAGAATCCTAGTACGTTAAATTCACGAGCATACTCTTTGTGTCAAGTGGGTGGTCATATGTTTTGCCTTGGACCTCACAGGTGTTAGCAGTCGTTACGATTGACTGATCAAAAGACTAAAAGGCCACACAGCTCAGAACAGGTTCAAAGGAAACTTATGAATAAAAAGCTAAAATGTATCGATGAAATACCAGACAAAATGATAATTTGATAAGATAGTGCACTTCAAGGTAAAGTATAGTAGCTGAAAACTTGGTGCAGCTGTGTGCAATTAGTGGTCATTAAAGTTTGACTGCAGGCACCGCCCGGTATTTTGACGTAGTTCACACACCTTGCGAAGAACTAATTATCAACTATCATTCTAATGTCCCCAGAATGAGACCCATCAGCGGCCTAGAATGTATTTCGGCATTTATGATCATGATAACGAGAATCCTTGCATAATCTTGATATGATTTAGATTAGATATGAAAGTGTGAGTAAAACCACAGTGATCAGAGGTCGACATTACAGTTGTGTGTAGCGAGATGAAAACAATTCTTGTCTGTTGAGCAGCCAGGCATACATGTAAATGCACAAAGTGACAAAAGGGGTCAGGTCTTTGACATTATAGTTGACTTCATCGTATACCATTCTGCGACACCGGAAGGTTCATTGATGTTTGTAATCGACGTAGTGAATCGGAGTTACAGTTTGATAGAAATGTAATATTAATGAGAAAAGGGCAGTTTTAATTTGTATGGCGTGAACACAGAATCATAGATACATTCAGGTCCATGGCCATTGACGTGTTTTTCAAGTGTCCCCGGATACAATACACAGATACATTACATAATACACGAGAACATAACAAGTTAAGATTCTGCACCATAATTGCTCTCCGAGTCCATTTCTAAAAGCCGATACGATAGTGTGGTTTCTTTGTTCTCCTGTGAGCTCATTCCATACTACATGACCCAGGTACTGCTCCTAAATTACTGTACTGACTGTCTGTGGTAGAGCGCAAACTGTACCCCTATAGCAGACTAACTCCTCTTTCATGTTTTTTCAGTCTTTTTGGCAAGTTTCTACTCTTTCCAGCCGACTCTGGAGCCTGGTAGAGGCTAGTATATGCAGCATGTGAGGGTCCAAATTTGAGACCTGTCTCGCAGTAGTGCTCGTTCGTACAACTACAAACAAACTGCAGTGTTCATGAGGGATAGTCGGGATAGTGTATGCTGAAGCCTTACATCAGCAAAATACGTATACTGTATGCCATTTACTTATCTTGGGTTAGATATAAGGACCATCATTATTGCTTTGAAAGGGCCTCACAAAATACTGCAGAGGCAAATCAAGGCAGAGTAGGTCGGTTAAATATACCTCACATACAATTTAGAACGCAACTGATTGATGACATACAATTCTGAGTAATACGGAGGAAAATGGACCGATGACCTTGAAACCACAGGGATAAGAAGTCTCCATGAAACTAATTATGCGATAACGGTTGTCTGTTCAGCAGACAGGCATGTAATAAAACTAAATGGCAGTGGGGCATCACTCGTCTCTGCCTCTTCAGCCGTTGAAACGTTAAAACATGATCAAAACAAAGCATGCTGTTCCAATAAGGACGATCAATTGTAGATGTTTTAACCATTTTGCGCTCACGCTTACTAAAGCTTAAACTGTTTTCCATGAACGCTTGTACTTAAGTAACAACCAGGCCTCTGAGAAGGATATTGACATGTTTTATAGACTGTTAGATTAGAATTGTATTTTTGAAAATCAAGAAATGATTCTAAAGAAACCCTGGAAAAAGATAATATTTAACATTTTGGAAACCATGAAAACAAATGAATCCGGTGGAAAGAATAGACTGCCTGTGGTGTTCTATAATACAAAAAAGATCTCGCTGATTGGAGACCTTCTTGACTTGATTTGTTGGGTTATGGCCTTTCGAAACAAATACAATGAGCCCTCCCAATAATTTCAGCATGATTTCGTCGGTCAGCTCGTACGTGTTACACATGATATCATTTAATTGCAAAATTTGAAACATTCATTTTTGCCTTGATTTCGAAAAGACTTTTCGGAAATTTATCATAAAAATACCTGAAAAATATTGGATGTGGAAGAAACTTTATCTCATTTGTTAAAAGTTGTGTACAAAAATTAATACCATGTTGTATAGCAAACTCTAACTGGAAGTCAGCCATTTTTCAGATGCAACATGAAATTCGGCAAACTATCCACTTTTAGCTTTAAAGAAATATGACAGAACATGTCCAGTTACAAATAATTTTTGGTCTCATAAGAGCGTTGGGGCTCATACGAGCGTCCCAGATGGCTGCATAAATTTCGACATGTACAAGCAACATTCCAACAATACTGACGCATCTCAGCTACAAAGGAACAATATTATTTGGGTGCCTTAAGCTTGATTATAAAGCTGTGAATGCCATAACCTTGACGATAAGACCATTTATATGATGATATATCATCAGAACATTGTGATAAATTGTAGAAATTTTTCAAAATCCGTTTGTTTTACCCAGATATATGTTCCATATGTCCCGCAGCTAATACAAAACAGTAATCTGACAACTCTTAATAAGCTGCTAAACTTGCATATATCTAATGAGAGACGTTTCACAATTCAGATCCGACAAACGTTTGATTTTCATACTAACAGAGCAGTCCAGTGGTTGATAAACCATCCATTAGGTTCTCACTCTAAATTCGGCATGCCATGGACTTGATAATAGCACTGCCTGTAAGAGGAAAATCATTAATGGCAGAATTTCAGAGGACAAGGCAAAAGTGGTCACTGTAGAGAGAGAGGAAGCTTGTCATATCATTTTCACTCTGAGCGAGGAGGTTGCGTCCTTGGGCTAAGGGACCACCAAAATGTAGCCAGCATTCATGCCCATGTGATCGATACATATACGCAAAGCTGGTCAAAGATACTTGCATACGTATATTGATAACTTTAGATATACACGGCCGCTTAATATCTGGTCACAGGTGAATCCAGTTTTAGCTTATATATCAGTTTGGATAAATAAGATCATGGAATAAGCATGTCATATAAAATATGATCGTATTTTATGATATACACAGACATAAGTAAAAAATATGAGAATGTTTTCCAATCGATATCACCGAGGCATTTCTCTGGATGAATTTTTATAATGTATATATTGCATATCATCCTTCAAATGCATGCCCTCTATTTGATACTTTTATCTTGTTTAGTTTAAGTGTCCATGAAAATGTTAGAATGTTATCCAGTATATGCTCTACCGTCATTATTGCAAATTTATTATAAAAAAGGCCTGTTTTCAAATTTTGCTAACTTCAAATAGTTATTTCAAATTCAGTCTTGGTTAAGAACTGACACTTTCCGGCTGCATCAAGCTCTCTGTTTTTTTAGAAGTAACCCAGGCTATGACTCTCAACACGTAGTTAGTTCAGTGACAGTGTCACCCCTACCGCAATGATGCCTGTCAGGCACACATCATATGAACGGACAATTTCACCCTGTCAGCTTTGTTTACCCCTCCGGCAGTAATTATCTTTGATGTAGTCTGCATCCTGTATGCCTGGGGCAATAACCATTAGAACAATCTTGTACTTTGTGTAGCACACAGACGAAAGGTCAACACCAAACATTTGTCTATGGACAATAGGCAAATATTCAACAAATGTCCGGTTACAAATAATTTCATGTGTTCGCGATGGTTTATCTTATTTTGCCAGGTGATCTATTCTTGAAGAAAGTTCCGATGGTAGTTCAGACATGGTTGAACTATTGGCCAGGTGTGTGGATTTAAATGTTCTGTTTGTGCTCGCCGCCCACCGATAATAAGCCTCCAGGTGTGAATAGCAGAGTACAATACAAAAACAACTTAACTGATATAGATGGAGAGAAGTGCTCATATTTTCTGGTGGGCGTGTCTCATCCTGTATGCTCTTCAAGTATTCAGATGAATCCCACTTCTAGATGGTTTTGAATCGTTGGACTTGATTTTAGGACGGTATGAAAAGCTGTACTCTCAGTATCACCTTTACTAGATAGCAGTCTGTTTGTTTGTTTGTTAGGCACATAGAATGGCTTTCTTTACTGTCTGTTGGCTAATTTGCATGGTTCCTTTAACACCTGTTCTCAGTTAATATTCTGTCTCTTGAACAATGCTTGCTTTAAAGAGGAGGCTTGTATTATAAAATCACCCAATAAACCCAGCTGTTGTAAGTTTTGAAATGTAGAGACAACACATGGGGAATTGTAGCATGGTCGTACATAAACAAGTTAGCCTAGTCCAACCCAGAATAAAAAATAATGAAAACGTTAACGCTGGCTTGCTGTGCTATGTTTAGTTGTGTGCGACATTTGCTGGTGGTTACTATTATATGTGCGCAGATCTATAAAAGACTCATTTAGCTGTGAGGAGGACTTTTTCAATGCACAAATATAGATTCAATTACAACAGTTTGGTCCAACTTTGACAGGGCTGATTTGAAAGTTGTTGCAATGGCTTGAAGCACACGACTGGTTTTCCAAACAAGTAAAAGTTGAAAATGGTTTTGCTGGATTAATAGATGACTTTGCTATATTTATCTTTCATTCTGCATGATTCTAATAATGCATCTTTGAAAAGAAGCAAAACAAATTATTTTGTGTATCCCATTCTGAGATGACCAGTGATATTGTTTTTAGATGGTATACAGTGTATAATTGGTTTGTGTTCATGCAGTTATGAGGGTCAATTATTCAGCTGAAACGTTTATGTCGCTTCATGGTTTTATTCCCATCGAACTTAGAATTGAAGACATTTGTGTGAGGCATGTTCGTTTGAAAAATAAATTAGGTTTTATATAGGTCTTTCACGCCGGATGTTTTAAACAGTGTACGAAATGCGATATAGTAGATATTATAAAGAGCACCAAAAAAATCAGTTACTCAAGCAACTGGATATGATTTTGGAAACGGTCAGACGTTTCAAGTAACATCTACTACTTTTCGTCAGTGACTGTGAGCAAGATTAGTCTGACCGTCTGGCCGTTTCCAAAATCATACCCAGTTGCTTGTCATGAGTAACTGCTTTTTTTGGCGTATCTTATGACCTGGATGTCTAATCTTCATCGACGCATTATGAAGAGCATGTATATGAAAAGTATGAAATGACATTGACAAGTCCTGATCTCCTCGAAGTGACACCAGTCAGATATTTTTACCATGCAATCGGTAGAACAGCGGATACTGATAACGCAAATGGCACTCTCGTGCATGACTTTGTACGTAACACCTCGTATGTACAATATCTCGTTTATGATTAATCGATCTGAGATTATGCAGAGATTCCGACATCAATTTCAAACACTGCTGTGGCAACATAACTCAGAGATTAGTTCATGGCTAAAACATTAGAGAATACATTTACAAGTCCACCCTCACATTTCCCGGTTATGGGCGCTCCTTGGGGTGTGTCTTAAGTACACAATTACAAGTAAATGGTGTTTGCCACGTTTGTTCTATTCATTGTGAGTGCATATGTCATGTGGATTCCGTCATACAGTGACCATGTGAACATTATTAGGACTTCACGTGGACAACCACTTTGTTTGCACGCCGAATTTCTGGGATAGCGTGGCTAAGGAGCCAATCATCATCGACCAAGCAGCCAGTCACAATTAAGTAGCATCCGGTGCCCCTGCTATATAAGGAGCCCGTTTCTTATGGTCCTCCTATTCCCACCTTCAACCTCGAAGTACGTCCGGCGACAAGCAAAAACGAGCTACCTGACGCCCCATCGTCTACACCACGTCTGAGCACTACAACGGTGAGTTCAAGCTTGTTTTGAATTCTTTTTTTCTTTGGCGTTATCTTTACTGTACTTGATACATCCTGTTAAAGTCGCTTAATTATATTCCATGCTCTCCAAAAAATTACATGATAAGTCCATTTGTAATACTTTCTGAGAGAACCAAAAGCGTACACACGACATACAACATATAACTTGGCGATCTAACGGGAGTATCTCATACATAGACGGTCCTGAGTTGAAATCCCCGTACGGTGGCGTTTTGTGAATTTTTACGCTTCATTGTCCGCGACATTGCTGGGAAGTCAGGGGGAATTACTCAAGATGATTTCCAACGCAATACTTTAATTTGAGGGCCACGTAGCCTTTATTTCAAATATTTAAAGTGTGCTTGTAACAGTGACACAAGTTACCTATAACATGTAATAAAAGACTGCAGTATGCCGTGTAAAGAAAGGTTTTCAAAAGTGGGGTTTCGTCAATATCTCTTTGTTCCAACGAAAGTTCCAATTCACGACTATTGGGAGCACACAACCTCCTCATTTTTGTAATTTTTCTATTTAGTTACCATTTATTGAGGCGGGTGGGCTTTATATGAGATTGATATTCCACTTGCCAGCTCATCTACCTTTCCTGTTTTATTTCCTGGCAAATTCAGACTCACATATTATAATTTTTTTCCGTAAGTCTGGAGAAATGTCGTGGACACCGCATGCTTTTGAGAAGTCGTTATCTGACATAGATGAAATACAACACGGTGTACTCGGCATCACCCTCGGTACCGACCCTCCCGCGGGTTGCATCGCCCTCCGGCCTTCGGACGATACGACCCGCGGCCGGGCCGGAACCTTGGGCGATACGGGTATTTTATATATACCCCTGTCACATTGCGCGAAAATCGATCGGACGACGATCGGATGACGTTTTCGGCAGTTATATGTCTGGTGTTTTGTCGATCAGCGCGCGATTTTTTAGGGATTGTCCGCGATTTTTAGCGACTTTTCGTCACCTCCTGAGGTGGTTTCAATTCAACCTGCTACTACCCTTATTTAATCGGTTAAATTGCTTCATATTGTGCTAACATATTTATTCAACTGGCTATGATATGAACGGGGTCTAAGAGATCGTTACCTGGTCCAGGTGTCGGGCAAGCATAGACCGACTTATTGATCATCGGTCGCAAGTCTGAAGGTGTACGCGTACATTCGCGATCGGGCGAGTTTCGTCCGACTTACGTTTGTTTGCAGATGTTGACTTTCTTTGAACTTGTGTGTAATTCTGACATTGTGGCTCCAGTGGTAGCTTGTGGGACAGTTTTATCACACAATTCCTTTTTCTATGATCATTTCTGTTCTGCCCATCTGGTCCATTTAAAAATTCCGACAACTAAGACATCAAAATGCCTTTTTGTGAGAACGTTTTCTCTTACCTCGTCTCCGTGCAATGGGCGGTGCCATGTCATGGGAGGTTCGCTGTTATAGATGTATTCCCAGGCGATCGTCCCAATCTCGCTCAATGTGACAGTGTCGATTTTTAGACGAAAAATACGCGCGCGATCTTCCAGCGATCAAGAACTATGGCACAAGCTCGTTGACGATGTGACAGGGTTATTAGCCCTCATTCTCCTTTCATCGGGCGCTACGTAGCGGCCTGCCTAGCCAACCACCGATTGAGGACCTGGAATAGCCCGTCACGCAGCGTCTACGCAGCGAGGTTGTGTAACACAGGCTACCGTTACGGTAGTTCACATATTCTAGAAAATTATGGTGACTTCTAGTTTGATTCTAAAACGATTTCAGGAATCTCTAAGGCATCCCGACGTAGCGCAGTTTATGTTTTTCCCTGCCTTGTTGAAGAACGCTGGCATTATTATGCTAAACATTTTGAATGTAAAATTGCACAAGTACAGCTGTCCTGAATTAGCTGTTATGATTCTTTCCAGGTTTTCCAACCGTCGAATCACCCACTGCAAACTTGATCGGAATCATGGACATACCGGAGGTGATCCACTAACATTTCTTTTTACTGTGTTAAGATGTTGAAGTATTGACAAGCAAGTCTATAAAGCATACAACACGGAGTATTCCGTATCACCCGAGGTGCCAGCCCAACCGCGGGTCGGATCGCATGTATTTCGTGTTGTATTTCATTTATGTCATGCCCACCCGAAAAAACACACATTTTAATGCGGAAAGCACCAAAAGTTGAGGGAGGTTTGTGTCCTCGAACACAAAACTGTAACAACATTGATTCTAGCCTCCGAATCCGGTATTCGAATTTTTGACGGCGGCGCAACCGCAGCGGTCGAAATGCATTCTAAATATTCTATGGAAGCCCGTGTGATACAACTCTAGAACCTAATGTGATACGTATAGTTATCACACGGTCCGGAACACCCGTATCAGGCCCAGGCATTACATGAATCGAAATACATGACGCCTATGTTTGATTAGGAAGGGACGAATATATGGATATGTGTCCTCGTAAACCATCATCCAAACAAAGAAGTGAAGAAGGTAAACTGATGTCTACGACAGCACGTCAAATTTGTCTTTCTCGAACAGTAACGATTTTATGGCAACAGTAATTCATATCAAATTGATGTAACAATGACAGATGGCAACGATTTCTGTACAAGAGAAGCATTGCTGAAATCATAAGTATGCACTTTCAAATGCCCGTAATTATAACATTCCAACCTAAATCAACCTACTGACGTAAATACTTCACTGTCATAGGGCCTGTTCTATATCGCCAGCAACATGGCACCTGGGAAGGTGCTGACCATTCAAGGGCAGAGCCAGACTTCTGGAGCTGACATAGTCATTGAACCAAAAAAAACCACGGACAACGCTCACCAACTGTGGAACTTTGATAAGACTGTATGTTCCCTTTTGATTTGTTTTACGTCTCGAATACTATTTATAGACAACACAAGTTTATACTCACGGACAGTTTTCAGACCGCTACTATTCATGCGGAGTATAATGGCATTGCAACAAAAATTAAGTTCAAAAGCAAATACCAGAAATCGTCTTTTTTTTTCAGAAAAAGGCCTTTATGAGCAAGCTGACGCCGTATTTTGCCATGACTGTGGCTGGTGGGCTTGCTTCTGGCGCACCGTGAGGAGATTATTTTGCCTTAAACGCATTTTCTGATTTATTTGAACTTTAAATTCTACAAAGGTTTCACTTTTGTCAATTTGTACTGTTTTGGAAAATGTACAAGTGCATGTCAATACGTATATGCATATGGTATGTAGGTGCAATTTTTGTTTTCCTTTTATATTCCATTTCCAAACATACTATTTTTAAATCAAAGTGCTCTGACTAGATTGGCCCTACACAACCACTCTAAGGGCATATCCGATGCCGTTTAAAATCGACCATAACAGCAGCATTAGTTGACAAAAGGTGGCACTACCATTTACTGCTTTCGTGTGCACAAGTTGTCATAACTGACTTCTCTTCAACTTTATCACTATTTCACAGCATCATCAACGAGACATACACAGCTGGACAACCCCACCAACAATGGACAGCTCCCTATGACCAAACCATCCAAACGGCGACCAACAATGACTTTGTCATCGGCCTTAAGGACCAACAGGGCACATCCGAAACCCAAGCCGTGCTGACCAGCCGTACTGACCAACCGGCACCAGACTACATATGGCGTTTCGAATCAGTTTAGAGGTGAATTACATGAGTTTCTTCACATCATCACAATGTTGAGTTAGTTTCAAAAAGTAGTTTTTTTTTTAAGACAAGAGATGCAGTATAGTAACGATTGCGATTAACTGTTAATTCATCCATTCGCATTGTGATATTTCCACTGCAACCTGAATAGGGTCTGAATAGGGTTAACGAAGTCTAACATAAACATGATGTTTTGTATTTCCAGACCGTGACTCGATCTACACAGGAGACAGCAGCTCACCCCCAAAGCTTTAGTTTTCTTTCTTTCTTAAACGTGTGATTGTAATTATGGAACAAACAAGACCCATGTGATGAGAAAACAATCGTTTTATGGCTTAATTCTGTTTACAATGCTTGTAGGTCCCCACGTGGTTTGTCCATGGCAAAGCCTTCAGTACTTGAGCAGAAATTACTTCATTACACCGATTTGTTCCTGATCAGTCTGTGTACAAAATCTTATCCACCTCTTTCCTTAAAACCTTTTTTTTTTTCAAATACCCCTTCACATCCAAAATTACAATCACACACTTAAAAGTAACAAATGATTCTTACCAACAAACTTTTCCGGCTCCATTTGGTTAACATTATAACAGAATAAATTGGCCCATAAAATTGACTAATTTGAATTGTGGACCTGAAGCTATGACCAACTGGATTTATTAAGGGGTGAGTTCCCCTGACCCTTTGTAGATTTAGGAGCAGGGAGGTTTTTCAAGCATTGTTTTTGCAAATGATCCACAGGAGATCCTAGGGGTGTGTTCAGGTAAACCCCCTGACCCTGTGTAGATTTAGGAGCAGATGAGGTTTTCAGGCATTGTTTTTTTTTTGCAAATGATCCCCTGGAGTATTCAGGTCCAGTCCCCATAGTTTCAGTCCCTATCCCTCCAGACATCTACATTTTTCAGAAATTCTCTGCTGGGCCTTTTTTTAGCATTACATAAGAATACCTTAGTAGATAAAGCATTTGGTGTATGGATGAAATTCACCATAAGGATATAACTAATCACAAATGAAACGTATCCTGTGAAATTGGCTAAATTGAAAGAAGAGTTAAAACTAATTTTGTTTTTGACAGCCTTTAGGAACAGATTTCTTGGGAATACTTACAAATTTACTATTGATCCTTTTCAAACAACATTCCCAACCAACAGCGTTTTGACATCACTCAAACGAATTGACATGAATAATGGCCCATGAATTTGGCGAAATTGACTTGTGAAGCTAAAACTATTAGCATTTCCTTTTTTATATAAACATATTGGATCCGATTCAATGATAAAGTCCAACCCAAATCTACAAAGAAGCAATACTAAAGACCAAAAACTCATTTTATGTGACATACTGGAAATAACGCCTGATCCAAGATATTCCCTACCCAAAAACATCATGAAGTAGGAAAACCTTGTCCCTTCAATGTTGCTGATGTGAAAAACAACCTGATTATTTGGACTTCATCGTTGAACCTGGAATAGAATAGAGAGGTGTTAGTGGTGTTGCATTTCAAGTTTATATGCTGGTGAACTGTTAAGGTGGGTGGAAGAATGTATATCATTAGTGCTATTTTCTTTTATTCACTTTCTTAAGCTTTCTCTTGTTAGGAGGAGATCAATGCCTGTTCTATTTTCTTAAAACTGTTTTCCTTTCTTCCTACAAGTTAAGATTCCTTAATTCGTTATTTTAGGAACTATATAGATTGTCAATACTTTGGTATTTCTGTTGAGGTGATACTAATGCTATTCAAATGCCTACTTTGGATTTATCTTTACAATGGTAAAGGTTTGCTACATATCTTTGAGTCTTTCAAACACAATCAGAATCTACTAACCAAATAGAATTTTCAGCCAAGTCTTCCGACTTGGTCTGGTATCCTGAGCCTTTATTCTGGCAATACAGGATATCTAAAGAGGGCAGATGAGTTGGTTGAACATTTGGTTCTTTGCAATTGTCTTTCAAGGACAGCTCAAACCTTTTTTTGGTCATTTCTGGTATTTATCTATAGGTGTATTACGCTGTGTGACTTTCTGCTTTGCTTTTCTAAAATGGTTACATGTGCCAAATTGATACAAACTCTCCTAAGGCCACATCAGTTCCCTTTTTTTTCGAAAAAAATTGCAGATATCATTTGAATTGACAAACCCAAATTGAAAATAAAAAAATCTTCTAAAATATTGGAGCTACATGAACCATACAATCATGAAGAAAGAAAAAAAAACTCTCAGCATTTGATAGCAAATGTAAAAATGATGACAAAACCGTTGTAATTTTAATATTTCATTTTATATTTCATAGTAAGCAGAAACATCAAAACTGTGATTGAGAACTGAATCAAAAACTGAAGAAAAAAATTTCATTTGGATTTATCTATTGCAGCAAAAAAAAAGAACTGAAAAAGCAAGATCAAGAAACGACTATTTAAATTGATGTGGCCAAATTATACAAAATCCCCTGTAAGACGACTTTGTGCTGTAACATCTTTGAGTCTACATGATCTACATGTATTCAGCACAACATTCCATCCAAGAAGTCAATACTGTCATTTCCCTGGGCGCTTTACTCCAACAGTGTTGCCCAGTACCCAATCAAGATCAAGATTAGGAGAGTTTGCTATTAATGGGGAAACATCCTAACACACCGGTCTTTTAAAATTCGGGACAATATCTCCTTTAAAGTCAAATTCTTTAAACTGCTGAATTCACCACAAAATGTGAAAGAACTCAATCTCTTTCAACTCATACACAAAAGTTTCAGTACATCCAGAAACAAATTAAAGGAACCAAAACCTTGCCCTGGGGAAGTCGTAAAGGGAGTGCTCCTACTGTGAGCTGCCCAGCAGGTTGAGGGCTGGATTAATCCCCCATAACCACATAAATTCATAAAAGGATTAGATGTCTGCCAGCCTGGGACAATAGCAGGGACAGATTACCATAATAACTGTCAGAGAATTCAAACTTTTTTCTGTACTGGTTTTTCTATGAACAGTATCAAACCATGCAGAATGGCCCAGATATCTATCAAAAAGTCACATAATCCAAGGAAGTTTCAATCAGATAAGATCCCTTGGATAATCAAGACAATGCTATCTACAACTTTCAGTTTGGGGGAAGCCAACCTTGTTCAAATTTTCAAACTTTTAAATAGACCCTGTCAACGTTGTGTTAGAGTGTCAAAATGGATATAAATTTCCAATGTCTTCCCAACATTAGCCTAGGTTGTGTGTCTAGAAATATGACTTGGGATTTTTGCGTCTTCTTGTTGTTGCAACCAGCATAGAATAGGGCTCTGTAGAACAGTACATATAACTGCTAGCCAATGTCTCAAACTAAATTGCAAGCCAGTGTTGTCATTACTTTATTTCTTGGCTAACTGTCCTTCAAGCTAACTTCTTTATGTGTAGCCATACTTCAAATTCTTATATGTTATCTATAGAATTCAAACATGACTTGAAGAGTAACTTGTACATGGTAAAATTTCTCAGTCAGGCCTCCACTGATGTGCACTGTACGGCTGCCAGGCGCATACTGAAGCCTATAGTTTACATTATCCCGTATTTATATAGTTTTACTGGGGTCTTTAAGTGTATTATTTTGATCTGTGCTGTTGAAATTCAGAACCTGACTTCCCGAATCTAAACTGACCAGTGTTCTAAGTTACTTTGAATGTCAGTCCTAACTGTGGAATTCAATACTGCTTCAGGAAATGAGAAAAGGCGAGAACTTGTACATGTGTATGTTTCAAATTTAACATCCTCAACGTGGCCTGCTTTAAATGTAGCTCTTACAAATACCGTTGATACTTTGAAATGTTTAACGTCACTACATGTACATGACCACCTGGTCATACAAGACTTAATAACAGCAACATCATGTATGTAAAAATATTTGTGTCCTCATTAACAACTAGAGCTGTGCTCATTAGGCACATGGACAAGTTAGCCTCACTAAGCAGCCACTGTAACTGTTGTAACAGGCTAACCAATGTATGTAAACCGGCAGTAACCATATTACCTGCTGGTAACTGATTACAAATACTTGACCTACTGTCCTGAACCGATTTTTCTAATTCTACTGATATCTTTGAACAAATAATGAGTAATATGAAATGTGTTAAGAACTATCATTGCTGTCATTGTTACTCAAGGAAATCATGTCATTTTTTATATCTGACATCCGAATCGAACACCTTGAAATCGACGTTCATGAAAACTTAGAATAAAACTTGTAACCAGAGTTTTCTGTTCTTGTCCTTATTCATCATCAGTGTGACAGAGTAATGTTGTGTGAATGGGTGTGGAAAGGTATGAGTAAACATTACAATGGAATAAAAGATGAGCTACATAAACCCCCATACACACCCCACCCAGATATATCTTTGTGCAGTAAGATAATGCAGAAAAGAAGTGGACGATTACGAAGTATTAGCAACAGAATTAACTGAAAAGTAATCTTCTTTCATACTCCAAGCAGAGGTTAGCCAACACAAAGAAAATGTGACAAAATAGAAAGACAGACAAAAATAAATGCTTTTAAAAAGTTTGAAATTAGCCAAAGCCTTACCTCTGGTATGAGTAAACATTGCAAGGTGATAAAAGATGAGCTACATACCCCCCCCCCCCACACCCTTTTCAAAATTATCTTAGTGCAGTAAGATAATGCACCAAAGAAGTGGACCGTTACCAAGTATTACAACAGAATTAAAACAGTCTTCTTTTACACTCGGCTATTCCAAGATCAGGGTGCGCCAATAACATCTTTCACCGTTATTGTCTTCTTAGGTTGCTTTTGTCACATTCTGTTGCTATTCTTTAATCTTATCATTCAAATCCATTCTTTTTTCAGACAATCATGAAGTTTATTGGTAAATAAATGTTCAAAACATTATGCTGTGACCAATTTAATGCCCCAAATTAGCCTAAAATATGCGTTATATCGGTGCACTTAAATAATGCACTTTTTAAAATCAGCATTTAACTATTTTGTGATGAAAAGAATAAATCAAGAACTGAGTTTTATGATTAGACTAGCCCAATCTAGTGTGTTGTGTAAAAAACTAGATGATAATTGGACATTTTTTCTTTCCATGGGCACAATTTCAATATGTATTGAACGTTATGAAAAATGCTGTTTTTAACACACTATACTAAAAAAATATCCTTGCAGTAAAAAAAATGGTGATGGAACTGTCAATTTTGCATGTTACTCAGTTGGTATAGTCATATGAAACATAAAGATGTATTTTTGTCCTGCTTGCACTTTGGGATACTATGGCAGATGGATTACAGTTGCCTGTAGTTGTTGTCCGACAAAATGCGTAGTGTCCATTACTGGTAAAAACGGTTTATCAAAAGGAATATGAAAGCTATTGATGCATGTGAACTATATGTTCTGAAACATCTAATGGTGATGGCCTTATTACCAAAGCCACTTTGCACTGTCATTGTATAAAAATGAAATAATGACATAAAATGCCCAGCTGTAGTGTCCGTATACCATGTGTAGTGTCCGTATACCATATTCCATGTTAGTACCATACATGATTCCAATTTCATTTTTGTTGCATTTTAAAGGATTTTGTACCAAATCTTATTTGTTATCCTACACAACAGTACAAGTAGATCCTTTCGTTCATGCAAGCTCGAAGTCTCGTCAGATTTGGTGAGATTTTGCGTGATTTGGACTTCCAAGATGGTGGATCAATGCCAAAGTTTTTTCTTGTTGAAACTTTCCACCAAGTGATATCATCCGACTAAGGGCAATATGAAGGACAAGAATATTGGTATAAAGCCCCTGTAATATTTGTTTGAATTTGAATATCTTATAGCCTCTCTTTCACTCAAGCTTCAAGTCTCGTGAGATTTGGTGAGATTTTACGTGATTTGGATTTCTGTGATAAAGATCTTGCCTGATATATCACAATAAACCCGAAAAGTCCCGTCCATACCCCTGTCCCATCCGTAACCCCAACCTGTCCCGTCCATACCCCCACTTTTAGTTTTTAGCAAAAAAACTGTAGAAAATGGCATTCCAATTGCTAAAAAGACATTAACTAAAGACTTAAACGAAAAACTGTAGTTTCTAATGAATTTATCAACATTTTCCTTCAAAGATTTTTTCATTAGCCCACATCTGGTTATCCAGTTCTCACCAACTTTAGAGAGCAGTTCCGGTACTCTTAAGTTATTGAAAAGTAGAGAACATTGTGTAGAACACATCATACAAGTTTAATAGTGTTATTGCTTTAGAAATTAGAACTCTTTTGGTTGGAAGATGGCTGCTAATAATTCCATTTAAAGTACATTTTTTTATCTTGCAGACCACCCCCAACCCCCAGTTTCTTTTCTTACTAGTTTTAACAAACTCAAATACTAGTATGTACATGTTTTGGTATAAGATGTTATTGTTACCAATTATATTTTGACAATATGAGCAGTAATTAGAATCCTTTAATACATACCATCAGCTGACATCAAAGGAAAATACATGTATATTGTAAAGCTATATAGGTAGAACTGTTCATGCTGCAATGTAAATACTGAATATTCTAATTAGAAAGTCCTAGTATTTGCTTATGATTTATTCAACTGATATTAGTGAATAAATGTGTTTTAAAAGGTTTGAACAAGTCCCTGCAGACGATATTTGTACCTGTTGTGTCCCGTCCATACCCCCAAGAACATGTACAATCATGTTCATATAATGATCATACAAAAGTTCCTTGATGTGTTTCCCATTTATAAAACTAAAAGCTAGAATCTTATGTGGAAGTATAATTATACAGGATGAAATACTTTCATAGTTTAGCTATCAAAGTGCCTGAACTTTAAAATTTTGCATTTGACCTTTCCCCCACATAAAATGACAGCAAGATATTATCATCGCTTAACAATAATTGACCATAAAATGTTGCAACAAGGTGTTACTAAAAATCATAGTCAGTTTTCTGGTGTTGTGATACTAGAAATGGAAAATAGTAAGGATTATAGTGTTTATCTTGTGTTCTTCATTTAGGTATAGTGTAGTATGTAACTTTACATACAGTCTTACAGTTGTCCCGTCCGTACCCCCTTAGTGACCCATTACAAAAAAGAGCTGTATCACTGTAACCGAGAGGCGTTGTGCAGAGATCAATATTAAGCCCAAAGTATGTACCTTTGAACTGCCAACATCAATTTTGAAAAATATTTAAGTTAACTTTTGAGCCTCAGTGACACCTGTTTCGTATACTCAATTGTGAAACAGCCGTACAAAACTACCAGTTTTAGTAAAAAATATCCCCAATCATATATCATACCGTAATATATAACATTTTAAAATCAACATTAAGTAAATGTCTTGAACACAGCCCAGAACTAGCCCTTCCAAGTTTCATGTCATTTGGCCTTCATATGATTATATAGGAGTCCGAAATGTATAGTACAATTTCCAAAAACAGACCTTCTAGTATTGCTGATATTCTGTAGTGTCCGAATACCTTAGAGTTCATTAGTTATTATTGGCTTACATCACAGCTCCTTAGCAGCACAGTTACTTGTAACAAGGTTTCCCTAAAACTTTTGGATAAACCTTTGTAACAAACAGAAGATACTAATAGGATGCACTTCATTAATTGATTCATAGATAGAACAACACATGTTTCGTTACATTTTTCAACTTGCCATTTTTTGATCACATTTTCAACATAAGTACATATTGTTTAGGACACTATTTACATTGCGCTGTCATTGGTCATCCGACATCACCTGATTATCCAAACACTATATAAGGCTAACGTGCCTTATAACTGTGGCCTTTTCATTCGGAGACGTCCCCAATACCGTGAGGAGCAGGCATGCCTAGGTCCGCTCGTGAAGACAACGTGGCAAAGATGTGACGCGTGGAATTAGCTGACTTTTAAGCTGTTTCAGCTTCTAAGCTGCTCCGGAAAGGTTTGGGGTGTTGCAGAGGGTAACATGTTGTGTACCTAGTGGTTTTTAGTTGACATTTGGCGTGGTTAGGCCTCCCGCGTGTGTAATTGTAATTCGCAGAGAGATGTTTGCACGCGGGCGCCGTGTTGTCCTTTTGTTTGGAGACATTTTGTTGTGTTTGGCGTTTTGTATGTCGGGTGGGATTTCTCCAGTGTTCAAGCTCGGCTCAGGGAGGGCGACTCGGGCAAGTTTTCCCAAAGCGCCCCACGACTTAGCCGCACTGCTTCGCGTGGCGGAGGCTTGCTCGGGTTGGGGGAATTTGATTGAGGAACGTGTCCTGACATGTTTCTTGCTGTTATTATTAGTATGCCAACCCGGGCAAGGCAACGAGGGACGGAGCGAGGCCACCACGGAGCAGAAGCAGCAAGCAGCCCAGCAAGCAGATAACGTGGAGAAGACGTTACGTGCGGATTTAGCTATTCCAGTTTCTAAGCTGCTTCAGAAAGGTTTGGGGTCCGCAGATGGTAACATGTTGTGTACCTAGTGTTTTTTAGTTGACATTTGGCGTGGTTTAGGCCTCCCGCGTGTGTAATGGTAATTCGCAGAGAGATTTTGGCACGTGGGGCGCCGTGTTGTCTGTTCTTTTGTTCGGTCACATTTTGTTGTGTTTGGCGTTTTGTATGTCGGGTGGGATTTCTCCAGTGTTCGAGCTCGGCTCAGGGAGGGCGACTCGGGCAAGTTTTCCCAAAGCGCTCCACGACTTAGCCGATCTGCTTCGCGTGGCGGAGGCTTGCTCGGGTTGGGGGAAGTTGATTAAGGAACTTGTCTTGACATATTTCTTGTTGTTGATATTAGTATACCAACCCGGGCAATGCAGCGAGAGACGGATCCAGTCGACGGTCACCACGGAGCAGCAGCAAGCAGCCCAGCAGACCCAGCAGCCAGGGAGGCAAGATCAGACCGATCAGGTCCAACGGAACAGACAGCCTCGAACGGCGGGGCTAGCTCAGGCAGTAAGCGATGCAGTTTGTCTCGCTTGTATTTTCTGATTTTCGCGCGGTTGACCGCGGGTTACCTGTTTAAATGTGCACTTGAGTGTGGTGTATGATTTGAAGTTGTTGAATTTCGTCGTTGTTGCTGGTAACCTGGTACAGCGGTCACTCAGACTTTTGTTTTGTTCTTCGTGGTTAAGCTGGTATCACCAGTATTGTTAGTAGTGAGGACTCATATGCAAATTTTTTGTGTCTCTTGTTTGCCGGATGCGCCATTTTGTGATAATGGTAGTGCCGGGCTCTCATATGTAAATTGTCAGGTGTGTGCTCAGGAGCGCTCGTACATTTCATTGCACGTAATACTGTAGTTCTGTTGTATGTAAATTGTGGGCTCTCGCGACGAGCGCGTGAGCCAAAACTTGGGAGCCTTTAGTGGCAAGTACACTGAGAGGGTATGCGAATATGCAAATTTACATGTGGTCCGCGCTTATGAGGAGCAGGACATTGCAGAGCCCTGGGGGCAAGTACACCGAGAGAGTGTACGAACATGCAAATTCACATGTGGTCCGCGCTTATGAGGAGCAGGACATTGCAGAGCCCTGGGGGCAAGTACACCGAGAGAGTGTGCGAATATATAATTTACATGTGGTCCGCGCTTATGAGGAGCAGGACATTGCTGAGCCCTGGGGGCAAGTACACTGAGAGAGTGTACGAACATGCAAATTCACATGTGGTCCGCGCTTATGAGGAGCAGGACATTGCAGAGCCCTGGGGGCAAGTACACCGAGAGAGTGTGCGAATATATAATTTACATGTGGTCCGCGCTTATGAGGAGCAGGACATTGCTGAGCCCTGAGGGCAAGTACACTGAGAGAGTGTACGAACATGCAAATTCACATGTGGTCCGCGCTTATGAGGGGCAGGACATTGCAGAGCCCTGGGGGCAAGTACACCGAGAGAGTGTACGAACATGCAAATTCACATGTGGTCCGCGCTTATGAGGAGCAGGACATTGCAGAGCCCTGGGGGCAAGTACACTGAGAGAGTGTACGAACATGCAAATTCATATGTGGTCCGCGCTTGTGAGGAGCAGGACATAATTGCTGCGCCCTGGGGGCGAGTACACTGAAAGAGTGTGCGAATATGAAAATTCATATGTGGTCCGAGCTTATGAGGTGCTGGACTTTGCAGAGCTTTAGTGGCAAGTATACGGAAAGAGTGTGCGAATATACAAATTCACATGTGGTCCGAGTTATGAGGAGCTAGGACGAGGCTTCCATGTGGTAGCGAGAGACACGTTTGGACGTGTTCAGTCGGCGTTACATTAGGTGGCTGTTGTGGCTTCGCGCTGGGCGTGAAGACCGGAATTTGCAGTCGGTAAGTTTGATACAGTGAGCGCACAAGGATGCTCAGTCACGGTGAGGCCGAGCGTAGTGAAGCAATAATGGAGTGCACACGGGACGTGTACACCGGGCGCCACGACGAGTTGGCAAGAAGTGTCGCGAATTTTTTTTTGTTATCGGACATGTCGAAGCGGCGGAGCAAGTCTGACGAGGTCCGGTACACCTGGGGTGTGAAAAATTTGTTGCAGTAAAGGGTGAGGTGTCCATGCAGTAACGAGATGTACGGTGGACGTGAACATTAGGCGTCATTCTAAAGCGGATTGGAGTCTTCGCGCGGGGATTGAAGACCAGAACTTGAAACCTGGCACAGTGAGCGCACGGGGGTGTGCGGTAAAACTCCACGTGTAACGACATGCACGTAAGTCATGTGTATCAGATGATACCAAGGGCGAAGTTTGGGTCTTCGCGCGAGGCGTGAAGTCCAGGACTTGCAAACTGGCACGGTGAGCGCACAGAGTGTGCGGCGGGAACTCCTCGGGGTGACGGCATGCACGTGGGTCTTGTCCATTAGACGTTAACAAGGGTTAAGTGGATCTATGCGCGGGATGTGAAGTCCAGAAGTTGCAACCTGACACAGTGAGCGCACAGAGTGTGCGGTAAGGATGCCACGTGCTAACGACGTGCAGCGTTGGCCGCGCCCAATAGACGTTACCAGAAGGCGGAATGGGTTTTCGCGGGTCCGGAATCAGTTGCGACATGGCATAGTGAGTGCAAAGAGTGGGCGAATTTCTCCTCAGTCGTGGGACTAAGCCCTGACGAAGTGCGCGTGGAACGTACAAACTGGACGTCACGACATGATGACAAGTGTTTGCTCAGGGCGTTTGTAGGGGTGTCATAAATGTCTTTTGATTTTAGGCATGGCGAGTATGTCAGGCACGCAGGACAAAACAGACAAGGCCTTACATTCCAGCAGTGCAGAAAAGTTGTACAGCAATGTGCATTTTCTAGGAAAACATCGCGGAGGTGGGAACAAAGCTCGATGGCGACATGGATTAGTTGGCATCAGAGTCGTAGGGGGGCCCACAGTGTACGTGCGAGAGTCGTTTAGGACAAAGCTCGAGGCAAATGTGAACTGGCAAGGGCGATGGTTGTGCATTTTTACAATGATCGATACGTCGTTGAGTGTGAGCGGATAGCCGTGACGTGGCTTTAGACTATTAGTGCAGATGACGTTATTTGGCTGGGAGTGCATTCATGGCACCGTGCTGTTTCCGTGTCGCTGTAGGGCGCCGCGGCACTGGAAATTCAGACAAGAAATGCGGGAAGGCAACTGGGGGCCAAGAAACGGAGTTTGGTCTTGAACGACATCATATACAGGGAGTCGTCCACAATTCGGCGAAACCGGAGGTAGCCTAGGCAATGCAAGAAGTGGGTTGGAGGCGAAATGTATGTAATAGACGATACTTAACAACATGGGTAAGAGTTGAGTACACGGAGCACATGTACACACAGAGAGAGATGGAAAGTCGATAACTAGGTACAGGTAGTAAAATCCCTGTTGGAAAATTTGACACAGCAGATGGTGCGTGTAAGTGTGGTAAGTGATGGTTTAATGTGCAAGTGCAGATCGTGCGATATTTGGTTTTCTCCGTTTTGTATTGTGGTATAAAGAAGACATTTGGCCGTATTGCTATTTTGGGTGACGTTAAAGCTGAATTAATCTGTTGGACGTGTTAACCAGCGTGTTGATAACTCCAGGTGCGGGGAATTAAACTTTGTGCAGTATTTCTGTGTATTGAATGGTGCTTTAACCGCAGTTTGGGCGGATGGAAAACATTTGCGATCGTACGGAATAGATCGCTAATCTGGTGCTCTTGTATGTGTCTGGTATTCGTCGTCAAGCGTATCAAAGATTGTTACAAAGCCGTGGAGTTTGGTTGAGGGCAGGATAACCAGTTGTTGGAGCCAAGCAGAAAGTTCATCGAACATTTGTTGTGTGATATGTATGGGTATAACAGGTTTTTGCAGATACCTGGGAGCAGTTTAATACACTATAATGTTAGTATTGTGGACCGGTAAATGAATTATGAGTAACGGTCAGGTGGGTACAGGTTGTACGAGATATATTATGCCGGGTTCACCGACGTGACCCCATGTGCCGAGTGAAATCCAAGCGAGGCAGAGGTGAAGCAGGCGGTGGAGCTACATGGAGGAGACAATCTGTTGCCGGGATTGGATAAAGCTTTCTGGTCTCCAAAGTGTTAAAAAAGCAAATAGAAATGTAGGCTGTAGTTTGGCAGTGATGATATGTGCTGAGGCATTTGAGCTTACCTTTACATGTGGCGATCCTACCCCTCCCCCAGATATGGGTAGGGTATCAGCTGGAAGACGGTTGAGGTCGAAATAAAAGATAGATAATAAAATTCATGTTTCTTGGTCACTTGACCAAATACGCCTTTGTGTCGTCTTTTAATTCATTAGCTCATGGTTTTCGGTAATAAGCGAGCTTAGTTTAACCTACTGAACCATTTTAAGAGATAGTCTGGGGATTAGTAAGGGGGAGTAATGAGTGTGGGGATATACTTCCAGGTGGAAGTGTGGGAAGGGAAATGGCAAATTGCCTTCTGCGGGGACTAGAAGAGGGACAGCGCGACGGAGGCACTGTCCCATAACTTATTAGGATGATCCGATGATTGCGCAGTGTGGATAGTAAACTATTTACATTGCGCTGTCATTGGTCATCCGACATCACCTGATTATCCAAACACTATATAAGGCTAACGTACCTTATAACTGTGGCCTTTTCATTCGGAGACATCCGCAACACCGGAGAGCGCGGTTGGGGCCGACCCTTCAGTATGGGTGCAAGAGGGGTGATTAGAACGGGATTAAAAAGAAAGCTCTGGATTTTCCCACCCACCCACCCTGATGCACAAGAACTGCCCATCTGCGGGGACTCGGCTCTCTCCGCGCGACTTCGGCACTGTCCCATAACTTATTAGGATGATCCCATGATTGCGCAGTGTGGATAGTAAACTAAGTCAACCCAAAATAGTTCTTAAAATCAAGGTAGTACAATAAGGAATACATTGTTTATAGTTATGTTGCAAGTTGATGATTCAATCTTTGAAGGTTACAAGAAATGTTATTGAACGTACTTGGGCTGTAGTGTCCGTATACTGCCAAAATGTGAAATGAACATGCAAGTTTAAAGTGCATAACTCCAGAACCGCTTATCCAAAAATTTAAAAAGTTCCTTGTTTGGGATGACTTGTAGTACAATATTCTGTACTGACAGTGGAAAATATGAAATTTGAAATTTGGGCTCAAGTGCACCACCCTGGTGTACCCTGATCTTGGAATAGCCGACTCCAAGCAGAGGTGAACTTGGCAACATAAAGAAAAGGTGATAAAATAGAAAGCCTAAAAAAACTCCAAAACTAGCCGGAGCCTAACCTCTGATTGGAGAGTAGTCTGCTTTCCCCTACTAAAGCAAAAAATTCCATTCCAAGTAACAGTTATCACTTTGGAAGTGATTTAATAAGTCAAATATTAAGCAAACATTATCATATGAGGCATGAGTGTCAGAAAGATTAATACAAATGTAAAAAAAAAGAAGAGAGTGGTGTCAATTCCACATTACCGCGCGGGTGTTTGTTGCCTTTTGTTGTAACATTTACGAAACCTTTGCAACAACCTAACTGATAAGAACAAATGTTTAGAACAATTTCGAACCTTTGTTTGACTTTCGAAATATTTTATAGCGTATTCCAACATGTCAGAAACATTTCAATCGGCGGGTACAATATTGATATAGATTCATCATTTGTTCCTACAGTTTCGAACATTGGTTAAATGAGCCATGCGAAAACAATCTACACGTCCCTGCGAAGTAGCTGGTAGCACCTAATGATAGACCAATAAAGACACCCTACCGCGAGAAGCCTTTCAGACGATCGTAGGTGTTTTGTTTACTTTCGCAACACCAAAATGTCCACGTGAAGGACGCAGTTAT
Source organism: Branchiostoma lanceolatum (assembly GCA_035149815.1). Taxonomy (NCBI): domain Eukaryota; kingdom Metazoa; phylum Chordata; class Leptocardii; order Amphioxiformes; family Branchiostomatidae; genus Branchiostoma; species Branchiostoma lanceolatum. The sequence continues at coordinate 3,576,128 of CM068881.1, forward strand.
GCACTCCCTAAATCTTACTACGCCGGACAGAAAAGTTCCTTTTAGATTTGTTAGCCTTGTGCTCCAAAAATCGCTCGTAAAATCTTGAATAGACCAAGGAGGAATAGATCTTGTTTTCTATTGTTAAAAATCCGTTCCAAGAAAACACGACACACACCACGCTATCGGCACGGCACGGGGGTGTCGCCAGCCGAGCAAATCCCCCGCCCCGCGAACGTTAACTCCGCATCGACGATACGAATAAAAACGTTAACCCTCAAACCACCGTATGGGGTCAAAACTGACCCCAGGCGTATATCAACATGTGCCATTTTGACATTTCGAGTCGAAAACAAAATTCCTTCTATGAGTTTGTTTGTATATATGTCTTATAACTTCTCACAAGTTTTTACCGAGATTGGCTCATTGTTGATTAAGTTATCCTAGAAAGTTTACGCATGGTCCGGTGGGGTCAAAACTGACCCCAGCGAAATCTGCACTCATATTCCCTATTGTTTGATACTTGTCATCTAGTAACATGTATGATAAGGGTTATTATGATCGTAGTTACAAAATATAGTTTTTTAAAACGTAAAAAAATTTAAATGAACGTAAAGATTACTGACTTTGCGACGTATTATGACGTCGTTTATGTGATTTTATTGACGAAAACCTACAAATTGGGTATTTTTATATAACTCAAAGGTACACGATAAAACTTAAATAGAAATTATATATGATGAATTATAATATATCCAAAGACCTTATTTCTAGATGGCAACAGGAACGACGTCAAAATGACGTCATAATAATTATATTCATATCAGGTTACACTAGCGAATTCCGCCATCTTGGTTCCGCCATCTTGAATTATTTTAAATGCATTTTGTCATCATATAACCTAATAACACAATGAAAAAAATGGACCAAAACGTTATATTAAGATTGTTTCTGTTTGAATAAACATGGTAATGATGAAATTTGAGATTGAAAAAGCCTGTTATAGCTATCCTTATTATATCGTCCGCCATCTTAAATTTTGACAGATGAAATAATCAAATATGCATAAATTATCAATATTAAATCATAAAAGTGATAGTGAATTACATTGGTTGGTATTAATATAAGAAAAAAAAAGTGCAGTTTGAAAAGACAGCTCTAGAATTACATTGGAAAATCCAAAATTAGCGACTTTTTCCAAATATGGCTATCAGAAACTGGTTGCCATAGCAACATGAAAACATTAATTATTTATTTCATTAAATTCAAATTATTGGCAACGAAATTTTAGCAAAGGTGACCATGTTTGGTTGTTCTAGCGTAAGACATTCAGATGCTATATGACATCAAGTGTTGACGCAGGCCTCAAAAGAGCCCGCTTGTCTGAATAGCGTAAGTTGCAAAAGACGATGTTCCCTATTTTTTGCATACATTATTATGATAAGGAGACATTTTTCACACCTAATCATGTCAAACTGTCCCTTACAGATTGCTTAAACTATACATATGTACAAACCACAAAAATAGTCACCAATAAAGTTGTATTTGCAGAAAACATTGTGGGGTCAGTTTTGACCCCATACGATCAGATTAGGCGTAAACTAGAGTTCCACGACCTCATACCTTCGCCGACTGATGTTAGCCTTTTCGAGTGAATGCTTATCACTCAGTATGTAAATAAGGTCCTCGATTGCATGAATTTCAAGTGATCCTTTTCTCTACACAAAACACAGCATTAAGTAAAATCTTAGAAAAGAGGGCCATTGTAGCATTTCCTCATATATTATATAAATGAGGCCATCATGATTTATGTCTGATAACGTCCACATTTGATTATCTCCCAAACGCCACAAGAATGAAATCCCATCATTTACCACTCTGGAATTATAGTATTTTGTCATAAATTATGCAAATTAGGTATTCGTTTGCGTAATTGATATCTATCAATATTCCTCTCTTTCTCAGTTACATGTCACGTGTTTGACTACAATGGAATGCAAGGGTTTGTATACTTTTTTCACATTACAGATCCTGATTTGCATGATTCTTATACGATCATGTAAATCATCACTCAAACTATGTACATCCCTACAAATCATGACGATCCGTCATCACCTTCTTGAGTTACTAGTATTCTCTTTCAAAGTTTAAAACAAACTCATACCTATACCTACACGAGTTCTCCCAAGACTTATAAAAATAATCACTGTAAGAATATTTTTGCTTAATTGGTATCATAACTTTTATCTTTACTACAGAAAATAAGGCAATTTGTTGGCAATGTATTTGCTTCAATTATGCCCTTATTTTCATAGTCGACATATCAATCAGTTTTTATCAAACCTATACCTTCCAACAGGGAGAGCGTTAGATAGTAAGGCTGCCGTGTGACCTCCCTGACCCCAAAACAGAGCCCTGCACCAGGCAAGTAAAGTATCACATGTGTCCTCCAGGGACGTCTCACAGGGAGCCTGCTCCGGTAAACTAGGTCACCTGTCAGTGCAATTTACCCTGAATATATAGACTTAAAAATAGCAAATTGAATGGGAATTGTAGATATTTCCTTATAAATTATGTTAATGAGGCCTTGTCATGCATGATTTTTGTCTGATATTGTTCACCTTTACTTAGCTTCCTAATGATACAAGAATGAAATTCCAATCATTTACTATTGTGGTATTTTCAATTAGTATTTTCTCATTGATTATTCAAAATAGGTAGCTATAAGCATTATTGGTATCTATCGATACCTCTCTCTTTTAAAGCTATATATGTCACATGTTTGAGAGTCCTATTTTGAAAGGCAGCAGATTTATAAACTTTCCTTGCTAATTATGCAAACTAGCTCCTGATTTGCATAATGAATATTCAATTATGTAAACCATTAATCGAGCTATCTACATACCATAAATCAAGACGATCCGTTGACCATAAGTCTAGTTATTCATTTACAAAGGTCAAAACAAATAAATTAAAAACACCCGCTGCAGCTCCAAACAAGCCGCTAGAGGGCCCAAACGTGCACAACTTACTTCATGTGGCATGGACTATCTACCACAAAAAAATCATGACCGTACCCCTTCAGAAAATTCGACCTCTTTGAGGCTACACTGCAATACCCAAAGTACCCGCTAGGAGGCCCATCATCGAACTTGACCTTCCTTTTTAATAAATCTACCTATTCACTAAATATCATACACAACCATCAACAGCTTCTCGAGTTATCCTGTCAACAAACAAATACACATACATGGACAGCCCACTGCAGTACCGCAGGAAAATGCCAGGTGACCCATTTTTGAACTTGAGCTTTGTTTTCATAATCGCTACGTACCCACCAAAAATCATGGAGATCCATCATCAATACGTCGAGTTATGTTGTCTACATACAAACACACTAACAAAAAAAAAAGTCCACTGGAGCACTTTAGGAAAACGCCAGGTTAACCATTTTCGAACTTGACCTTTGTTCTCACAACCGCCACTTACCTACCAAAAATCAGCAAGATCCGTCAAAGTTCTCTCGACTTATAATCTCGACATACATACGGACCCACTTTACAGCTGGCGTAACCGATAACATAACCTTACCGCGAATGCATACATTCCCGGCGAAGGTAAAAAGCTACGGTGGTTTGAGGGTTGATAATCCAAGTTTATGCAAGTCATAGAGCTGTCTTCTCGGTAGCACATAATAAAAACGTTGCATGTCATTTTTGAAAGCATTTGTACCGATGGAAGTAGCTTACTTTAGCAAAACAAAACTCTACTCTAAAACCACGCGCACCCGTTGTTTACGTTTGAAAAGGTGAGCTGAGAAACACAACGCTCGTTCAAACCTTACTATCGTTGACCCACGCCTTTCGAAGCTACGTAGCGGTAAAATACAGTTCGAAAATTTTTGTGCGTCCTTCAACAGGTACAGAAGTCTCGAGAATCAAACACTTGTCACTACCTCCACATAAGTTCCAGCTCACTATCCACAAACTGTGGGACCTTTGTGGGACAAATACTTATGACATTCTCTTCCGTTACAGGATATCTTTAATTATCTTTCCCTCAACCGCTTGCTATGTTGCATCTGAAACGTTAACCAGACACAAATGTCTGTTGACCATTGGCAAGAACGAACAAATTGAAAGCTATAAATTTCCTAGATCCTAACGGTGTAGAAGTGCAGGTCGACTGGACAATTCTATTGTCATGCGAATGCGATGATATGTCAAGCCACAATAGGAGGATAACTGACGTTCAAACTAGTTAGAAACAGGAATTTTCCAATTTGTACTTACCAAAGGGCAGTCCCTCTAAATGATGAATCAACTCCCTACCAACTTTACAAGGGGGAGGGGGGCGACGAATATTGCATGCACGAAGAAGACTACTTCGCAATGCCGCGCGTTTGAGTTTACACCGAATCCCCTTCGACTCTCAAGTCACTAAAAATCACTGGTCGACCACGGTAGACTCTGACGATGCCATGTTAAGCACAGAGAGTGATGAAACGCCGTTCTTGTCTCCGTGCTGTTCACCGACAAAACCGTTTCTCGCGCCTGACGTCATGACACGCAGTGTCTTGTGGAAGATTGGACACGAATCCGTATTCCGGATACGTCAGGATTTGTCGGAATTGTTGGATCTGAGGTGCATCGGATCCAATCGGAAACGTTCCGTATCTGCTATGATGCACGATTGCGGATCCGCTGGATTTTTCAGGATCTGAGATCATGCCGTGCAGTGTGTATTTGTTGGTTAGGATCCGAAGCAACTACCGACAAACAAACAATCCGATTATCTCTGCCATATTGACAAATATCTGAAAACGAAGGATCCCCGCAAATATCCTCAGGTATCCGAGGCGCATCAAGGATCCAGACGTATACGGCGTCGGAATTGCCGGATCTGAGCTGTACCTGGTATTTGTCTGAATTTGCTCGGAAACGTTCCGTATCTGTACCCGAAACGTATGAAGGATCCAGACGTATACGGCGCCGGAATTGTCGGATCTGAGGTGCATCGGATTCAATCGGAAACGTTCCGTGTCTGCTATAATACGTAATTCCGATCTGCTGGATTCGTCAGGAAATGAGATCATGCCGTGCCGTGTGTATTTATTCGTCAGGATCCGAAACAACTACCGACATACAACAATCCGAACATTCCAAATATAAAAAAAACGAGGGATCCGCACAAATATTTTCGGGTATCCGAGGCGCATCACGGATCCAGAGGAATACGGCGTCGGAATTGGTCGGATCTGCGGGCACCTCAGTATCCGAGCAGTGAACTGGGATTTTTCCGGATTCGCTCGGAAACGCCATGAGGCCCGATTCCGGATACGTCGGATCTGTCAGGATACGTGGCCATTTCGTGCAGTTTTTTGTGACTTAGATATTCTTTTAATCAAAATAGTTCAAACATATTACAAATATTATATCCAAACCCTCTCGGTGACTTGGAATTGACTCTAAAGCATTCTCTTGTAAATGATTAGTGAATTCTTAAGATACGGAATAAACGTAAAATACCAAATTTTAGGCTAGTTGCCATTTATATTGACACATTTGGGAGACTCAAATACACAATGTTGCATAGGCAATGGTCAAAACAGCCTTCATGAAATTATTCTAAAGGCCTGCATTAAAAAAATGACAATATTGTCCCTCTGTATACGCAAAAGCTACCCCCACCCAATTTGAAACAATTTTGACCACATTACAGAAAAGTGTGACCCCTTTTGAAAATGCCACAAAAAAACACAATTAAGTGAAAACTGTACATTTCCCTTCTTTCGTGTAGGGGGAGTGAAATGTTAACAAAAATTGAATGTAGATTTTGTGCTCAAAGTTATAGGGTTCAAAGTCTTATCCATCTACGCTTTTATCTTTACAACATTTGTTTCCAATATGAAAGCATTGAAATAAATATAGACAGCAAAACACTGTACTTGGTCCACATCTTGTGGTAACTAAAATCACTATGCATCATTAGGCAATTTCAAATGTGTACACAACCAAGCATACATGCATGTTAGGACTGGCTTTCTTGGCTAGAATTTTTTGCAGCATTTAGGGTAGAGTACAACGGAATAAAGGTCTTGTAACGTATACTCCTGTGTAGTTATTGCGTGCCACTAGTGAGTAAGAAAAACTGAAAAAAACACATGCAAGACATACCTTATCTAATATCTGCTTAGAAACTACTGTAAATTCATTTACTTTCGCTGTGGTTTCATCAAGCTGTAGAAGGGAAAGGGTTTCTTGCGGTGTCATGAATTCCTGATAGATTATTCTGTAGTGCGCATTCTGTAATACATTACAAAAGCATATTTGCTGCATCATAAATTTGCTGTAAAAAAAGGTCGCCACAAAATCAAAACTGTTCCACCACGAAAGTTTCATGACTACAGTATAAAGCGCCGACTACTCTGTAGGTAGCCTGGGGCTGTACTGTGACAGTTGACATGGCAGATGGGGCTAAAGTTCAAGGGTCGGGAGCTGTTGTCACTTGGCTTTATAATATAACACACAACATGGGGGCGTCCTCAGAGAATGAGAGTAACAGTTTGTCTCCAAGCAGATATGTCAGGCAGGATTATTTTGTTGGTCTTTTGCTGCCTTTATAAAGTTCTACTCTGGTGGTGCTTTATTCAGGCTCCCTTCCCAAGAGTGCACTAATTAATCACCACCAGAAATACATGCTGTCAATGTTGTAAAAACAGAGACTTATCTTTAAAGTTTACATTTAAAGTTTTATGTGTACATCTGCTTGGAGATAACATACAGATCTTTGCTGTCCATCAACTGTTCAGATTTGTCAAAGCTGATCAAATTTGTGCATTTCTAATTCTGAAAATGTTTTTGTTTCCAACTTGTATTTTACGGAGGTATGAAGAATAAGATCAGTTCATTGCCCCAGGTGGTGACTTCAGACAATATTGGGTGTATGACCTTTTACTGCACTGTAGGGGAGTGAAGTTGTTTGGCTTGACTCTGTGTGTTTGTGTATTGTGTGTGTATTGTGTGTATTGTGTGACTGTGTATTGTGTGTATTGTGTGACTGTGTATGTACATGTATTGTGCGTGTGCGTGTGTATTGTGCACGTGTGTATGTACATGTATTGTGTGTGTGTGTATTGTGTGGCTGTGTATGTACATGTATTGTGTGTGTTTTATGAACATGTATTGTGTGTGTGTGTGTGTGTGTGTGTGTGTGTGTGTGTGTGTGTACTGTGTGACTGTGTATGTACATGTATTGTGTGTGTTGTTTCCACATAATCCCCAATATACACATTGTAAAGTTGCCATATATCCTCAGTGCTGCTATTTGTGTGGGTCTGCTAGAAAAGGGGTCAAAACGCAGCATGGATTAAGGTATCTTTAATTGCCTTGGTTTGCCTTGGTTTCCAATCCGTCAGAATATGTGAGAATAAAGAGAATGGGCAGACCCGGGGTCACCAAACAAGATAATATATATGAACAAACAACAGTATGACGTAGTCAACTGCAGATTCTAGAAACAAAGCTTTGGATGAATACAAAAACATTATGACCTGGAAAATATTTGAAACATCCTAAACGGAAGTCAAATTCTTGTCTAATCTCAGTGTCCACTGGAGTCCGAAAAAGCACACCAGAATGGATTCTAAGAAAGAAATAGATTCTTAAGAAGTATCATTCACATCATTCCACAACAAAGTGAAAAGGAAAATCCTTATACTTTCATGAGAACCACACAATTCAAGGAAGGAAAATTCAATGTTTCTCTTTTAATTCCTGAAGAGACTTGGTTACAATATGCAAACAGGTTTAGCCTAAGCCTAGAACATTATCAAGTATAGTTACCTCCACACTAGGGCTGTTTAGTAAATATCAACACTACTCACTTCTGGTCACTGTAGGAGCCTGAATTTTCATGTTTGTTTAAAAACACCTGTACAGATCAGATTTTTTTTTTTACTGATGTAAAGTGAGTATAATAGTTGAGCTAGGTGAATACAGAGTGGTCGCCTGGGCTCTAACTACACAGCTGGGTTATGTTTTTACACTAATTTCCCATAGACAAAGAGAAACGCAAATTGGTAGACATATTAGCCATCAGAAGACTTAAAGTTTAAAAGTGTGCTGCAATATCAAATAACCCGAGGTGGGTCATGCAAACTATTCATTCCAATACCCTTAAAATGGGACACTGTCCTCTATAAACCTACTCCAATGTCTCAACTATCAAAGATTTCTGTTTTAAATGTTTAAATTGTAAAGTCAGACATCAATATATGTTAACCGATCAGTTACGATAACGTCTGCAGGACATATACATACAAGAATGACAAAACAATTCAAAACTGTCCATTTTTACCGTGTACAGATAGGTATATACATCATAGAATGTTAGGACTTTAGAACAAGTAATGTATAAGTATACGACACGTTAATTGACAATATGTTGCCCTATCCCATATGATTGTATGTAAACAAACTCATTCTTATGCTCTTATTTGTTTGTTTGCATGTATGTATGTATAGATATAGTAGACCTTACGAAAGTTGCTGTACTTTTGTTGTGTCAATAAAGATTGTTGTATGAAGTGTGCAAGGAAGTATTTAGTGTAATAGGTTGAATTTTCTTTACTTTCTTCTTACTTGTTCTCTTTTAAAGTTAATGATCGAGCTTTCCATATTTACTACCTCATTCAAATTGGGAAATAGGCTGTTTTAATAAGCTTGAGCAGTTGGTGTTGAGTTTTCTAAAAGACCAGAAGTTATCTACTAGTATTCATTTCAACTGGTATCTTGCAATAATTAAGCCATGTCATGTGACCATTCTTGCATATTTCAATATTGAAGTTTTTATTCAACCAAATCATATCATTGTATATCGATACAATGAGTTCCGCCAGACCAAAACCTTTATCCTATAAATGGATATCAGGATCGTTAGGTATGGGCATCACTTTAAACATTAAAACTGCATAAAATAATCTAATAAACTAGAGTTTCACAACCTCATACCTTCACCAATAATAGGATTGTTTATCATTGATTACACAAAAAGGTCCGCATTTGCATAAACTACATCAATTGATAATCTTCACCACCCAAATAACAGAAGCTGCCCAAAGTAGTTATCTTAGAAAAGAAGGCTATGTAGCTACTGAAAATACATTGTTGGTGAAGGTAATAATTAGGCTCAATCATCCCTTTCCTACTTATCCTCAGGTCGCCTGTGTTTGTTTTCTAAACCACTTTGCTACTGCAGTCTAGCAAGTCATGTGAGCTGTTACCTTTCATGTCTACTTCACCACTACAAGTTAGCCCCCAAGGGTAAGAGCCATGCCACTATGGGAATATCTCCTTCACTATGCCAGATTTTACAGAGATTGATGATGGAAAACAGCAGATTGTTAAACTTTCCTCGTTAATTATGCAAATTAGTTGGCCCAAAATCTAATCATCTCGAGATTTTGCAGATACCTACCGACATACCAAATATGAAGATAATCCATCCAGGCATTCTCAACTTATCGTGTTCACTAAGAGACACAAAGACACGGGCATCAAAATATAACCTTCTCGTCGAAGGTAACAAGGCTGGAAGTGAGCATTTCAGCCTGACACGCTCGCATGTCCAAATATGGAGAGTAAACTGTCAGGGCCAGTGTTAAGGGGACGCTAATGAGACAGCCCCATCTGTGTTTTTCCACCTGTCCGTGACATCAAGTAGAAATACATATTCTTCACATTTTGGGGTAAAAACAGGATACGGGCTTGAGATAAACATAAACAAACAAGAGTTCCACGACCTCATATCTCCATGAACAATTCTATTCATGCAAATGACTTACACATTTGCATAATAAACAGCAAATGCTAAACAGATAATAGGACGATCGATGGGAACAAAAGACTCACCATAAGATTGGCTTGCGTGCTGGCATGCCGCCTGGGTGGGCTGAGGTTACCCACCTGTTTTCGCACCGGCGTGCGTATGGACTTGCCACGCAGAAACACAGGATAGGCAGGGAACTTCGCAATGTCGGCGAGTGCACACTGAGTCCATGATGAAGATCGAATGGTTTCCACGTGGATCACAGAGGGAAGTCAGAGAAGTCGCGGCTTTCCTTCTTAGGATGACACTGGCATGGTACATTGCAGGGCAAAGTGTTGGGAGATTATCTGGGCATGTCGATAATCCAAAGATCGATGTGTTGAAGTCACCAGTGAAGAAAATAGTCGAGGTAAAGATGTGTTAGAATCAACGGAGAGAGCAGAAAACATGCGACCAGCTATCGGCCAGCTTCCGGAATGAGTGATGACGAAAACTTCCGCCGCTGGGATTATCGCGCCAAGATATCGGGACCAATCAGAATGTAGCCCCTTTTCGCCGCGCGCGAACATCTGCATGATCTGGTCTGAATTGACGAAACCCCGAGATGCCCGTTTCCGTTCAAAATTTCATATCTTACTTACACATGTTGCAATATTGACAGTCCTATAATTTTCCAATTAGATGAATTATGGTGTTTTGCATTAATTATGCAAATTAGGAATGTATTTGCATAATTGGTATCTGTTGATGCTCAACTTTCCATAAACTACATATGTTACATGTATTTGAGTCTGATAATGAAAAACACTGCAAATATAGATTTTCCTCATTAGCTATGCAAATTAAGTCACAATTAGCATAATTTGCACTATATTATGTATATCACTGTCTAAGCTACCTGCATACTAAGTATCATATTGGCAGTCCTATAATTTTCCAATTAGATGAGATATGGTGTTTTGCATTTATTATGCAAATTAGGAATTTATTTGCATAATTGGTATCTGTTGATGATCCACTTTCCATAAACTACATACGTCACATGTATTTGAGTCTGATAATGGAAAACACTTCAAATATAGATTTTCCTCATTAGCTGTGCAAATTAAGTCCCAATTACCATAATTTGCACTCCATTGTTTATATCTCTATCTAAGCTACCTGCATACTAAATATCATGGAAATCCATTGTTCCTTTGTTCAGTTATTCTCCTTAGAAGATTTTCACAAAAACGCCCCTGCAGTTCTAGTGGAAGCTGGTAGGGGGCCCAAACATACACCTGCCTTACTTAAAATCTATCCTCGCCGGGTGCCTCTACAGGCCACCAAGTGCAAAAGTAGAATACTTAGAAAACGTAGTCCAAACACTTGACAGAATCACAGAAGAAGATCAGGAAGTTATAATAGAAGGAGATTTTAACATAGACTGGGCAAGAGAGAGCTGTAAACAAAAAGAGAGTCTTGAACTTGACATGTCAGCACTAAACTTGAAGCAGCTGGTGAAAGGTAAGACTAGGATAAGTAAAACTGCTAACCGCTCCGTGTCATCTTCTTGCATTGACTAAATGTTTTCAAATAGACCAGACAAATTCATGCACACTAAATCCACCCCTCTGGGGTGTACCGATCACAACCTGGTGCATACAACTAGGAAAACTAAACTCCCTAAGGGACAGACCACAGTAATTCTCAATCGCTCTTTCAAAAGGTTTGATCAAGAGCTAATCACCCAAGACATGGCTGAAATTGCCTGGGACACTGTATATGCGAATGATAACATAGAAGATTCTCTTGACAGTTTCATGACCCTCTTTACCGAAGTAGCACACCGGCATGCACCTGTCCGTAAGAGAACCGTCAGATCATCATCCGCCCAGTGGGTAGATGAGGAACTGCGACACCTTATGGAAGAAAGAGACCAAGCAAAGGCTCTAGCTCATGCTTCCGGTCAGTCTTCACACTTCAAGCAGTATAAGCGGTTGAGAAATGTTGTGGTGAGAGAAAACAGGAAGAAAAAAAGGTCATTTTACAAAGAACAATTAGAGACCCACAGTAAGGATAAAAACTCTAAACAGCTTTGGAAAGTGATCAATAGCATGTTGGGTAAAAATTCTTGCAAAACCCCTAGCTTCATTGAGTCAGATGGACAAATCATGACCAAACCCAGAGATATCGCCGAGTATTTCAACACATACTTTATAGACAAAGTGAATAGTCTTACCAGTGAAGATCACCCAGACAAGGAAAAAGCTGTGGCACCTATTGAAGAAAATATCATGTCCGCTAAGAATTGTTCTTTCACTTTTCATTCTGTAACTGTGAGCCATGTTAGAAACATTATTAAATCTCTTCCTGCAAGTAAAGCCACAGGGCACGACCATATTGATAATACACTATTGAAACTCAGTGCCGACCACATTGCAGGCCCAGTCTGTCACATTATAAACAGCTCCTTAAGACTAGGGTTCTTCCCATCACAATGGAAGAAGGCCAAAGTCGTTCCACTGATAAAGAACAAGTCTGCCCCTTTGAATTGTCCCAATAGTAGACCCATCAGCTTGTTACCAGCCATCAGTAAAGTTATGGAAAAAGTATGTCAAAAGCAAATCCAATCTTACCTTCTTTCTAATAACATAATATCAAATAGCCAGCACGCATACAAGCAAAATCACTCTACAGGAAGTGCTCTAATTCAGATGACTGATGACTGGTTAGAGGAAGTCGATAAAAGAAACCTTGTCGGTGCTGTTCTTCTCGACTTAAGCGCAGCTTTTACACGGCCAACCACGAGATATTACTCGCTAAATTAAAGAGCTATGGTTTTACAGAGTCAGCTGTGAACTGGATGGAAAGCTATCTATCAAACAGGTGCCAGGCTGTCTACATTAATGGAGCTTGCTCAAGTTATATGGAGACCAAATCCGGAGTCCCTCAAGGGAGCTGCCTTGGCCCGTTGTTGTTTTGTCTATACACCAATGATCTGCCTACCATTACACAACATACAAGTCTGGTTATGTACGCAGACGACACAACACCCTACGCTGCAGCACCCAGTGCTGTAGAAGTAGGAAACATTTTACAGACAGACCTCACGCACATCTGGGATTGGGTCCAAACAAACAGACTCATCTTAAACATTGGTAAAACTAAATCAATTCTCCTAGGCAGTTACCCTAAACTAAAACACAACCCAGAACTAAATCTCAGTGTGGGTGGGAAACAGATCACTCAGGTAAGCCAAGCCGACTGGGGTTTACTGTTGACCAGCACCTCTCCTGGGCCCAGCATGGACACAAGACCACAACAAAAATGGCTAGAAGTATAGCATCACTAAGGAAATATCAAAACTACTTTCCTGGTGAGTTACTGAAAACCGTTACACAATCTCTTGTTCTATCACATTTGGATTATTGTTCTACTGTCTTGTCTTCTACAACTCAGACACAATTAGACAAACTACAGACCATGCAGAACCGTGCAGCCAGACTTGCAGCTAATTCAACAATGTTCTCCTCTTCGGACGACTTACATACTAAGCTCAACTGGAAAACTGTCAAAGAGAGAATGTACACAACTAATCTAAGTGCTTTTCACAAACTAGTCACAGTTAAACAACCAGAGGGCTTATACGATAGAGTACGTTGCAGCAATATTTCGCACAATCACAACACCAGACTGTCCAACAAAGGAGGTTACACACTACCCAGACCACGGACCAAAGCGCTGACAAGAACGTTTCTCTACATGTGCACAAAAACCTACAACACACTGCCAAAAACACTGATCTCAACCAACAATGTAGACTTTAAGAATAGAATAAGAGACTGGGTTAAAACACAGGACAAAGCTTCACCTCTCAGTCTATGGTGGTAGTGAGTTCTTCTGATCGGAGTTCCAGTCCTTTTGTAAATACATGTATATTTATTCTATCAAGGTTGATTTAGTTGGAATTATTATCAATCAGTTTATTATGTTGTTATAATTTATGTTAATCATTATGTTTGCATTTCTTCATTCGTATTTACATTATGCTCTGTTTATTTAAGTTACTTGTATTCGTAATTTATGTTTACTTCCGGTTTTCTGTCTACTACATCCAGATTATGTTTTCAGTTATGTTGACCTCTGACCTCTCTCGTTTATTTTTGATTTCAACACATTTGTTTTGTTGAATTCTTAGTTAACCAACTGTACAGTATCTGTTTCATTTTATTTATTTGTATAGGGGACTCCAGGAAGAATAGTGCATATTTATTGTATCACTAATGGAGATTTTAATAAAACAAACAAACAAACAAAACAAACTTCTTTATTACATCACAAGCTATCTGCCACCTAAAAATCAAGACCACAGCACGTCCAGGTCAAAAGATGGAAAAATTGTTCTGCTGCAGTACCAAGGTCACCTACCAGGAGGCCCAAAATCGACCTTGAATATTGGCTTCACAACACCTGCCCACATACTAAATATCATCGTAATCCATCAAGAGGTTCTTGAGTTATGCTGACTACAGTAGTGCGGAAACACAAACAGACAGACAGACAAACAGACAAACAAACAATCACACACACAGACACACCCAAAACTATATCTCCATTTTTCATGGAGATAATGAGATATTAAACATCAAACCGATGTACTTACTTTTGAACCCACATCTAAGCTACTACGGGTCCTCAAAACTATAGGTTTCTTATGTGATCTTCTAAACCTACCTGAAACACTGCCTCCTGCCACCTTGCCTTATGGTATTATCACGATATCATCGAATTTATAGCCAGGAAGAACTAAATTGGAGGTAAAAATGCATGTCTGCTCTTTCCAAGGAAAGGAATCCTGGTCATATGTGGGTCATATGTCACCTGACTAGCCTGTACTTTAACTTTAGGTGAAAAACACAACAATGTTGTAAGGAGCAAATAGACATTCTTGAACAAGTAGACCTACCATCACGACTACCGCAGAATTTTGGAGGGAAACGTGTGTTGTAAGTAAGAATCAGACTTTATACATTATATATATATATATATATATATATATATATATATATATATATATATATATATATATATATATATGTATATATATATATATATATATATATATATATATATATATATATATATATATATATATATATATATATATATATATATATATATATATATATATATATATATATATATATATATATATATATATATAGATTAATTCCACATGACAGGAGGGCGGAAGCCAGGCCTTCTGGAAGATGACCCCAGGGTCACCAGCTGCCTGGAGACAGATGATGCAATATAACACATTTTCAAACTTTTCTCGTGAATTATTCAAATTTGTTCGCCGAAAAATCTAATCATCTTGAGACGTTTATGAACATTAAACAACATTGTTAACATTAAGTAAGATCATTAACCCCATTATTAACATTAAGTCGGATGTTGTTTACCGACTGAAGTGTGAGGACCCGCATTGTAAGGACACATACATCGGGGAAACTAGCCAGCCTTTGAGGACAAGATACAAACAACATTGCAGAGCCAGCAACAGTGGATTTTCTTCTGCCATATGGCATCATCTCAACAGACATAACGGACATTCTTTCCAGCTTGACTCTACGGACATCTTAGATACTATTAGGGAATCGCGATGGTATGAACGTGGTGTCAAGGAAGCGGTATATGAAAGGATCCATCGACCGTCGCTAAACCGGAAAGGGGGCCTACAGATTGAACTTTCCAATAATTGGGACAATGCTCTACAACGTATTTAATGTATCTAAAATAGGTCTGCTTTTGTAATTTAATGTCTTTTCAAGCCACTTTGACTGTTCTTCTTGTATTGTAGAACAAACATCTTATCCGTTACCTTTTGTTTATTTAGAACATATTTTAGAATGCTTTAGTCGTTACCTTTTGTTTATTTAGAGCTCAGGAACGTTCTTGACGCATCCGTAGGTAAACTTCATTCTTCTCGTTGAAAAAGGGCAGTCGGATGGACGCCCGAAACGTCCGATTTTTATCGTGCAGTAGAAGCCACTTAATTGCACCTCGGATAAACGCACCTTCCATTTAACTGCACCGAATCCCAAATCCTAAACCGGTTCCCATTCACTGCATTGTTAGTGACTCCGGATATCTGCACGTCGTATTGTCACCAATGCCGGATAACTGCACCAATTTTTTTCAAAAATCCTCGACAAGTTAACTAAAAAGGTGCGCTAAAAATCGGCAAACGCGGTACAAATGAGCCGATAAGTGCCTATGTAGAGGCACAATACCGCCAATATATCTAAAATTGTTCTCACTAACAAAAGAAGGTGGTCTCCATTAACAATCACGTTGATAGCGATTGTATGGGACGTCCCGGGCGGGTCACGGGGCGTGTCGGTACCATAATGAGACGCACGCCTGCCAAATGCGGTATTGCGTTTTGGCAGACAGCAAGCTGTACTCAATAAAGATTGGACTCTACCTGTACACTGTCTTATTACTGTGAATGTATTTAAGTTCGCGGGGATTTGATTTCGCGTTAAGGATGACATGGGTTGTTGTAGGAGGTTTTAGGTTCACGGCAGCGCTATATTCACATACTACTGCTAATAATAAAAGTACATCTAGTGCCAGTTCTTAGATCTAGTCGGAAACCGCACAGCGACTCGGCAAGGGTTACAGACGCGTGGACGGACATAGCAGTCGCTTTTGACGGTGCGGTGCTGACGTGATCATCTGTCATTCTTTTATGGCAGAGCTGAATCTGCGTCCTAGAAGCTTCTTACATTCACCCGAAGGATGTATACGCGGGTTCGGCTATGCTATAAGGAGAATGGTCTGTCACTGATATAAGTCATCTTACCATATCTACCCACTGCATACGTAGTACATTCCATTGTGCAGTAATTCACTACCGATGTACACAGTCTAATCTGTTCAAACATGACAGGGGCCTCTCTGGCGCCCACTGATTTTACTCACTGTGTCCTGAGATGTCTTACCTGAGAATTTGAAATTTACTGCTTTAATACATAAACGTGGCCCTAACAAGAGGTGGTATCTACCGTGTTACCGCACCTGTATAACGAAAGCTTTCTAACATCTAAATGCGTGCTAACAAGTTCATACAGCACACCGAGGTTTATAAACTATTCACCTCCTGTATGATACAGTGCACTACCGGTCCAGCAGGGCAATTTCACATAATTGCACCAGCCGGATAATTGCACCAAAAACGCTGGCAAATGGGGTTTTGTTTTTTGTCCAGTAGTAATGTTTAAATTAACACTCTAATCATCTTGAGGTTTCCCACATACCTAGCAACACACCAAATATGACAACAATCCATCCAGGCGTTCGACTTATCGTGTTCACTAACAGACACACAGAAATGCATCACAATATAACCTTCTTGACGAAGGTAATAATCTAAGGATTGAAAAAAATATAGCCCTTTTAATAAAATGTATAAAGGAACTTTTATGTCTTCAACGTATGTTATCTTCATCTGTCTGATCTCTCTTTATCTACGCTGCTTATCAATCAGTTTGACCCCATCTTCTGTATAACTAGAGTATAATGTTTTTTTTCAAGTTTGCCGTCCCAAAGGAACGCAAAACCAGAGAAATCTAATAGTATGTGATACCGATTAGAAAATAATTCTGAAATATTGGAGATAGGTCTAAAGATCAGAGGGTATGCTCGAATTTTTCAGTTTCGTCTGACCACTTGGCATAAAAAGTATTTCGTTGGACAAATAGTTACTATACTATACTATACTACACTATACTATACTATACTATACTATACTATACTATACTATACTATATTTTCATAGTTTTAAATGTCCAACATCCATTTCTTGTCCCGATATCAAGCGGCCGTGAATAACTATATTCAGCCAACCATATACGAGTACTTGTGACCACCTCTGCGTAACGATCACTTTGGCATTAACTTCATGGCTTCCTCCTGGGGTTCAATCAAAATGAACATAGTATGACAAGCTTCCTCTAGATCTCTCTCCATAGTGACCACATGTGCAAGGCGCAAACCTTGGTATAGCTAAAGAGGCAAAATACAGAGTAAGAATATAGGCAAAGCATGCAAGCCGTCCTGAGAAACAAATGGTATATATCTACTGAAGTTAAAAACCATTTTCCACATCAGACTGAAATTAATTCCTCTCAACTCTTCAGAGCCATAGAAATGAGAACACGCTATAAGAACAAAACACGCCCATCAGACGTGATGAGCTCTTCTCTCCATCGGCTCAGTTCAAAGGTTATTGTCTCCTTACTTTGATATTCACGCCTGGGGGTCTCATCATGTAGGGACTGCGAGCGCAAACAGAACTTTTAGATCCACACACCTGAAATATTGTTCAACCATGCTTGAACTGCCAACGGAATGTTCTTCAAGAATGCAAAATACAATACCAAATATAATCTGTAACTGGACTTTTGTTGATATATTTTTGTGTGTGTTGGGACATAGACTTGTCTGTATTTTTGCCAAATGGGTCATAGAAAAATATTTGGTGCTGACCTTTGGAATGGTCTCCGAACAAAGGACCAGGTTTTTCTAATGGTCATTGCCTCAGGCTCACAGGATCCAGGCTACATCAAAACAAAACAAATTGCGAAGTGGCGGCGCCAGAAGGTCTCGCTGTGTCGTGTCTGTTGTGCAATTTGTCATTCTGGGTGCTAAAGTGACACTTCAGGTGACTGAATGACGTTTCAGTCCGTGAAGATTTGACAAACTCTTCATTATGATACAATTATGATGTGATCGGTATAATATGTGAAACACAGTACTTAATATGTGGTTTATCAATTTTGCGGCCAATTGAGTCACCTTCTTTAACAACATAAGATGATTGAAAGTTTCTTCAATGTTCTGTTCTCATACGTAAATAGTATCATAGCCCAGTCCCTTCAATGCTCCACGTCATGAAGGAGGTACTGAAAAACGCACTAAATGCTGTCTCCTGAGAACCTAATGGATGGCTTATAAGCTACTTGAATGCTCTGTAAGATGCTCGGCATTTTGAACATATATTCGGGTAATTTTTTTTTTCATTTCCAACAATGAAAGACTGCTGGATGTCAATGTTTTTAAAATGATCTGATTATCCTCAAATAGATTTGCCGCTTCTCTACTGAAATCCGAGTTCCGGGACTGGTTACCCCCGCCGAGGTTCGACATTTCCGGACGAGTAACCCGCAATTCTCATAAGATTGACACTCCTTATTGCCGTACATCTCGAGAAAAAACTCTCCAATTCCCTACTTGGTCGGACTGCTTAATGGTGACTCGTAAAATGGGACTCGATTAATAGAAGTGAAGTGCTACTTGTTTGTTCAGACATCCATTTACCTATTGCGTTGTCCATGTAAAATAGAGTCTATTTTCAAGTGCTTTGTTATTGAATTTGTTCGGATGATGATTTATGACGATTGGTGATTCGCAAATGGGGCTCGTTTAACACAGGTCAAGAGCTACTTAGTTGTACAGACATTTTATTACCTATCGCATCGACCATGTAAGATAGAGTTTATTTTATATGTATTAGAGTATATGTATATTGAATGTGGTTCGGTGATGATGTGTGTAAGGACAGTACTAGAGATTCTGACCAGTTTTAATATGTATGTATATTGTATGTGTTTTGCTAATGATGTTTGTAAGGACAGTGCTTGTGATTCACTAATTGTTTTCCTAACCTAGAAAGGAAAAACATAACCAAGTCAAATATTGATATGCTAAAACAAGGAGATATGAATATCTTTTATCAGCATGAAATTTCAACAGAACCTGTAAACTTTTCTAAAGACCTATATAGCAAAGATGATAATACCCTGATAATGTTGATACATATCTGTCAGATATAACATTAGATAATGCACATAAAGATCATGAGAAAAATGATATAGATAAACCAATTACCTAAAAAGAATATGGGGAAGCCCTGAATAAAATGAAAAATAACAAAACCCCAGGACCTAATGAACTTCCTTCAGAATTTTTCAAAATTATTCCTAGTATATTGGGGCCTCTAATACATAAATCCTTTTCAGAAGGTTATCAAAACAGAAAATTAATCATGCACAAAGAACAGCACACTTAAAATTATCAAATGAGAAGAATGAACTATATCTCTTAAAGAATTGAAGACCTATCAGCCTTCGAAATTGTGACTGCAAAATCATGGCTTTTACCCTAGCAAATAGAGTTTAAGGGATACTTCCAAAACTTACAGGCCAAAGCCAAACAGCTTAAATTAAAAGAACGATTCACTGGACAAAATAAAAGAATCATAAATGACGTAATGGTTTATGTCTTAAGCATGCAAGGCTAGACTTTGAAAAAGCATTTCATTCTGTAAATAGAGATTTAATTTACAAAACCCTACACAAATTTGGCCCTACATTTGTAGAATTGATAAAAATACTTTATACAGATAAATGCTACTGCAATATTTTGAATACTGGCTGTATATCAGAGCCCATATGATAAGACAGGGTCGCCCCTTATTATGTTTGCTGTTTATCGTATGACAGAAATTAAGGCAACTGTTACTGGAAATCAATACCTAATTTTACATCACGGGGAGGATGACTTGATTTTTTGATTTTTTTTTTCAATTAGATACGACTGTCCAGATATCCCAGTAATACTCAACTTCTATAAAGCTGTTGCCCTTGCTTGCCACCAAGAAGGAGTGTGTGTGAAAAAGCAACCACAAACACTACATAGAGGAAATTCTAAATGAAGTGATTTGGGGAAATATCATTTTAAAGAGAAAAATTGTGTTTTAAAAGTCTGGGTAAAAGGCGGCCCAATGTATACAGATAAAATATATTTTTCCAGATGATAAATTTTAGCGAGGACTCTTATGGAGAAATTTAAAGACACTAGAAACTTTTAGCAGGACAAAATAACATTCTTAAAGGAAATCAAATGAATGGAAATTAAACAAAATTAGTTCAATATCTTAATGAACTAACTGAATTTAAAACTCAATCAATACATTTTGGATTAGTTCATGACAAACTTGTACCCATAGAGAAGACTACATCTAAAACCATTAAGAGAGAGAAAAAGTATTGATAACTGCGGGGAATTGCTAAATGTTATTATTCTAAGCAAGTATTTGATATGGAAAAGTATAAGAAATAAGATACTTAAAGAAATAAGTTTAGTGAATTTAACTTAAAACTTTTGCACCAAATTCTACCCTGTAAATCTAAACCTAACAAATGGAAAAATAAAAAATCAGACAAGTGAAGTCTACAGCCCTACTTGTAAAATATGTAATGTAGAGACATATGTACACGTGTTTATAGAATGTAAAAGAAGAGGGGGTTGAATAAATATTGCCAAGCCCACTGTTTTTTTAGATTATAGATGTATAAACAAAGGGGTGACCATAGCAAAATTTGCATTTTCAAATCATGAGTATAAGATATAAAGATAGTGAGCATAATGACAAATGACATTTTCAATATTTGCCTCTGTGACCTTTAGAATGACAAAGATGTTAAGGTTAATCAAGTGATGTTTTGTATATTTAATCCGGTGTAAGTTTTCTACCTGGTGTTGTTGATGTGTATCCAAGAATATTCTTGCGCTTTTGTGTAGTAATGGTGGTGTGGTGTACCTAAAAACCTAATGTTGTTGATCTGTGAATGTCTTTATGTTTTACCTAAGAATGTTGTACTTTTTCTTCGTTTTTGTAAAGCAGATGTTGTAGTTGTAAGTATCTTGGTGTTTGCATATTTGTAAATGTGCAATGTTCTTTTTAAAAGACAAAACATTCTTAGAATAATGTTTTGTGTTTTTACTATCAATGGTGTACTTGTTAACCTCATGTTGTTCTTGTTTATATTATAGTGTTTTTGTGATCTGATGGTCAGATGTTTTCATACTAATGGTGTATTGGTAAATCTAATAATGTTTTGTTTGAATATGTATATGTGTTTGTAAAAGTTACATAGCTTTGCTTATCTTACGTTCTTCTTTTCTTTTTGTATCGTAAATCTTGGTATCTGTTTGTGTGTTGGTTGGTTGGTTGGTTGGATGGTTGATATCATGTCTTTGTATATCTAACGTTACGAAATGGTTTGATTCTGTGAAATAATGTTTCTGATGCTTGTTTCTTTGTTGTTGTTTAGTCTGTTTTGTAAAGCTTGCTTCTACGCTTTATGATATTCGTGCATTTCAATTCATACATGCGTATTTGTATATATTCCGAAGTTTGTCTCTGTACACTTACTCTTACTTTTTTTTGGCTCTTATAAAGCCGTAATAAACCATCTGACGTTTGTTTCGAAGTATATTGATAACTCTGACCATGTTTGATATGTTTGTAACGTTATAATTATGTGTGGATTTTCTGATGGTCTTGTATCTGTAAAGAGGTATTTTTAATTGGTATTTGTAAAGCGTCTATTGTGGTTTTATATGTAATTGTGTAAAATTTGTGAAATATGTAATGAAAAAAGAGCAGCTGTATGTATTAACTTCAAATGAAAGTTATGTTCTCTTCTCTTTTCTTTTTAAGCGCGTCAAAAGCAAAATCACCTATGTTGTCCATGAAGGTTAAAGTTTGATAAATCTCAGCGGGCAGTTTCTCCGTTCCTAGGGGTTTATTTGTCACCATGGCTTTTAAAACCTCAAAGTATTACTCCTTTTTCATAGGTTGCTTGATTCAGCTTTGATTTTCAGAAATAATGAATTCTAATTCAACAGTCTCCAGAAATATGTCGGTTTCCATATATTAGAGAGAGGGTACTGGGGTACAAGCTTTCACACAATGATTCTTAATCTAAAATCTTATATTCCTCCATGAAACAATGGGCTTCATTCTTTTTCATTGTAATGTTCATGTTTCATCTCATTACAAAGACAGCTTTCAAATGAATGATGAGTTCTTTTTATGCCTTACAAATTAAAACTGCCATTTTCTCATTAATATTCCAGTCCTGACGCCACGGTTCAACTCTGTTTCACACACCTCACTGAACACTACAGCTTACGGTGTCTTCAGTGAAGTCAACTGTTATCTAAAGTTAAAGACCTGCATGCCCTTTTGTCATTCTGAATTACATGCCTGGCTCAGTGACAAATGTTTCCCATTCATACAGGTGATGACCTTCATATCTTCTCTGAATGAAAATTATGCAAGACTTCTAGTTATTTTCTCAACGATGTTGATATACATTCTAAAGCCCTTGAAGTGCCTCATTCTCTGTAAAAACTTAACGCTAGAAAGATCGTTGCCTTAATTTGGCATGGAATGCGGACTATGACAAAACGTCTAGGTGAAAACACCGCATGATGCCTGCAGGCAAATTCAATGGCCAGGTCTCATCTACTATATGCTAAAAGGTACATCAAACACTTGGTTTGGTATAGTATTTCATCGCTACAATTCTTTAATTCTTCATTTATATTTAGTCGCACCGTCATGAGATTTACAAATTACATGGAAGACTCTGTTCAGACCTCTGTTCTGAGTCGCGTGGTCTCTTAGTCTGTTTCTCAATTGATCTACTGCTAGGGAACGTAACGTGCTAAGCGCAGCAAGTGACTCTCGCCACCTTACCACAATGAGTGTGCGCGAATATTGAACGCAGAATCCTGACAAAAGTGTCCGTTAACTTGATTGTAGAAATAGAAAGAAACACATAGGTACATCTTGATTTTTTTAAATATCTTAGGATGTCTATTAGATGATAATCAGCACGACAGTAAACTTTTAACTACGGCAAGTACCTAACAGAGCAGAGCAATGGCGTAATCTAGCGAAAAAAAGTGGTATTGTAAGAGCAGATAGCTATAACATCATATTAAACTAGTGGACGTTTGGAGCGGGCCAAAGCTAAGAAGGCTGGAATCTCTAGCTGGAATCCAAGCTAGCATTTAGATATGATATGTAAGTCAATATTCAAAAACTTCATGAACTTGCATTTGAGGTAGTCTCTACCAGACTAACTACGCCGGCTATAGGGAGAATATTTGCCAGGCTTTCACTTGTAGGCTCCATTGGATGGCAGATTGGACCCTCTCTCTGTAGCCGACACCCTTTGCATACTATAGCTCTATTTCGCCAATTTCTACTATTTACCCAGCCATCCGCGGGGCCTGGTAGAGGCTACATTTGAGGCCAGGCAAACGGTCTTCGCTTGGTATTGAGTTTTGGGACTGGGGTGCATTAGTGTATTACATTTCGTTTTGAGGTTCTTTATTTCTTTATTTGATTGGAAGGTTGTCCTCCAATGATCATGAAATATAGACCAGTAAAACTCGATAGACAAGAAATGTCCCACCTTTTTCCGAAGTACTCGTTGTGATTATTGTCTGTTCCGCCTGTATGTTCTAGCTGTACTTAAATCCGACGTCCCGACAAAGTGCGTTTTTCATAGAACTTATTCTCGACGAATCACTTCCATTCGACCAAGCTGAAGCTAGCCCTCGATTCGGCCTTCGATTCACAGCCTTCGTTTCAGCCCTCGATTGGATTTTGCCGCCGATTCAGCCTTCGATAAGAGGGAATAGACAGAACATAGCAACCTATTCAGTTACCGATTCGAAAACCCTAGAATCTATGCCAGCTCTCTTACAACGAACACAAAAAGCAATACAAGGCTCAACTAGTACCAAACAAGGAGATATTTACTTGCAAATAATGTCGGAAAGGACATAGTATCACGAAATCGGCATAAAATAATAGTGACAACTGACAAGGGACACTGGCCCTCGATTCGGCCGTCGATGGGATTTTATCTAGATGTGGCCCATGAACTTGAAATAGTAATTAGGATACGTTGAGATCTAGAGTACTTTATGCAAGTATCTAATTCAACTGGCGCATGGCCGGATTTGATGAACGAGCCACAGGGGGTCTAATCAAGCCCCGGTGAAGCTAGCCCTCGATTCGGGCATCGACTTGCCTGGGAAAGAAAGGCTTGCTGGACGGCTTGTAGCGCTTTCTGCTGTTTATCTAAATGTGGCCCATGAATTTGAAATAGTAACTAGGATACATTAGGATCTAGAGTACTTTATGCAAGTATCAAATTCAACTGGCCGGATTTGATGAACGAGCCACAATGAAGTTTACCTGCGGATGCGTCAAGAATGCTCCTAAGTTCTAAATAAACAAAAGGTAACGCTTAAAGTATTCTAAAATATGTTCTAATTAAACAAAAGGTAACGGATAAGATGATCGTTCTACAATACAAGAAGATAAGTCAAAGCGGCTTGAAAAGACATGCTTTAGATTACAAAGCAGACCTATATTAGATACATTAAATACGTAGTAGAGCATTGTCCCAAGTACTAGAAAGTTCACTCCGTAGGCCACCTTTTCGTTCGCCGAGCGTGAGCGTTAAACGTGCGCGTTCGGAGAACAACTTTGTTTGAATAAAGTGAGTTGATTTCGAGGACTGAACGTGTCGAGACGTATTTTACTTCGTTGCATGTTGTGTCTTGTCTTCCGTCGTTTTGTTATCTTCATCGTCACCCCGCCAGCAAGATCCATTACAGAAGGAAGGCTACCATCCCCGCTTCCTTACAGTAAGACATACCATTAATTTTCTGAAGTTTTCCCCGACTTCTGGACTCCCATCTTTGTGTATATGGGTGACACGTTACAAGTGACCACGATGCTGGTGAGTCCCCTGATCCTAATGTATCCTAATAACTATATCAAGTTCACGGGCCACACTTAGTTAAACAGCAGAAATCGCTACAAGCCGTCCAGCAAGCCTTTCTTTCCCAGGCAAGTCGATGCCCAAAACGAGGGCTAGCTTCACCGGGGCTTGATGAGACCCCCTGTGGCTCGTTCATCAAATCCGGCCAGTTGAATTTGATACTTGCATTAAGTACTCTAGATCCCAATGTATCCTAATTACTATTCCAAATTCATGGGCCACATTTAGCTAAACAGCAGAAAGCGCTACAAGCCGCCCAGCAAACCTTTCTTTCCCAGGCAAGTCAATGCCCGAAACGAGGGCTAGCTTCACCGGGGCTTGATGAGACCCCCTGTGGCTCGTTCATCAAATCGGGCCCGTAAAATTTGATACTTGCATAAAGTACTCTAGATCCTAATGTATCCTAGTTACTATTTCAAATTCATGGGCCACATTTAGATAAACAGCAGAAAGCGCTACAAGCCGTCCAGCAAGCCTTTCTTTCCCAGGCAAGTCGATGCCCGAATCGAGGGCTAGCTTCACCGGGGCTTGATTAGACCCCCTGTGGCTCGTTCATCAAATCCGGCCATGCGCCAGTTGAATTAGATACTTGCATAAAGTACTCTAGATCTCAACGTATCCTAATTACTATTTCAAGTTCATGGGCCACATCTAGATAAAATCCCATCGACGGCCGAATCGAGGGCCAGTGTCCCTTGTCAGTTGTCACTATTATTTTATGCCGATTTCGTGATATTATGTCCTTTCCGACATTATTTGCAAGTACATATCTCCTTGTTTGGTACTAGTTGAGCCTTGTATTGCCTTTTGTGTTCGTTGTAAGAGAGCTGGCATAGATTCTAGGTTTTTCGAATCGGTAACTGAATAGGTTGCTATGTTCTGTCTATTCCCTCTTATCGAAGGCTGAATCGGCGGCAAAATCCAATCGAGGGCTGAAACGAAGGCTGTGAATCGAAGGCCGAATCGAGGGCTAGCTTCAGCTTGGTTCCATTCGCCAGGTGATCTATAGTGTCTAGCGGCAATCTCTACAGGTTTTCTCACAGATCACATCGGTACACACCTCAAGTCTGTTAGAGTACCCAGCTTGTGGGAGGGGGGCGCTGTAGACCCCGAGAATCTTTCGAGGTTTCAAATGAGTTAAACTGCGGCACTGCATGCCCTCTCCATCAATGCATGATGCAAGAAATCTGAAAGTCCCAAAATTAGATCAATCTGCACGATGACCTGGTAACCAGTCCTATCGTGGGTTTGTCCGGGATTAGGCGGGACCGTGCGTGTTGTCCTACCGCCGGGTTCAATTATACGCTGCGGCGAGTTTTGTTCCGGGGCCTTCCTATACGTTACAAACCAACCGTGACGTAAACAACAAAAATCAGATAGTTCAGGTCAAAAGGTCCAACCCGGCGCCAACAGAATCAACCACACCTATATATCAAGGTCTACTTCGTAACTCGCTCACTGCATTTTCTGTACGTCTTTATTTATACCTTCGACAAGAAGGGCATGTTCTTGGGCCTGTGTGTGTATGCGCGCTCGTGTGTATGAACATGACTCTTTTGTGAAAACAATTTTCATCAAACATACCTTAAAAGCAAAGTCAAATCCCTTATCAGTTGTCTTAATAAAATTTCCAAACCAACTGACTTTCTATCAGAAGGGGTGTGAGGCTTTAGTACTTCACTGCTGGGGAGTTGACTATTTTTTGCCTTGACTGTGTGTTCGTGCATGCATGTATTGTGTGTGTGTGTTTATATAATTATATTATATACATGTGTGTGTTTATGTATGTACATGTATTGTGTATGTACATGTAGTGTGTGTGTGTTTACATGTATTGTGTGTGTATTGTGTGTGTTTATGTACATGCATTGTGTGTAGGAAGATGAAGAAAGACTGAATGCAGCTGCAAGATGTTTCAACAATGATGATTGTGTATGTACATGTATTGTGTGTATGTACATGTTTTGTGTGTATGTACCTGTGTGTGTGTGTGTATGTACTAGTACATGTATTATGTGTTTGTACATGTATTGTGTATGTGTGTGTAATCGTGTACATGTATTGTGTCTGTACATGTATTGTGTGGTTTATGTACATGCATTGTGTGTAGGAAGATGAAGAAAGACTGAATGCAGCTGCAAGATGTCTCAACAATGATGATTGTGTGTATGTACATGTATTGTGTGTATGCACATGTTTTGTGTGTATGTACTTGTGTGTGTGTGTATGTACTAGTACATATATTGTGTGTTTGTGCATGTATTGTGTATGTGTGTGTATTTTTGTACATGTATTGTGTTTGTACATGTATTGTGTTTGTACATGTATTGTGTTTGTACATGAATTGTGTTTGTACATGTATTGCGTGTGTTTGTGTGTGTAACTGTGTACATGTATATATTGTGTTTTTCCATAATCATCAACATACATTGCAAAGTTGCCATATATCCTCAGTGCTGCTATTTGTATGGGTCTAAAATGATCACAAAGCAGTTTGGGTTGGCTTTTAATGTGTGAGAATAAAGACCATAAATAGACTCAGGGTCATCAAAGTAGATAATCTATAAGAAGACAACAGCCAAACGCGTAATCAACAGATTCTAGAAAAAAAGGATGAATAAAATGACCTTTGTAAGATATTTCATCACAACGTTGAAAATATTTGAATCATCCGTAAGCAGAATCAAACTTCTTTTCTAATGTCTGTGTCAACTCGAGTCAGTAATAGCACACCAGAATGAAATTCTAAGAATGAGAGATATATTCTTAAGAAGTATCATTCACATCCTTCCACAACAAAGTGAAAAGGAAAGTCCTTAGACTTTCATGAGAAACACACAATTCAAGGAAGGAAAAGTCAATGTTTTTCTTTTAATTACTGAAGAGAGTTAGTTACAACATGCAAACAGGTTTAACCTAGAACATCATTAAGTATGGTTACCTTAGTATGAGGACTGTTTATCAAATATTTCACATCACTCACTTCTGGGATCTGTAGGAGACTGAATTCTAATGTTTGTGTAAAAACTCCTGTACAGATCAGATGCTTATTTTTTTCATTGACAGAGGTAAAGTGAGAATGATAGTGGAGCTAGGAGTGGTCACCTGGGCCCAGAATACACTGTTTGGTCATGTTTTTTTTTTTTACAAATTTCTTATAGACAAATAGAAATGCAGCTACATTGTATCAGAAGACTTCAAAAGACAGGTGGGTCATGCAAAATTTTTATTCCAATACCCTGACACTGTCATCTATAAACCTACTCCTAGGTCTCAACTATCAAAGACGTCTGCTTTAAATGTTTACATTGTTAAGTCAGACATCAAGTCAAGGGACACAGGATTGGACACTGATACAGATGAAAGGTAAATGTAGTCCCATGGCCTTTCTGAGGCCGTAGTGGCAGCTTGTGCTTATTCACAGTGTTTAGGGCACCGTATTGGAAGACGGAGAGTATGCCTATCATTCCACCACCTTTTAGTTTTACGTTCTTATAAACAATGTAAGGTAATCACTTTTACACCTGGGTGCAGTGAGGAAAGTCCCTCTTCCAGCATCTAGGGTGGAATGCCAGGATTTGAACCTGTGACCTCTCAATCTTGTGTCCGCTACCGTAACTATTCAGCCATTTGACGACATCTATAAGTGCATGCGCTTGAGCTGAGAAGACGTACATGTAATATTGTATGTCTATGCCACTTGATCTAAAATAACATTCTACATGTATGCAAGGCCTTGTATCAGATGGGAAAGTTCTTTCCTTTTTAAATCCCACCTAGTTTGGAGCTGTACCAGGTCTTCTGATAGACCAATATGTGACCGTCCATTTTCCATCTACGTTTCATTACCACAAGGTTTCAAATACGAATTTGTACTTTAAATTGGTCACTAGAAGCCCATCTTTATACCACTGCAAAACTAGAAAACATCTTGTAATCAAAGAGCCTTCAAAAATGGTTTTGTATCTTTCAGCTCTTTGATTGCAAACACAACAAAACCTTCCATCTTCCAATTTCTAAGGAGGACTTATTTAGTTACAGTGACTTCTTGATTTGCGACAAGTTTTAGCCACACTGTTTTACATATCTGAATGGCATAACAGCAATAATGTCCATTACGATTCACAATTTTCGGAATTTTCAAAATCATTGTCCAAGATAGATGTCATACATTGAATTAAGTTTGTACCAGCTAAATGAAAACAACTAAATCAAGTTGTCTATCTAATCTATCTATCTATCTATAGGCCACATACTTATTTTCATTACTGACGAGAAACCAGGCTATCTTCAAAGTTCAAACCCAACATGTGCTTGGGGATTACTTAAGTCACATACTGTAACATTTTAGTTAGGAAAACTTTTCATCTGAAAAGAGAAAAACTTTTTTGCGTTTTGGCGCCTTCGCAATGTCTTGGCTTTTTCCTTCGATGCATGCATGCATGCATGCAGGATGCTTCGATGGTTCAACACTGTGTCGCACACCATATGACCTTATATGGCAATACATTCCAAAATTCTTGTATAGCCGTTGCCTTATATGGCAAGTGAGCAAGAAATTTCAGGCAGGCTTGATTTGCATGACACATAGGAGGGCGATCGCATGTAACTGCTACAACTGTTCGGAAATATCATTGCATTGTGGTTTCGGACTTTGATATCCTGAACAATGACCATATTACATCTATACCACAAGATTGCAGAAGAAAAAAACTTGTTTTCGTCAAGAAAACGACCAAAAATCGACATAAATGATACCATGTAGTGAGGTTATAGTATTACGTACAGAGACCCGTGTTACATACTGCAGCTTTGCTCATCTGGTAACGCGTAGCACTTCGGACCCATTAGATCAGGGTTCGTGTCCGTGCATAGATTTTTTTTTTCTTTTTAGATATTGAATATCAAAAATATATATTCATATTATATTAATCTATCAATATCATATTTATGAATACCATTTATGTTTATTTTTTCATTAATAAATAAAAAAATAAATATTTTATATTTGTTATTTTTAAATATTCATTTAATATATACAAGGCCTTTGTCTTATGAACAGGACTTCATAGATTCCAAACCCGGCATTCGAATTTTTCTGTTCATTGTAATGGAAAATACCGTGCAGCGGCTCCTATGCGCGGTAAGATGATTCTTGCAAAACACTCGCCGCTAAACTTCTATCCCGATGTAAACAGAGGCTCTTGATGTTGTTTGCAAAACAGCGATCCTTTGTTACAGTAGCAAATGCTTCATTGTTCAGTATCGACTTCATTCAGACAACACGGACGTGGAAAGTGACGCCGCTCGGCACAAAAATATGGGGATTTTCATGAAATTTAGCAAAATTATCCAGGAAAATAAGGAAGAAATGTTGTAAATGCGGAAACCAGAATAATACGGATGAGGTAGCTGTTGATTTGTTTGACATTTGGTAGTCATTTTAGATAGAACCTTAGCTGTTATGAACTTCTATTTCACTTAATTACCATAGTGCTGATGATTCAATGGTGCTTTTTCAAATTTTATGCATGCCATGTACATAATTACATTGATAGCTTTTATAATGAGCCTATTGTACATTTTAGAAATAAGTACAAGTTGTAGGCCAAGACCAGCTTTTTCAAAAGCACTTGAGTTAAGTGACGTAACTTCAAAATTGCTTTCCCCAATCTGCCTTTCTCTATTATAACAGTACTCCTTTCCCAAAATGACAATTTTTCTTATAGACTCAACAGCCCTTGAGTGACTTTCTCTGGCAGATTTGACTTCAAGTAAAGGGAAAAGACAATTCACACTCATAAACGTAGCCAAAACGCCAGCTTTTTTGAAAAGCTCTTGTTTATCATATGCTGGACAAGTTACAGTGAACAATTCACCTTGCCTTCACACACTACATATTCCGCGAGGAGTCGTTCCTGACCTATCTAGGTCCCTGGCGTATTCCCGAACGTTTCTCTCTTGAGTTGTGGTTAACTCAAAAAACTTGTTTAGAGTTTAGTATATGGGCAGGTGTTGACAAAAAAAGGACACGATTGATTATGGACCCCCTAGTTCAGCATTGTTGTCTTAGCTCTTTCAAACAGTTAGTACCAACATAGAGGCCAAAGTTTACAATAGATTGGATTATTTTATTGAACTCAAATGGTCATTTTGTATACGATATACTGATTAAGGAATATGTCATCACACGTACTCGCTCACTAATAGTTTGCATCCAGGCATGAACGTATGATAACAAAAGTATTGTGTTTATTGACAGTAACGTTACACCATGGTGTGTTGTGGATCCGGAATGAAGTCCATGTACTTGAAAATTCTGTTCCGCCAGAGGTCGTGGCTACACTGCTCCTTCACATAAGTATGACCAACGTCGTCCACCGTGTTATGGCACGTATCACCTTACATGTAACTTCTTTTCTATCCTTCTTTATCCTTTTTTGTTGGAATTACATGAGATGTCGCACTCATATGAGTGTTTAGAAATCAATAATTATTTTACGTGCGTGTGTCTGTATACAGTATGTTGGAGTCAAGTCCACCATGCACCACGTAAGTTATGAAAACTAACCAACAACATTGAAATAAGCCGAATGCAAAATGTATTCCTTGTAAATGAGGTAAGTATTATCGATTAATATTTTAATGTGTAACTTTTTCCTGCCATGTGAAATACACGTTATAAAGATATATCTGTCTTCTCGGTTGCCACATGCGATACTTATTAAGCAGTGAGTAAGTTACGAAGTAGACCTTGATATACTAGTTTAGGTGTGGTTAATTCTCCTGGCGACGGTTGGGACCTTTTGACCTAAAATACCGGTTTTTGTGGTTTACCTGACGGATGGTTTCCAACGACAGTGTGGGAAGGCCAGAGAACAAAACTCACCGTAGCGTGTAACTGAGCCCGGCGGGAGGACAACACACGCGGTCCCGCCTGATCACGGACAGGCCCACGATAGGACTGGTTACCGGGTCATCGTGCAGGGAGATCTTGAGCATCTTTGATTTTGGGACTCCGCCGGGAAGCTTCAAGATTTCTTGGATCATGCATGGGTAGGGCATTTTATGCCACAATCATTCATTTGAAACTTTGAAAGACAGTCAGGGTCTACAGCGCCCCCCCCCCCCCGCCTCCCCACAAGTCGGGGATAGTCTACCAGTTGAAGTGGGTATCGATGTGGTCTGTGGGAGAACCAATAGAGACTGTCGCTAGGCACTACAGATAAAAATATGAACATGATGTGTCGATAGTCATGTGACAGACATACTACCTTGGGATGTTGGATTAAAGTGCAGGTGGAACGGACGATCAGAATGGTTCATAAGAAGGTAGGTCTTCGGCATTTCTTATAGATGGGGGTTTTGGGTTGTATATCATGATGCTCGAGGACAGGCTACAATCAAATCAAGAAACTCAAATAAGATATAAGACAACAGTGCAGTGCCATATTCCAAAGCAAAACATTTATACGAAAACCGTTTACCTGCCGTAAAATGCAAGTTAATTAAGTCTTTCTTCTCCCTGTATTGTTGTCGGTGTGTCTGTCCGTGTTTACGCAGATCAATATTTCTATATGTGACAAAATTGCTGGCAGGTAGTTTAGATCTAACGTCACTGAGGGTGTCATTTGCATTATCAATGAGGAAAAACTATGCGAACAATGGCAAAACTCACAATAAAACAAGAAATGTACAAAAATTCCAAATATTTCACCTAGGTAGGTCTTGGTCCAATTAAATGCGTTTACAATATTCTAACTTTGTTATGATCTTTAGGTTACTCGTCTATCTGCTCGTACAAAGCCACTCTATTTCGCAAGGAGGCGTCTTTGCTTTGTTGGGCAAGTCATATATCGCTTTACATATGGTTGCCGGTGGGTCATACCTCAAAGGAAAGAACATAGTCATGGTTATAACTAATTTTGGAACGCGTATTAATCAACATCAGGACGAACATAAAAACCTTGTCCATAGTCATATGAATCCCTACATGGATTGCTTCAAGTAATTTGACGTTTCAATTCCACTTATGATTCGTTTTGACACAACACTTCACAAAAGACATACCGAGGGTTTGTTGTAACTCCAGCTACCTAGTAGTTTCATAGCTGTCCTCTTATCCTATTCACTCCTAAATGAGACTTCATCGTTGTTTTTTTAGACACTAAGGCTTTGGATACCTGTTTGTTCTTTAAACCATTTACTTGCCGAAAAAGAAGCGGGGTACTTCAGCTGTCCTAAGATTGAATAAACAAAAAGATAGATGAATTGTTAAGAAAGGAATAATTTTCAGATGTGACAGTCCCGCTAAAAGTTCAAGCGACTTTTGTAGTGACGTGCAGGCAATTCTTTATCATAATTTTGATTTTTTTTAAATAGATGTACACTAGAATACCTATGTCTTTTTATGAATCTGCTGCAGTATGGATTGACAGAATCAGATGGCAACTTGCTTACTCGCTTGGCTCCATGAGTGGCCATTAAAGTTTACTGAAGGCATAATCAGGTGATTTTACGTAAGGCCATCGCCACATGTACTGACGTCAGGGGTGACCATGAAACTGACTGCATACAGATATGACAATAGTTGTCTGTTCAGCAGTCAGGCATGAAATAAAGATACATGACGACGGGGCAGATGTTGTACATTAGATAACAGTTGACTTCACCGTGTACCATTCTGTGACACCGTAAACTGTAGTGTTCAGTGAGGTGTGTGAAACAGCGTTAATTTATAGGACATGAAAAACAAGAGCTTTTCAAAAAAGCTGGCGTTTCGGCTACGTTTATGAGTGTGAATTGTCTTTTCCCTTTACTTGAAGTAAAATCTGCCAGAGAAAGTCACTCAAGGGCTGTTCAGTCTATAAGAAAAATTGTCATTTTGGGAAATGAGTACTGTTTTAATAGAGAAAGGCAGATTGGGGAAAGCAATTTTGAAGTTACGTCACTTAACTTAAGTGCTTTTGAAAAAGCTGGTCTTGGCCTACAACTTGTACTTATTTGTAAAATGTACAATAGGCTCATTATAAAAGCTATCAATGTAATTATGTACATGGCACGCAATAAAACATAAAATTTGAAAAAGCACCATTGAATCATCAGCACTATGGTAATTAAGTGAAATAGAAGTTCATAACAGCTAAGGTTCTATCTAAAATGACTACCAAATGTCAAAAAAATCAACAGCTACCTCATCCGTATTATTCTGGTTTCCGCATTTACAACATTTCCTCCTTATTTTCCTGGGTAATTTTGCTAAAATTCATGAAAATTCCCATAGTTTTGTGCCGAGCGGCGCCACTTTCCACGTCCGTGTTGTCTGAATGAAGTCGATACTGAACAATGGAGCATTTGCTACTGTAACAAAGGATCGCTGTTTTGCAAACAACATCAAGAGCCTCTGTTTACATCGGGGATAGAAGTTTAGTGGCGAGTGTTTTGCAAGAATCATCTTTCCGCGCATAGGAGCCGCTGCACGGTATTTTCCATTACAATGAACAGAAAAATTCGAATGCCGGGTTTGGAATCTATGAAGTCCTGTTCATAAGACAAAGGCCTTGTATATATTTAAATGAATATTTAAAAATAACAAATATAAAATATTTCTTTATTTATTAATGAAAAAAATGAAAAAAATGATATTCATAAATATGATATTGATAGATTAATATAATATAAATATATATTTTTGATATTCAATATCTAAAAAGAAAAAAAAGATCCATGCACGAACACGAACCCGGATCTTCTAGGTCCGAAGTGCTCCGCGTTGCCAGATGGGCTAAGCTGCGGTACGTAACCCGTCTCTCTGTACATAATGCTATAACCTCACTATATGGTATCATTTATGTCGATTTTTGGTCGTTTTCTTGACGAAATCATTTTTTTTCTTCTGCAATCTTGTGGAATAGATGTAATATGGTCATTTTTCAGGATATCAAAGTCCGAAACCACAATGCGATGATATTTCCGAACAGTTGTAGCAGTTACATGCGGTCGCCCTCCTGTGTGTCATGCAAATCTAGCCTGCCTGCCTTTTCGTGCTCCCTTGCCATATAAGGCAACGACTATACAAGGATTTGGGAACGTATTGCCATATAAGGTCTTCTGGTGTGCGACACAGTGTTGAACCTAACAGCAGGCAAACAGCATGCATCGAAGCATCCTGCATGCGCTATGCATGCATCGAAGGTAAAAGCCAGGACATTGCGTTCCGGCGCGAAGGCGCCGAAACGCAAAAAAACAGAATTCATCATTCAAAACTGCATCAGGATTAGTCTTGTATACTTTTCACATGATTCAGAGTAGATAAAAGTGATCTTAAGGTCATCACCACAGGGATAAGAGGTCACCATGAATCAATGAAACATGGGTTTGGGAATAATAGAATATATGATTGTGAGAAGGTGGAAGAAGTCAGGGGGAGGTATTGGTGGGACATTCAAATTGTAGAAGATAAGGAGTTGCGATCCAGGGAGGATGAACATGAAAGGTTGTGGGTAAAAGTGCGTTTCGTGCAAAAATACATTTCCTTGTAGGTATAGTTTACTTCCCAAATTCCAGCGTTGACAATGACATGTAACAAATCTATTTCATCAATTTTAGCTGAAGCCCTCGCACTAGAGATTATGGGGCTGCATGTAATGAAAATAAACGACGAAGGGGACAGATGTTTGGCATAACAGTTGACTTTTGTGGGTTGACACCGTTTGTCATAAGACACCAGAAAGCTGTACTGTTCATTGAGGTGTGTCGATCAGAGTCACCCCTTGACGGTACCGGTAGGACTGTAATATTAATGAGAAAATGACAGGGGATTTGAACCCGGGATCGATGGGTTCTGAACCAAAAACCCTGTCGTTACGCCACACGACCCCACGATAGAATCAGTTGGCAACTTGCTCACTAGCTAGGCTCAATTAGTAGCCATAACAATTTGCTGGAGGCTTCATCCTGTGCTTTGACGTAGTCCGCATACCTTGCCAGAGGCAACAATCGTTCTGGTGTTTTTACGGAGAATGGAACACTTCGGCTGTATGTCAACATATTTGCGTAAAACACCTGGTATACTTTTCATATAATTTAGATTAGATATGCAGGCTGTGACCTTAAGGTGATCATCACAGGAATGAGAGGTGACCATGAAACTAGCTACTGCTATGGCAATAGTTGTCTGTTCAGCAGTCAGGCATAAGGTAAATGGCGACGGGACAAGTCTTTAACATGAAATAACAGTTGACTTCATCGTGAACCATACTACGACACCGTAAACTGTAGACGACTGACTGAGCAAAAGACTAAAAGGCCACACAGCTCAGAACAGGTTCAAACGGAATTTGTAGAACTTCTGACGGCGCAACTCCATATGAATAAAGAACTAAAATGTATCGATGAAATACCAGACAAATTATAATTTGATAAGATAGTGCACTTAATGGTATAGTATAGTGGCTGAAAACTTGGTGCAGCTGTGTGCAATTGGTGGTCATTAAAGTTTGACTGCAGGCACCGCCCGGTATTTTGACGTAGTTCACACACCTTGAGAAAAACAACTATCATTCTAATTTCCCCAGAATGAGACCCATCAGCGGCCTAGAATGTATTTCGGCATCTATGATCACAATAACGAGAATCCTTGCATGATCTTGCAACACCGTAATCTTTTATTGGGGTGTGTGAATCAATAAGATAATGATTTATTCATTTTTCAAATGAATGTTCCATATTCGATTACATTGTTTTTCTATAAGAATGCTTTAGGAAACAACATTATAGTTTAGTGAAGTGATATGGCACTGAAACTGTTGAAATAAGGGGAGTATTGCAGATTTTGAAATAAAATGCGGATCGTCCCCATTTTACGCATAAATTATGATATTGAGCATTAATTAGTGACGCCAAACCTTCTTGACATATTCTCCATAGATAATTGAAACATTATATGTACAATAATTACAAAAAGATCAACCAGAAGTATATATTTAGGAAGCAAAACAAATTTGGGTCCGTTTGGACACCATACGGCCGGATTCGTCGCAAAAATTTGTCGGTCGGATGAGGGTTACTAAAACCTGTTTGATCATTATGACTAATATCAAAGGTAACCAATCTTACACGTAAAGCTAAACATCTAAAAATGACTCTCATGTCACACCATGATAATGTAAGGGGCCTCCACATTGTAGGGTCTTTACATTCCCGAATTGTTGCATTGTTATAATAATAATGAAATTATTCTTGGTCTTTGTGTGTCAGAAAAGTGGCCTTGTGACAAGGATAATTAAAAAAATAGGGCTTTTAAAAACAGAGAAAAGAAAGGTTTGTAAATCTCCAAAGGAATTCTATTTATCCCAGAAGACTTGTCATCACGAAAGGAATTTATAGCATTTAAGTTCTTCCTCAATAATTACGAATTTACTAATGAAAGAACTTTATTGCACGTTTATGCTCTGATGAGCTAAGTACAGGTCATGGTGACAAGCAGAAGTGTAGTTACAGTGATAACAAAAATGTGATATCTAACTACATCTATAGACTAATTAATACCGCTACGTACAGGTTAAATTTCTTCTTGCTTCTCATACATCTACAGCTGCCTTAAAAGACAACTGTAGATGTATGAGTATACAAGGTTTATGAGATATGTCTTGTCTAGTTTCATAAGGAATACAAATTTTTCTAAGCTATCTAAATAACGAAAACTAGGAAACTTATCTTGTATACAATTGAAGAAGATATTCCTCTCTTTGTTGTATAGTGTACAATCAACAACAAAATGACACTCATCCTCAATCTTACCTATCACAGTATTTGCAAGTTCGATGCTTCAAAGGAATGCGATTATGTCTACCTTTTTCATTGCGTAGTTTGTGTGAACTAAAATTCTTTGCAAACGTTGATTATACAGTAACTCTTACTGACTAGTTATTTTCAAGAGCCACAATATATAACTAAAAAGAGGGAAAAGATTTGAATTTGGTTTCTGGGCTGTATATTCCTTCACTAATCCTAACGTTTCTACTTCCCGAGAAGAAATTCCAAAAAATTCTTAATACCTGAGTCATATAACTTAACTGGTCAAAAGTTCTTCATTCCTAGAGTTTCAATAACAAGTTAACAGTTCAGAAAATTCTTGCTGTCAACAACAGTTCAAACCTGTTTAACTTCCATGAAAACCGCGGTGGTTTAAAATAGAATGTCCACGGCATCCACTTTCTTTGTAGTCTTGCTGTTTACAAGTAGAACAGCACAGGTATCCTTGGGTGGTATCTAAAAAGAAATCGTCAGGTCCCTGCGGCTGTAGTGTATTATATAATGTTGATAAAAATATTTGACAGAGCCGGGTTTCTGACGTGAAGCGAGAACGAACCGTTTCCCACGTAGTCCCAGACAGTTGCCATAGTTACTAAGCTATCTGTCTGACACTCCTGCAGGTGGTCTCAGTACACGAGGCGTTTACTCATTTAAGCGCCAGACCCTGAGCAGGCCGCACACACTTGCTCTAAGTCCAATCCCGCGATTAGATCTAAGTCCAATCCCGCGAACAGAACGCTTGACAACTCCACTAGACATTCCGGATTACTTCTGCTGCTCAATCCCGTGAACTGAAACCTTGACATTCCGGTCTACTGGAACAACTTGCCGGCCCGACATCACCGTGCCCTCCAGTCCCGCATCCCGGCAGTGCCGCATCCCGGCCCGGGAGACATCACCGTGCCCTGCATCCCGGCCTGGGAGACACCACCGTGACCTGCAGTCCCGCTACTGACTACGCGGTGAGTTCTATCTTTTGAGTCAAATGGACGACGGTCATAGATCGGTCCTCATCTCTGGACTCTCGTTCATTAGACGATTAGAGGCTTTTATCCGTGCAAGAACTACGACTCAGGCCAGTCCTGCGGTTTCGCGGGATTTTTGGTTATCAAGGGCATGCGTGGACTTCCATAGCATTCCAGGCTGCAACATTCCACGCTACAGGTCTCGTCTACTGCCCTACATCCGAGATTTTCCGTATGATATCCCTGCGGCTGTAGTGTATTATATAATGTTGATAAAAATATTTGACAGATATTTATCAACATCATCAGGCTTAATACTATTTTGCAGGATATGTCTTTACAGCTTCTGTTAAAATGTCATGTTGATTAAAGATGTTCTAATTTCCCTGCTTTAGCATATTAGGTTATTTGATGAGGTTTTTCTAGGTTAAGAAACAATTTAGTGCATTTCTCCCCTTCTTTAATCCATTTTGTTCTAAACCCTTTGTAGGCTCCTTTGGCCTTTGTTTCATATAATTTGTCTAGCTTACGTTTTGCATTTTCTGGTCTATTCTTAGTTACTAAATCTACCTAACTATTATTAAGTTAGAGTTTTTTTATTGTAGTAGTTTAAGTCATTTTTCATTCAAATGGCTCTCTTGTTACAGTAAGAAATGGAGAATTCCCTGATCCTTACATAGCATAATCCCGATAGAAAACAGTGGGGTGATTTAGCGTCTTCCGTTATTGTGTTTTGAATAAGCTTTTTAATCCCATAACAGTACGGTTCTTCTCTTAGAATGTCAGAAAGTCAGTGTTTAGTTTTCAATAGTTGGGAATTCTATCCATTGCTGTGTTGCATAGTTTAAGAAAAATTGCATTTTGGTCTGTTTTACGCTAGCTCTATTATTACATTTTCTGAATAAACATGTCAACTGACCATGGATTTTGAAATAAACTAATAATCTAGTCTACATGAAACATTATGGAAGTTATCTCTATAAGTAAACTGTCTAAGGTATTTTATGTTTCCCCCTCTCAGGTCGAAAGATGAACGGAACTTTCTTAACCCTCAAACCACCGTATGGGGTCAAAACTGACCCCAGGCGTATATCAACATGTGCCATTTTGACATTTCGAGTCGAAAACAAACTTCCTTCTATGAGTTTGTTTGTATATATGTCTTATAACTTCTCACAAGTTTTTACCGAGACTGGCTCATTGTTGATTTAGTTATCCTAGAAAGTTTACGCATGGTCCAGTGGGGTCAAAACTGACACCAGCAATATCTGCACTCATATTCCCTATTGTTTGATACTTGTCATCTAGTAACATTTATGATAAGGGTTATTATGATCATAGTTACAAAATATAATTTTGTAGAAACGTGTGAAAAACAAATTTTATAAATGAACGTAAAGATTAATGACGTTGCGACGTATTATGACGTCATTTATGTGATTTTATTGACGAAAACCAACAAATGAGGTATTTCCATATAATTCAAAGGTGCACGATAAAACTTAAATAGAAATTATGTATGATAAATCATAATATATCCAAAGACATTATTTGTAGATGGCAACAGGAACGACGTCAAAATGACGTCATAAAAAATTATATTCAATCCGCCATCTTGGTTCCGCCATCTTGAATCATTTTAAATGCATTTTTTTTATTAAATAACTTAATAACACAATAAAAATGGACCAAAACGTCTATAGTAAGATTGTTTCTGTTTCAATAAACATGGTGATGATGAAATTTGAGGTTGAAATAGCCGGTTATAGCTAATCTAGTTATATCGTCCGCCATCTTAGATTTTGACTGATGACATTATTAAATATGCATAAATTATGAATATTAAATCATAAAAGTGATAGTGAATTAAATTGGCTGGCATTAATGCAAGAAAATAAGTGCAGTTTAAAAAGACAGCCCTAGAATTACATTGTAAAATCCAAAATTGGAGACTTTTTCCAAATATGGCTCTAAGAAACCGGTTGCCATAGCAACATGAATACATTGATTAGATATTTCATTAAATTAAAATTGTTACCAACGAAATTTTAGCAAAGGTGACCAAGTTTGGTTGTTCTAGCGTAAGACATTCAGATGCAATATGACATCAAGTGTTTGCGCAGGCCTAAAAAAAGCCCGCTTGTCTGAATAGCGTTAGTTGCAAAAGACGATGTTCCCTAATTTTGCATAAATCAGATTACTTAAGCTATACATATATACAAACCACAAAAATAGTCACCAATAAAGTTATATTTGTAGAAAACATTGTGGGGTCAGTTTTGACCCCATACTGTAATATTAGTCGTAAAAAAGCTACGGTGGTTTGAGGGTTAAAGCCCTTATGATTGTTCTACATTAGTCATTGTCGCACCCTTTTGTATCTTTATCACTATGGTATACTGCATTATAATCTCCCCCAGCAATTACATCTCTAGTAATGTCATTGTTAAGCTGTCTATCATCATCCATCTATTTATAAAAGGCTAGCTAGCAAGGAATTCCTTTCAGTTGCTTTATTTGGGGCATAAATGTTAACTAATATTAAGTCTAAATCTCCAATAAGGCAATTTATCTGCCCTTTCCTCCCTTCCCATGCAAACATTGAGAATGATGCTTTTGGACCGAACTGTATGTAATGACTTATGTTCAAAATGATGGATAGAAAATAAAGAATGCTGTATAAAATGAATTCTGGCCAGAAGTCAGTTTTTTTAAGCTTCTTAAAACCTAAGGAAATGTGAAGCTGTGTGGATTGGATCATTACGTGGAGGAAAGGACAAATCCTTTAGTTTAAAAGGTCTGAGATGCCAATCACATTTTTGATAGTTCATCAGAACACACACGTGACGAGTACACAGAATAGAAAGCTTGTATCGAAGGACTCAGGAACATGAATTAACACTGCAAGGAAATGTTATGTTATAAAACCTTTACCGTTGTTTTAAGTCATCTACAATGTCTATGATTCCAATTCCATCTGACTGGATGTTAAAAAGAAATCAGTAATCAGGTCCAAGTTGTGTTACTTTGAGATGACAAGCTTGAAAAATACAACGCAAGAATTATATTTTATTTATACAGAAGAGGGGATCAGTATGTTTGATATCTACTCAAAATGTGAGGGTTTACATGGGTAAAGAGATTTATTTAGACAAATCAGAATAGCACACCTCGATGATTGTACATCTGATAAATCAATCATCAGATAGTTTTGATTATGCTGTAACCATATATTACTTGCTACTTGTTTGTTGCCATGTTGTCCCTTGCTTTTTTCTCATCAACACTTCATTTTTCTATGATCAAGACACTTTTGTCAGGATCCTAGTACGTTAAATTCACGAACATACTCTTTGTGTCAAGTGGGTGGTCATATGTTTTGCCTTGGACCTCACAGGTGTTAGCACGTTACGATTGACTGATCAAAAGACTAACAGGCCACACAGCTCCGAACAGGTTCAAAGGGAACTTCGGACTTTGTAGAACTTCTGACGGCGAAACTCAATATGAATAAAAAGCTAAAATGTATCGATGAAATACCAGACAAATGATAATTTGATGAGATAGTGCACTTAATGGTATAGTATAGTGGCTGAAAACTTGGTGCAGCTGTGCGCAATTATTTAAGTCATTAAAGTTTGACTGCAGGCACCGCCCGGTATTTTGACGTAGTTCACACACCTTGAGAAAAACAACTAT
The DNA here is from genome assembly GCA_035149815.1 of Branchiostoma lanceolatum. Classification (NCBI taxonomy): domain Eukaryota; kingdom Metazoa; phylum Chordata; class Leptocardii; order Amphioxiformes; family Branchiostomatidae; genus Branchiostoma; species Branchiostoma lanceolatum. The sequence goes on from CM068881.1 coordinate 3,619,122, forward strand.
CATTCTAATGTCCCCAGAATGAGACCCATCAGCGGCCTAGAATGTATTTCGGCATCTTTGATCATGATAAAGAGAATCCTTGCATAATCTTGATATGATTTAGATTAGATATGAAAGTGTGAGTAAAACCACAGTGATCAGAGGTCAACATTACAGTTGTGTGTAGCGAGATGAAAACAATTCTTGTCTGTTGAGCAGCCAGGCATACATGTAAATGCACAAAGTGACAAAAGGGGTCAGGTCTTTGACATTATAGTTGACTTCATCGTATACCATTCTGCGACACCGGAAGGTTCATTGATGTTTGTAATCGACGTAGTGAATCGGAGTTACAGTTTGATAGAAATGTAATATTAATGAGAAAAGGGCAGTTTTGATTTGTATGGCGTGAACACAGAATCATAGATACATTCAGGTCCATGGCCATTGACGTGTTTTTCAGGTGTCCCCGCCCCGGATACAATACACAGATACATTACATAATACACGAGAACATACCAAGTTAAGACTCTGCACCATAATTGCTCTCCGAGTCCATTTCTAAAAGCCGATACGATAGTGTGGTTTCTTTGTTCTCCTGTGAGTTCATTCCATACTACATGACCCAGGTACTGCTCCTAAATTACTGTACTGACTGTCTGTGGTAGAGCGGCAAACTGTACCCCTATAGCAGACTAACTCCTCTTTCATGTTTTTTCTGTCTTTTTGGCCAGTTTCTACTCTTTCCAGCCGACTCTGGAGCCTGGTAGAGGCTAGTATATGCAGCATGTGAGGGTCCAAATTTGAGACCTGTCTCGCAGTAGTGCTCGTTCGTACAACTACAAACAAACTGCAGTGTTCATGAGGGATAGTCGGGATAGTGTATGCTGAAGCCTTACATCAGCAAAATACGTATATGCCATTTACTTATCTTGGGTTAGATATAAGGACCATCATTATTGCTTTGAAAGTACAAGGCCTCACAAAATATTGCAGAGGCAAATCAAAGGCAGAGTAGGTCGGTTAAATATACCTCACATACAATTTAGAACGCAACTGATTGATGACATACAATTCTGAGTAATACGGAGGAAAATGGACCGATGACCTTGAAACCACAGGGATAAGAAGTCTCCATGAAACTAATTATGCGATAACGGTTGTCTGTTCAGCAGACAGGCATGTAATAAAACTAAATGGCAGTGGGGCATCACTCGTCTCTGCCTCTTCAGCCGTTGAAACGTTATAACATGATCAAAACAAAGCATGCTGGTCCAATAAGGACGATCAATTGTAGATGTTTTAACCATTTGGCGCTCACGCTTACTAAAGCTTAAACTGTTTTCCATGAACGCTTGTACTTAAGTCACAACAAGGCCTCTGAGAAGGATATTGACATATTTTATAGACTGTTAGATTAGAATTGTATTTTTGAAAATCAAGAAATGATTCTAAAGAAACCCTGGAAAAAGATAATATTTAACATCTTGGAAACCATGAAAACAAATGAATCCGGTGGAAAGAATAAACTGCCTGTGGTGTTCTATAATACAAAAAATATCTCGCTGATTGGAGACCTTCTTGACTTGATTTGTTGGGTTATGGCCTTTCGAAACAAATACAATGAGCCCTCCCAATAATTTCAGCATGATTTCGTCGGTCAGCTCGTACGTGTAACACATGATATCATTTAATTGCAAAATTTGCAACATTCATTTTTGCCTTGATTTCGAAAAGGCTTTTTATACTGCTGATCGGAAATTTATCATAAAAATACCTGAAAAATATTGGATGTGGAAGAAACTTTATCTCATTTGTTAAAAGTTGTGTACAAAAATTAATACCATGTTGTATAGCAAGCTCTAACTGGACGTCAGCCATTTTTCAGATGCAACATGAAATTCGGCAAACTATCCACTTTTAGCTTTAAAGAAATATGACAGAAAATGTCCAGTTACAAATAATTTTTGGTCTCATAAGAGCGTTGGGGCTCATACGAGCGTCCCAGATGGCTGCGTAAATTTCGACATGTACAAGCAACATTCCAACAATACTGACGCATCTCAGCTACAAAGGAACAATTTTATTTGGGTGCCTTAAGCTTGATTATAAAGCTGTGAATGCCATAACCTTGACGATAAGACCATTTATATGATGATATATTATCAGAACATTGTGATAAATTGTAGACATTTTTCAAAATCCGTTTGTTTTACCCAGATATATGTTCCATATGTCCCGCAGCTAATACAAAACAGTAATCTGACAACTCTTAATAAGCTGCTAAACTTGCATATATCTAATGAGAGACGTTTCACAATTCAGATCCGACAAACGTTTGATTTTCATACTAACAGAGCAGTCCAGTGGTTGATAAACCATCCATTAGGTTCTCACTCTAAATTCAGCATGCCATGGACTTGATAATAGCACTGCCTGTAAGAGGAAAATTATTAATGGCAGAATTTCAGAGGACAAGGCAAAAGTGGTCACTGTAGAGAGAGAGGAAGCTTGTCATATCATTTTCACTCTGAGCGAGGAGGTTGCGTCCTTGGGCTAAGGGACCACCAAAATGTAGCCAGCATTCATGCCCATGTGATCGATACATATACGCAAAGCTGGCCAAAGATACTTGCATACGCATATTGATAACTTGAGATATACACGGCCGCTTGATATCTGGTCACAGATGAATCCAGTTTTAGCTTATATATCAGTTTGGATAAATAAAATCATGGAATTAGCATGTCATATAAAATATGATCGGATTTAATGATATACACAGACATAAGTAAAAAATATGAGAATGTTTTCCAATCGATATCACCGAGGCATTTCTCTGGATGAAAATTTGCATATCATCCTTCAAATGCATGCCTTCTTTTTGTTAATTTTATCTTGTTTAGTTTAAGTGTCCATGAAAATGTTAGAATGTTATCCAGTATATGCTCTACCGTCATTATTGCACATTTATCATAAAAAAGGCATGTTTTCAAATTTTGCTAACTTCAAATAGTTATTTCAAATTCAGTCTTGGTTAAGAACTGACACTTTCCGGCTGCATCAAGCTCTCTGTTTTTTTAGAAGTAACCCAGGCTATGACTCTCAACACGTAGTCAGTTCAGTGACAGTGTCACCCCTACCGCAATGATGCCTGTCAGGCACACATCATATGAACGGACCATTTCACCCTGTCAGCTTTGTTTACCCCTCCGGCAGTAATTATCTTTGATGTAGTCTGCATCCTGTGTGCCTGCGGCAATAACCATTAGAACAATTTTGTACTTTGTGTAGCACACAGACGAAAGGTCAACACCAAACATTTGTCTATGGACAATAGGCAAATATTCAACAAATGTCCGGTTACGAATAATTTCATGTGTTCGCGATCGTTTCTCTTATTTTGCTAGGTGATCTATTCTTGAAGAAAGTTCCGATGGAAGTTCAGACATGGTTGCACTATTAGCCAGGTGTGTGTATTTAAATGTTCTGTTTGTGCTCTCCGCCCACCGATGATAAGCCCCCAGGTGTGAATAGCAAAGTACAGTACAAAAACAACTTAACTGATATAGATGGAGAGACGTGATCATATTTTCTGGTGGGCGTGTCTCATCCTGTATGCTCTTCAAGTATTCCAATGAATCCCACTTCTAGATGGTTCTGAATCGTTGGACTTGATATCAGGACGGTATGAAAAGCTGTACTCTCAGTGTCAACTTTACTAGATAGCAGTCTGTTTGTTTGTAAGGCACATAGAATGGCTTTCTTTACTGACTGTCTGTCGGCTAATTTACATGGTTCTTTTAATACCTGTTCTCAGTTTCTATTCTGTCTCTTGAACAATGCTTACTTCAAAGAGGAGGCTTGTATTATAAAATCACCCAATAAACCCAGCTAACGTAAGTTTTGAAATGTATAGCCAATGCAAGGGGAATCATAGCATGGTCGTACATAAAGAAGTTAGCCTCGTCCAGCCCAGAATAAAAATAATGAAAACGTTAACGCTGGCTTGCTGTGCTATGTTTAGTAGTGTGCGACATTTCCTGGTGGTTACTATTTTATGTGCGCAGATCTATAAAAGACTCATTTAGCTGTGAGGAGGATTTTTTCAATGCATAAATATAGATTCAATTACAACAGTTTGGTCCAACTTTGACAGGGCTGATTTGAAAGTTGTTGCAATGGCTTGAAGCACACGACTGGTTTTCCAAACAAGTAAAAGTTGAAAATGGTTTTGCTGGATTAATAGATGACTTTGCTATATTTATCTTACATTCTGCATGATTCTAATAATGCATCTTTGAAAAGAAGCAAAACAAATTATTTTGTGTATCCCATTCTGAGATGACCAGTGATATTGTTTTTAGATGGTATACAGTGTATAATTGGTTTGTGTTCATGCAGTTATGAGGGTCAATTATTCAGCTGAAACGTTTATGTCGCTTCATGGTTTTATTCCCATCGAACTTAGAATTGAAGACATTTGTGTGAGGCATGTTCGTTTGAAAAATAAATTAGGTTTTATATAGGTCTTTCACGCCTGATGTTTCAAACAGTGTACGAAATGCGATATAGTAGATATTATAAAGAGCACCAAAAAATCAGTTACTCAAGCAACTGGATATGATTTTGGAAACGGTCAGACGTTTCAAGTAACATCTACTACTTTTCGTCAGTGACTGTGAGCAAGAGTAGTCTGACCGTCTGACCGTTTCCAAAATCATACCCAGTTGCTTGTCATGAGTAACTGCTTTTTTGGCGTATCTTATGACCTGGATGTCTAATCTTCATCGACGCATTATAAAGAGCATGTATATGAAAAGTATGAAATGACATTGACAAGTCCTGATCTCCTCGAAGTGACACCAGTCGGTAGAACAGCGGATACTGATAACGCAAATGGCACTCTCGTGCATAACTTTGTACGTAACACCTCGTATGTACAATATCTCGTTTATGATTAATCGATCTGAGATTATGCAGAGATTCCGACATCAATTTCAAACACTGCTGTGGCAACATAACTCAGAGATTAGTTCATGGCTAAAACATTAGAGAATAGATTTACAAGTCCACCCTCACATTTCCCGGTTATGGGCGCTCCTTGGGGTGTGTCTTAAGTACACAATTACAAGTAAATGGTGTTTGCCACGTTTGTTCTATTCATTGTGAGTGCATATGTCATGTGGATTCCGTCATACAGTGACCATGTGAACATTATTAGGACTTCACGTGGACAACCACTTTGTCTGCACGCCGTTTTCTGGGATAGCGTGGCTAAGGAGCCAATCATCATCGACCAAGCAGCCAGTCACCATTAAGTAGCATCCGGTGCCCCTGCTATATAAGGAGCCCGTTTCATCTGGTCCTCCCATTCCCACCTTTAACCTCGAGGCACTCCAGCCACGAAGTACGTCCGGCGACAAGCCAAAACGAGCTACCTGACGCCCCATCGTCTACACTACGTCTGAGCACCACAGGGGTGAGTTCAAGCCTCTACTCGTTTTTCGTTGCCTTCTGCATTCTATTTGGCACATTTGATATACTGTGCTTGCTTTACACCACTCTCCCACGAAAATGTTAAAGTAATATTTTCAACTAAGATTAATGCTGCTTGTTGAACATTGGAATGAACAAACCTTTTGGCTTATGCGCCTGTCAAGGGACCGCCGTGTAGTTTACAGGCTATTGTTTTACACCATGCGGCACATGCATGGCCCCGTCGGACTCCCTGCGGCTGCCGGGCTATTTTGGACTCAAACGTGTTCATTTTAACTCGGACCGTGCCCCGGCGAAAACATTCGCCTCTGCCTCAGTGTAAACTTCATGTACATGAAACTTCGGGCGTTTACACTACAACGTCTATCGTATCTTAGAGCGGCCCTCCACGCCACCTGCCAAACTTTTTCCGTCCTTTCACGAGAGTCGCCGTCAGGAGCTCGATATTCTGCTTTCAGACATGCCATTGATTTCGTAGTTTCAACAGACATCAGCGAAGCTTTATTCGTCTACTTTGCCGTTCTCCAGCCACCTGTGCCAACCCTTTTTCTACTACGTATACAGTAGCCTTGTCCGCTTGATCCAGAGCTTGTATCAAAGTGATCATCCTGACAAGCGTTCGGCGCGATGGATATCACTACCTCCGTTTGCCGAGCCATAATTTTAGAACAATTTAGAGCAAAAAATTGTATATATACACGGGGTATTCCGTATCACCCGAGGTTCCAGGCCGATCGTAGGCCGGAGGGCGATCCGACCCGTGGGAGGGCTGGGACCTAGCGTGATGCGGAATACAACGTGTTGTATTTCATTTATGTCATACCTTGGTCATACCCACCCGAGAAAACACACATTTCAATACGGAATGCGCCAGAAGTTGAAGGAGTTTTGTGTCCTCGAACAAGAAACTGTAGCAACATTGATTCCAATCTCCGAATCCGGTATTCGAATTTCCGACGGCGGCGCAACCGGCGCGCTCGAAATGCGTTCGAAATATTCTATGGAAGCCTGTGTGATAACACTCCCGAACCCTATGTGATCCGGATAGTTATCACACGGTCCGGAACACCCGTATCAGGCCAAGGCATGACATAAATCAAAATATCACCGGCCAAATGTTCAGGACTGTGCTTGCCTTCGTCATGTATCCCTACTAGGGTCAACCACAGACCGAAACCTGGCCGCTACGGGGACAACAGTTTAAAGTCTCCGATCATCCTGAGTCAAACACTACCAGGCTTTGTTTAGCGGCGTGACGATACGTATCACTAGGTCATTGCCGCTTTCCGGAAAAATACCTGCACGTGGCCACCTCGGCGTGCCTTCCACCTGCCACCTGTCCTGCCTCAACTTTATCTAGCCTAGAACGCCCTGCCCGTCAAAACTTTCCGAATCCCAGCACAGACTGGTCTCTTTAATTCTTCTTTTCTCTTCTTTTTTAAAAATACTAAGCTGTCAGTTAAGCAAGTCGCTTTATTCGAGGTATCACTGCTGTGCCGACAACGCCAGACATCGTCGTCCTGCTGACCAAAACCTGTCCGTTTACGTTGATGTGGCGGATCGCGCGGACGGGCACAAACATTATGCTGCACAGAACAGTGTCCTACCAGACGCCCTATCCAAGGAGGCCCGCATCTTCGCCGTCAGCCTTATGTCCATTCACGACTGCCAGGGTCGAACACTTACCCAAACCAAAAATGTCCTTGCTGAAACCTTGCCGCCATCGGCCTATTTAGCCTGTGCAAAGTTGTCCATTTTCTGAAGGCGTAAGCCAGTCCACAACCCCTCCCCAGCAACGGAATCTCAATGTATTGATGAGACCATCATGTAGATGGAATTACGTATAAGAGACATTGTTGAAGTAACGACGAAATCTGTTTTTCAGACAATCAGCCATGACTGACTCGATCGGAACCTTTCGACAAGAATACTTACAAGAGAAGACTGGCACGTACACTGAAGATGGTAAGATATTTACTTATTAGGTTGAACCATCGGTAAAACCAGTAGCATATGGATGGCACTAACAGACACTGATGTACGGGATATCAAAACAACAAGTGTTTATTTTTGCCCCACGTGTTATTGTAACTATAACTACATGCCATGTAATGATTACGTGAAGAAGATAACCCATGTGCAATGTGGAACCAGTAAATATAAATACGAACTTCTTAAATGGCTTCGACCTACACCATCTTGGTACTTGCATTTTTCTGGATCCATCTTCACCTTATGTTTGTCGATTATCGTTTTATACAAAGGTGGCAGCACGAATTTTCTCACACCATCTAGAGCGCCGAAGAGGTGACCAACCAGGAGCTGTATGTGTATGTGTGTGTTTGGGGGGCAGGGGATCCCGGGGTCATATGTGCGTCAAGTTAGACGATACGGGATACATCGGGATACACCTGAATACAGATAAAGAGGAGTGTAATGTACCAAATACAAAGTGCCTTGATGGAGAAACACCAGTTTGCGATATTTCTGCAAAAAAATCGTGTATATGTCCCTGTTACTTTTTACTGACTAAAATGTTTGTTCATGCTTCGGTCACAATTGCGCCGGTGCCCATCGGGGATGTAGTCCCGGCCGGGCTCTGACGTCCGAGGGGCACCGTCTGTCGTGGTCACAATTAAAAGTTTCCTGCACGCTGCTCTGCAGGGGTCCCGGGGTGCTCCGGTAGGCATTCGGTGGCATTTTTGTAAAATTTTGTCAACTTCATTGGTCGGTCTCTGGTAGGTACCCGTCAGTTGCTCTGACGGTGTCTTGTAGTGACCCCTGTGGGTTCCGACAGGGTACTGCGTGCTTATCTCACCCAGTTGGGGCAGTTGTAGGGTCCCTGCCGAATGCCCCGCAAACGACGGTCGGGCATCAGGCAGGCTCCTGGTGGGCACTCGTCATATCTCGGGGGTATATAAAACTGCACTGGAGCTCAAAAAGAAACACGATATACGAAGGTCACGTTTTAGTTCTGCTCACCTGATCTGTAAACGTCACACACTTGACCCGGTCTTACGAAGTACACACATTTAGTCGGTGCACTTGATCCGCATACGTATCATAACATAACAATGCTTTATTCTATAATTTTGGCTAACCAAGATATGTGTTAAGTACATGGTTTGAAGCAAATAAGTTACAAAAAAATTCTAAAACTACAAATTGCCTTATTTTCTGCAGTAAAAATGAAAGTTATGATATCAATGAGTCCAAAATGTTTCTAATATACAAGAGAAACAGACCAACATTTTGGGGGGTAATGATAGATGAAAAAATTACAATCAAAAGCCCAGTCTCTGCTATAAGGGAAAAAATTGCTAAAACAACAGGTGTTATTGTGAAAAACAAATACATCATCCCTGAGAAGATTCTCACACCTATATGCAACGGCCTTATATACTTAACTTACTGTAACAATGTTTGGGGATGCGCCTGCCATACAACTGTACATCCTCATATAACTCTCCAAAAGAAATTCACAACGATAGCAACTTCTTCTGACTTTCGCTCACACATGGCTCCTCTATTTCAAGAATCCAAAATACTAGATATCCACGATATCAATAAATTACAAATCAATGTCTTCACAATAAATTTGCATTCCAAAATTTCCCCAATATATCTTATATTTTTCCCAAACCCTTGTTCACACTTGTTCACAACTATTATACCAGGCAAAGAAATCCATATTCCTCTATTCCGTACATAGCAGAGTTCTCCAAGTGCAAATATGTCACATATGGAACAGTCTTCAGACAAATATACAAACAAGCACTTTTTTCTGACGTTTAAAAGTTATTATCTAACTTTGATTTATACCATTATTTGATTATCATTGTCTATCGTTATCATATTCTATGTATTATTTTTATTTATAAGTTATAATCGTGTTTGATAAGTATAGACGAGGAGGGCCTAGTATGAGCAATATACGCGTTTTTCCTCCTCCTGAACCTGTTATTTTCTATTGTTTATCGTATTATGTATCAAAAATGTTCTTGCTGTGCAAATGAATAAACAAACAAACAAGCAGACAAATTATTACCTGTCCCGGTGGACTGACGGCAACCGGAGGGGTACCTCGCGGTGTTCTCACGTTGAGGTCACGGCGTCGTTTTGGCCGCGGGGCCCGGGTAGAATTTAAGACAGAACTAAATTTTTTTCGGGTCCCCGCCGGGCCCAAAAATAGCCCAGTAGCCGCAGGGTGCCCCAAGGGGCCACGTAGGGGTCACGCCCGGAAGTGCCAAAAACGGCCCGGGAACTACCCGGCAGGGCCCCTTTTTCCAATTGTGACCAAAGTACTAGTGGGGTAACTGTAAGCGACCCCAATCACCCGTGCAGCCTACATTGATATCCTCCTCCTCGGAAAAACAACATGTGGCTTTGATTTTCAGCCCCAAAATACAAAGAGAATGCCACCTGCAACTCCGTCATGGTGACTGAGGGAGAGTGGCTGTTGTACAGCGAGACCGACTACAAGGACACGTGTGTCCAGCTTCCAATAGGAAACCAAAAATACGACACCGCAACCATCATTGGCAGTCACAAGATAGGAGACCAAAATGGCGGCCCGGGTACCTGGAGAGGTAAATTAGGAAAAAAGCTTAAGCTCTGCACAACAATTGCTGTTTCTGTAATATCACCAAAAATAACTAAGTACATGATTTATTTTTCGAGATATCATATATATTACTAATGTAATGTAATCCAAGATTTGAGCAACACATTTGGTTATTATAGACCATTCATTTCAGAACTTTCTCGAGCTTCTTTCGACTTAATGGCTTAATGATCGATAACATATAGCATGATTTAGTAGTAAAACAAAAACATTCAATATTTTAGTCAATAATTCCTTTCACATATCAAACAATCATACAGTATTCAAGAGAGGAGAAAATGTTACTTGCCCTAAAATGTTTCAACCAATACAACATGAGCTATGTTTTGTTCATGTTAGAAAGAGGCAGACTGAGACAGCTGTAATCAATATTGTTAGTTTTGAGTTTGAGTATCCATACGCCAGATATGGAGTGAGATATACTGTTTTCATATTTTACTCCATAACACACTTATGGATTGAAATATATATTGTTTTGGTCAGGTTTCTTCTGATGCCAAGTCTTCAAAGGGTTTGATCTCGGTCGTTCCTGGGTCAAATGTACCAGAATAGTAGGATTGGTCAATACCGCCGACATTTTGTTACCTTTTCGATAAATGCATTTATTGAATTTGAAGGAGCCTTTTAGCAGATTTGCACCTCCCTGTTACCTTGTATGCAAGGCACTAGGGGGCGTGGTGGGAGGGACCCTCATCCACCGTAAAGACGGGAGAACCAAGAGAGAGAGAGAGAGTTAACTTGTATAACAACCAAATGACCTGCAATTTGGTACATGGATGCCTCGGACATATATTAACAGGACCTTGTTAACCTTTTTGTAGCATATCTGTCTAAAAAATGGTTGATTTTGCGACTTCCGTAGAGTGAGAATGTACATTCTTGGCTCCTTTGCCCTGATTTTTGTTTTAGACCAAAGTACTTTAAAAGCTGATACGGGGATGCCTAGGACATATGTAAACATGTAATGTTTTTTGGTCTTATATTACTTCTATTTGTTGATTTTGCGATTGTCAGCCATTTTGGATTCATTTTTGCCTCCTGTGTCCTCGTATTTAGACCCAGAAACTTGAAATCTGGCATGAAAATGCCTATGCTATATGCCCTCGGTTAGTAAGTTATGGTACTAAACTACGAATCTAATACAGAGATTTAGGCAGAGTTTAGTCATGCACCATGTGGACAGCCTGTGTCAATAAAGACACTGATGCCCTCTGAAACTTATATCAATATCGTGTCTTCCAACTTTTAGACGAAGTTTCGTCTCTGCGACCCATCAATCAAGATGATTGCCTGACTGTTTATCTGTTCCCAAATCTCTGTGGGGATCAGGAGGAGCGCTTTCAGGAAAGTGGTGACCCAAGAATAAACGCCATCCGGTCCTTGGTCGTAAGAGGTAAGTCATCTTAATTTGCAGGCGAATACAGAATGGTTTCCTCCTCATGTTTCCCATGAGCGCTGTTCTAAATACACATGTGTAGCATTTATGGAATACCAAAGGGCAACATTTGCATGCAAATTCATATATTCCTGTAAATTTGTCATTGCTTTTACCAATGCTTTGCATAGAATTTCTGTCGAAGCTTTACACTGTTTTTTTTTTACAAACCAGTGTTAAACTAACTGGATTGGTATGGTTTGAGTTACTGTTTTACTGTGTCTCTGTTACAACTTGCTGATCCCTGGGGAGCTGAGCTATTGACGTACGTGTATTTGACAACTTTATGTCATTCAAATATCATGGAAAAGATCGTGAACCTAGAGAATCCCTCCATTAACATGTTTAATTTTGTTTCCATTACATTCCAGGCAAGAAGGCTTGGAAGCTGTATCCAACAGGGGAACCAGCGTTCGGGTACAACTGGAATGGCAACAAGCCTATCACCGTGTACCCAGGAAAAAATAATGACATACGGGATGTGAAGAACATTCCAGGATACGGTATTGATAAACCTCTCCCAGTAGGCCTGGCCGTACCCTTTGATCCCTGAGTTACTACGTTGCACTTGTCTCCCCTGGTCAGAGTACACCTGTTTTTGGACATAACAGTCAGGTTCATATTTTCCAAATAATGAAAGCTAATAATTAAAAATGACTATCATTGCAGAAATAATGTGTTTTGATTAATAAAAGGCCTAATAACTCACTACATTTATGAGACCAATGGGTACCAAATGAAAGAAATATGTCTGCTGAAAGTTTTTCCTCAAAACAAAATCATCTAAACTAAAACAAAAACATAACAGGTGGACCTGTCTCAGTTAGACAAGTAGTAGTGGCAGTGGGACTACTGTGTGACGTCAGCAGTTTGACAATTTATCCTGGCCAAATCGAAAATTAATTCTGAACTAAAACAATTTTTGTTTGTGACCACTTTTTGGGTCAGATTCCTTTCAGGTAATTACAAATCTATCACTGGTCTCTTTCAATAAACTTTCCCAACCTATGACTTTTTGATATCAAACAAATTGACATGAATAATGGCCCATGAAAATGGCTAAATTGAATTGTGAAGCTAAAACTATTAGCATTTCTTATTTTTAAAAACTTAATGGATCTGATTCAATAATGACGTCCAACCCAAATCTACAAAGAAGAAATAGATGAACAGATCATACTAAAGACCAAAAAGTCATTTGACGATCGATATCATCTAGATAACCTCTGATTTCAAACCGTAAGAGGCAGACTGAGCAGGATGACGGAAGCTTGCTAAAATGAAAACAAACTGTGTTTAACAGATGAGTGAAAAGATCAGATGAACATCAAATCTTTAATAGGATAAAAAAAATGATCCTTCCTGGTCTGCCTCTATGTGAACATTTATCTGCCCCTTCTTGAAAAACGTATTCTTTTTTGGAAGTACCTCCCCCTTCCTTTTGATTAAATTCTTCATTTTTCTTGGAGATCCCTTAAATTCTGTGTCTTTGTAGACTTGGGAGCAAATAGAGCTGTTTTGCAAATTATCCACTCGAGATCCTAGGGTTGTGTTCAGGTAAACCCAAGACCCTTGCAGTTTGGAAGCAGGTAGCTTTTTCAGGCATTTTAAATGATCCACTGGATATCCTAGGGCTGTGTTCAGCTCTGACCTTTTGTAGATTTGGAAGCAGATGGATTTCCTCAAGCAGCGGTCAACAAAATGTGCCACTGGAGATCCTTAGGGTATATCTGTAGATTTGGGATCAGATAGGTGTTTGAAGCATAATTTCAATCCATCCAGATATCTACATTTTTCAGCTGAACAAAATTATTTCCTGGGCCATTTTAGGTATATCCACCATCCATCAAATTAAATATGACCAGTGAAACTGGCTAAATTGAAATTTGGTTCTAAAGTAGTTTTGTATCAGCCTTTTGGATCAGTTTCAGTGGAGTTACTCACGAATATACCGCCAATAAACATCCCATAACGTTTTGGGTTCAAATGAATTGACATGAATAATGGCCCATGAAATTGGCTAAATTGAATTATGAGGCTAAAACTATCCGCATTTCCTTTTTCATCAACTTAACGGATCTGATTTAATAATGAAGTCCAACCAAAACTACAAAGAAGCAATAAATCTGATCATATACTTAAGACCTTAAACTCAATTAAAGTGACATACTGAAAATAACACCTGCTCCAAGAGATTTCCTTTTCCAAAAACATCATGAAGTAGGAAATCTTTATCCCTTCAATGTTGCTGATGTGAAAAACAACCTGGTGTTTAGACTTCGTTGTCTAACCTGAAATAGAATAGAGAGATGTATCGGTGTTGCATTTTCAAGACTTAGTATATGTGCTGGTGCACTTTTAAGGTGGGTGGTACAATGTATATCATTAGTACAATTTCATTCTATTCACTTTCTTAAACACTGTCTTGTTAAAAGGTGATCAAGGTCTGTTCTATTTTTTTTTTCAAACTGTTTCCTTCCATCCTACATGTTAAGGTTCTTCAATTCGTTCAAATATTTTAGAAGCTATGAAAAATGTTAATACTTTTGTATTTCTGTTGGGGTGATACTAATGCTATTCACATGCATACTTTGGTGCTCTTCATATAACGGCACAGTTTTGCGACATGTCCTTGAGTCTTTTAAACACAACCAGAATATACTAACCAAATAGAATTCTCAGCAAAGTCTTCCAACTCGGTCTGGTATTCTAAGCCATTATTCTGGCAATAAAGAATATTCTTAAGAGGGCAGAAGAGTTGGTCGCAAAATTTCGTTCTTTGAAATTTGATTGTGTTTGAAAGATAGCTCAAACCTCTTTTTTGTCATTGCCGGTGTTTATCTACCAATAGCTTTATCAAACTATATGAATTTCTGCTTTGCTTTTCTACAATGGTTTTAAGTTCAAAATTGATTCAAACTGTCCTAAGGCCACATCAGTTCCCTTTTTAACTTTCAGATAAGATTCAAATTGGTAATCCGAATTGAGAGTAAAAACTCTTTTGAACATTCGAGCTACATGGACTATACAATCATGAAGAAAGAAGAAAAAAATGTAAAAAAAATATGACAAAAACTTTGTGATTTTAATTTAGTTTTATTTTTCATAGTAGGCAGAAAAACAAAACCGTGATCGAGAACAGACCCAAAAACTGAAGAAAGAAAACCATTTCATTTGCATGTATCTATTTCAGAATAAAAACAAACAAAAACTGAAAAAGCAAGATCAAGACACGACTATTCAAATTGATGTGGCCGAATTATACAAAATCCCTCTGTAAGAGGTACGAGCGAAAAACGACATTGTGCTGTGACATTTTTGAGTTTACGTGATCCACATGTACTTAGCACAGCATTCCATCCAAGAAGTCAATACTGTCATTAGGAGAGTTTGCTATCAATGGGTAAAACATCCTAACACACTGGTCTTTAAACATTCGGGAAATCAACATCTTTAAAGTCAAATCCTTCAAAATGCTGAATTCACCACAAAATGTGAAAGAACTCAATCTCTTTCGACTCATACACAAAAGTTTCAGTACATCCAGAAACAAGTGTATTATTTTAATCTGTGCTGCCGTTGAAATTCAAAACCTGACTTCCCGAATCCAAACTGACCAGTTTCCTAAGTTACTTTGAATGTCAGTTCTAACTGTGGAATTTGTTACTGCTTCAGAAAATGAGAAAAGTAAAGAACTTGTACATGTGTATGTTTTAAAGATAACACCCTCAACGAGGCCTGTTTTAAATGTAGCTCTTACAAATACCGTTGATACTGTAAAATGTTTAACATCACTACATGTACATGACCACCTGGTCATACAAAATTGTATGATAGCAACATCATGTATGTAAAAAAACTCAAGTATTTGTGCCCTCATTAACAACTAGAGCTGTACTCATAGAGGCATATAGACAATTTAGCCTCACTAAGCAGGCACTGTAACTGTTGAAACAGGCTAGCCAATGTTCTATGTAAACTGGCAATAACCATATTAACGGCTGGTAACTGATTACAAATACTTGACATACTGTCCCGAAGCGATTTTTCTAATTCTACTGTTATCTTTGAACAAATAATGAGTAATATGCTCGTGTCAAAAAAGTATCACGTCATTGCTGTCATTATTACTCAACAAAATCATGTCGATTTTTATATCTGACATCTGAATCGAACACCTTGTCATCGACATTCATGAAGACTTAGAATAAAACTTGTAACCAGAGTTTTTTGTTCTTGTCCTTATTCAACATAAGTATGACAGAGTAATGTTGTGTGCATGGGTGTGGAAAGGTATGAGTAAACATTACAATGCAATAAAAGATGAGCTACATAAACCCCCATACACACCCCCACCCCAGATATATTTTCGTGCTGTAAGATAATACACAAAAGAAGTTGACCATTACCAAGTATTACAATAGCATTAAAGCAGTCTTCTTTTACACTCCAAGCAGAGGTTAGCTTGGCAACAAAAAGAAATGAGATAAAGTAGAAAGCCCAACAAAAATGCCTAAAAAAACTGCAAAACTAGCTTATAGCCGGATTAATTATCCTCTGCTTGGAGAGTAGTCTGCTTTCTCTACTAATTCAAAAAATTCCATTCCAAGTAACAGTTGTCCCTTTGGAAGTGATTTAATAACTAAAATATATTACTTAAACATCACTATATGAGGCATGAGTGTCAGAAAGATTAATACAAAAAAATAAAGAGTCAGAGTTAAGCATTTTCTTGTAAATGATTAGTGAATTCTTAAGATACAGAATAAACGTAAAATACCATGTGGCCTTTTATAATTATACATTTGGGAGCCTTAAATACACATTGTTGCAGCGGCAATGGTCAAGTCAGCCGTCATGAAATTATTATAAAGGGCTGCATTGAAAAATGACAACATTCACTCACTCATTGTCCCCCCAAATACACAAAAGCTCCCCCCCCCCTTTTGAAACAATTTTGACCACATTAAAGGAATGTGGGACCCCTTTTGAAAGTGCCACAAAAATATACACAGGATATTAACTGAAAACCGTACATTTCTCTTCTTGCATGTATATGGGAGTGAAATGTAAACAATGTGTTTTTATCACTGCCAGAAAAAAATGTACATTAAATAATTTAATAAAGATTTTGTGCTCAAAGTTAAAGTGTTCAAAGTCTCATCCAGATCTTTACAGCATTTTATTCCAATATGAAAGCATTGAAGTAAATACAAATAGCAAAACACAGAATGTACTTGGTCCACATCTACATGCAAGACATGCCTTATATCTGCTGGGAAACTACTGTAGATTCTTTACTATCGCTGTGGTTTTATTTAGCTGTAGAAGGGAAAGGGTTTTTGCGGTGTCATGAATTTCTGATAGATTATTCTGTAGTACAGGAGTAATACATTAGAAAAGCATATTTGCTGCATCATACATTTGCTGTAAAGAGGACACCACAAAATCAAAACTGTTTCACCACGAAAGTTTCATGACTTATAGTATAAAGTCTCAGCCAACTACTTTGTAGGCAGCCTGGGGCTGCACTGTGACAGTTGACATGGCAGATGGGGCTAAAGTTCAAGGGTCGGGAGCTGTTGCTACTTGGCTTTATAATATACAACACCCAACATGGGGGTGTCCTCAGAAAATGAGAGTAACAGTTTGTCTCAAAGCAGATATGTCAGGCAGGATTATCTTGTTAGTCTTTTGCTGCCTTTATAAAGTTCTACTATGGTGGTGTTTTCTTCGGGCTCTCTTCCCAAGAGGTACACTAATTAATCACCACTAGAAAGACATGCTGTCAATGTTGTAAAAACAGAGTAAAATTAAACACAGACTTATCTTTAAAGTTTACATCTGTACATCTGCTTGTAGACTAAACAACACACAGGTATTTGCTGTCAAAGATACCTGCTCAGATTTGTCAAAGCTGGTGAATTTTTTTGTGCATTTCTGAAAGTGTTTTTGTTTCCAACATGTATATTTTACGGAGGTATGAAGAATGAGATCAGGTAATTGCCCCAGGTGGTGACTTCATACAATAGCGGGTGTATGGCCTTTAACTTCACTGCAGGGGAGTGAAGTTGTTTGGCTTGACTGTATGTGTGTGTGTGTGTGTGTGTGTGTGTGTGTGTGTGTGTGTGTGTGTGTGTGTGTGTGTGTGTATTGTGTGACTGTGTATGTACATGTACTGTGTGTGTTGTGTGACTGTGTATGTACATGTGTGTGTGTGTGTGTGCGTGTGTATTGTGTGACTGTGTATGTACATGTATTGTGTGTGTGTGTGTGTGTGTATTGTGTGACTGTGTATGTACATGTACTGTGTGTGTGTGTGTGTGTGTGTGTGTGTGTGTGTGTGTGTGTGTATTGTGTGGCTGTGTATGTACATGGATTGTGTGTGTGTATGTATTGTGTGACTGTATGTACATGTATTGTGTGTGTTTTATGAACATGTATTATGTGTGTGTTTGTGTATTGTGTGACTGTTTAGGAACATGACTGTATTGTGTGTGTGTATTGTGTGACTGTGTATGTTCACGTAATGTGTGTGTTTACATGTATGTACAATATTGTGTGTGTTTTGTTTCCACATAATCCCCGATATACACATTGTAAAGTTGCCATATATCCTCATCAGTGCTGCTATTTGTGTGGGTCTGCAAATAAAGGGGCCACAAAGCAGCAGGGATAAGGGGGTGAAGTCAGATATCTTTAATTGCCTAGGTTTCCAATCAGTGAGAATATGTGAGAATAAAGAGAAGGGACAGACCCGGGGTCACCAAACAAGATAACATATATGAGCAAACAACAGTCTGACGTAATAAACTGCAGATTCTAGAAAAAAAGCTTTGGATGAGTACAAAAACATTATGACCTAGAAAATATTTGAAACATCCTAAACGGAAGTCATATTCTTGTCTAATCTCTGTGTCCACTCCTTGAGTCCGAAAAAGCACACCAGAATGAATTCTAAGAAAGAAATAGATTCTTAAGAAGTATCATTCACATCGTTCCACAACAAAGTGAGAAAGAAAATCCTTATACTTTCAACGAAACGCAAATTTGTAGACATATTAGCCATCAGAAGACTTAAAGTTTAAAAGTGTGATACAATATTAAACTAGAGTTCCACGAACGCATATCTTCGCCGAAAAAGCAAGGGTTTCTATAAAGAGTGCAGAGAGCGGTGATTTTATAGAGTTCTTAAATCTATTACGTTTATAAATGTTACCTCATATATTAATTTGAGTCTGTCAATTGACATGTGGGAAATGAACATATAGGAAATGTATATTACAATCAATGCCTAGGTAAGTATAATTGCTGTTGTTAGAAGAGCGTTCGAATCATATGTGCCAAGGGTCAACATGTTCAAAATGTAGCTTTGTGTATATGGGCTGGATTACCCAATAAGTATCAGTTTGTTGTTAAGGTTATATCATCAAGGCAACACAGACCATGTCTTGGTCCGTATAGTATGTGTCCATAACAGTAACTCTGATACTGTCTTGTACATGTCCACGGACATAAACGTGATCTAGAAGGCTACTATTGTCAGCGGTGGGAGGTTGAACTGTCCCGTTACAGATAATAAATAATCAGGATTTGGAGAGGAACAGGTCGAAATTGAAATCACCAAGGACAATTGTCAAGTTGTCACTTGAAAGTTAAACATATGAGTTTTTGTAGTCTATCGATCAAGGCTGCTTCAGGCAAGGAGTGTGGTTTGTAGATGTTAATGCTGTTAACTTTGGTCGATAGTTTGGTGACTGTGGTAGCTATGCACTTCACTCCATCGGCTGAAATATATCGGCTGTGTAGGATTGACGTCTTGTGTAGTAACAGTCATCACCCCTCCGCCTGTTCCATTTCTGTCTGCTCTGAATGCCGTTGCTTGTGGCAGAAAATTTTTAGTCTGTTGTCGGCCATTCAGGAAGGTCTCCACGAAACAGAAGACATTGACTGGTTGTGTTGATCTGTCAGCTCTCATGTTTTTTGATTTTTGTTTTTTGTTCCGCGTAGGAGTATATTCAGGAACTTGACATTTAATGCAAGTATCATGGTCTTCTGTGTTAGGTTGTTGTGTAACCTTTGACACAGGCAGCTGTTTTAGGAGTACTATTTCTTTAAGAACATATATTTTGGTTCACAGTATTGTAATTGCATACGGTTTAAATCCCAATAGATACAATCCGTTCAAACTCAACATGACGTAAGGCAATATATAACTGACATGAAAAAAAAACGACCCGTTTGCGCTCAAAGGGGACAACAGTTTTGTCCAGTGATCTACCTTAAACTTTAGGTACAGCCCCATGCTAAAGATTGAGGATACTGTTCCTGTGTTTGTTGATATAAGCTCCGTCCCAGCGGGAGTGTAGTTTGGCCGGTGGTTTTTGAGGTCACCAGAGAGCATCAATCTAAATGGCACAGGCCTGGTGACAAGCAGGTGTTGTCCTTAGATATAGGTCGACAAAAGGTTCTTAAAATGTAATTATGAACAAGCCTATTTCACCACTTAATTATACCTTGATTACAGTTTCATACGTCTTTCTATGTTAATCATTACCTCAATAACCTACCTGTCCAAAACAATGCAAATTCATCAAACCCTATTTGCCTCCAAAGGTAACATAAAAAAAGCCCACTGCCGTTTTAAGCAAGCCACTAGGTCTAAACTTACATCACTTATTCCCTGCCCCAAGAGCTGTACACCACTTAAAAATCATTACCATAGCACTTGTATGAACTTTGACTACAAGGTTTCGGCGAATTTATAAACTTTCGTCATTTATTATGCAAATTATCGTCTTATTTGCATGACAAGTATTCAATTATGTAAAGCATCACCTATCCACATGCCATAAATTATGATAATCCGTCAATCCCTGCTGGAGTTATTCGTCTCCAAAGGTATTAACAAAAACACAAACTGCAGTTCCAAACGAGCAGGTAGGGGGCCTTAATTCCCACCACTCTTTTGGCGTCCCAGAAAATTTGGCCTCAAGCGTTGAAGCTCCGCTGCAGTACCTCAAATACCCGCCAGGAGGCCCATTATCGAACTTGACCTTCCTCTTTGACATCACTACCTATTCACAAATATCATGCACAACCGCCAATAGCTCCTCAAGTTATGCTGGCGACATACAAACTCTCACACACACAAAGCCTGCTGCAGTTCTGTAGGAAAGCGCCAAATAAATCATTTTTAAACTTGACCTCCGTTCCCACAATCTCTTCCAAACTACCAAAAATCATTGAGATCCATCAACATTTCCGTCACTTTTTTTGCCTACATACAAACACAGAAAAATTAAAAGTCCGCTGCAGTATTGTTGGAAAACGCCAGGTGAACGATTTTTGAACTTGACCTTCCTTTGCACAACCACTATACACCTACCAAATATCATGAAGATCCATTTAAAGGTTTTCCGAGTTATGCTCTTGACATACATACAGACCCACACAACAGCCGGCTCAACCGAAAACATAATCTACTCCGAGTTCCTCGGCGAAAATAATAACCACAGGTGGGTAATGCAAAATATTTATTCCAATACCCTTATAATGGGACACTGTCATCTATAAACCTACTCCAATGTCTCAACTATCAAAGATTTCTGTTTTAAATGTTTACATTGTAAAGTCAGACATCAATATATGTTACCCAATCCGTAACGATAACGTCTGCAGGACATATACATACAAGAATGGCCTAGTTCTATTCAAAACAGGTCAAAACTGTCCATTTTTCCGCTTTAAAAAAAAGGTACGAACAAGAAAAGTACCTCACAAGCACACATAGTTTTGACATTCGTAGAGCAATAACAAATATAATAATATGTAGTCGTAAATTGAATACTGAAACCAGAAGGGATCGTAAAATTCCCCGTGATCAAAGGTTTTGTCCATTCTGCCTAAATGAAATTGAAGATGAACGTCACTTTATCACGAATTGTTCAAGATATGAGGATAAACGTTAAAGCTATTCACCTTTATTTCCGATTGTTCAAGTGAATTCAATACGCTGCATTCTGTTGATAGATTTGATTACACACTAGGAGGTGACAATCCTTACCGTGTACAGATAGGTATATACCGTTAGGACATTAGAACAAGTAATGTATAAGTATACGACACGTTAATTGTCAATATGTTGCCCCATCCCATATGATTGTATGAAAACAAACTCATTCTTATGCTCTTATTTGTTTGTTTGTTTGTTTGTATGTATGTATGTATAGATATAGTAGACCTTACGAAAGTCGCTGTACTTTAGTTGTGTCAAAATAGATTGTTGTATGAAGTGTGCAAGGGAGTATTTTGTGTAATTGGTTGAATTTTCTTTACTTTCTTCTTACTTGTTCTCTTTTACAGTTAATGATCAAGCTTTCCATATTTACTTCCCATTCAAATTGGGAAAAAGGTTGTTTAAATAAGCTTGAGCAGTTGGTGTTGAGTTTTTTCAAAAGACCAGAAGATATCTACTAGTAATCATTTCAACTGGTATCTTGCAATAATTAAGCCATGTCATGTGACCATACTTGCATATTTCAATATTGAAGTTTTTATTCAACCAAACCAAATCATATCAGTGTATATCGATACAGGACCTGAGCTCCTGCCAGACCAAAACTTTTTATCTTATAAACGGATATCAGGATCGTTAGGTATGGGGCATAGCTTTAAACATTAAAACTGCAAAAGTATTGAAATAAATGATCTAAGGATTGAAAAAAAACTAGCCTTTTTAATAAAATGTATAAAGGAACTTTCATGTCTTCAACGTATGTTATCTTGATCTGTCTGATCTCTCTCTTTACCTACGCTGCTTATCAATCATTTTGACCCCATCTTCTGTATAACTAGAGTATAATGTTTTATTTTGCCAAGCTTGCCGTCCCAAAGGAACGCAAAGCCAGAGAAATCTAAAAGTATGTGGTATCGATTAGAAAATCATTCTGAAATATTGGAGATAGGTCTACAGATCAGAAGGTATGCTCTGATTTTTCAGTTTTGTCTGACCACTTGGCATGAAAAGTGTTTCGTTGGACAAATAGTTAATATACTATACTATACTATACTATACTGTACTATACTGTACTGTACTATACTATACTATACTTTACTATACTGTACTATACTATACTATACTATACTATACTATATTTTCATGGTTTTAAATGCCCAAGATCCATTTCTTGTCCTGATATAAAGCGGCCGTGAATAACTATATTCAGCCAACCATATACAAGTACCTCTGCGTAACGATCACGTCGGCATTAATTTAATTGCTTCTTCCAGGGGGTCAATCAAACTGAACATGGTATGACAAACTTCCTTTAGATCTTTCTCCATAGTGACCACATGTGCAAAGCGCAAACCTTTGTCCTGAATATTGAACAATTTTGAAATCTTAGTTGACTAAACGATGTGGGACCCCTTCCCCGACCCTGAAGATAAACAAAGATCTAACGTTAAATACCTACTAACTCGTAGAATATGCTGACAACACTGTATACTAGAAAATATGTTAAGCAGATAATTTATCAGATTGGTGGGGCTTGGAGCATAAGTTGGAACTTGGGGAATAAGTCTTGGAGCATAAGTTGGTATAGCTCAAGAGGCAAAATACAGACTGAAAATAGGCGAAGCATGCAAGCAATCCTGAGAAACAAACTGGTATATATCTACTGAAGGTAAAAACTGAGTGAACCATTTTCCAAACAAGACTGAAATTAATTCCTTTGTACTCTTCAGAGCCATGGAAGTGGAAACAC
The DNA here is from genome assembly GCA_035149815.1 of Branchiostoma lanceolatum. Classification (NCBI taxonomy): domain Eukaryota; kingdom Metazoa; phylum Chordata; class Leptocardii; order Amphioxiformes; family Branchiostomatidae; genus Branchiostoma; species Branchiostoma lanceolatum. The sequence continues at coordinate 3,642,427 of CM068881.1, forward strand.
GCTTTTAGAATAAGACACACCCATCAGACAGAGATGATCTTTTTTCTCTATCGACTCAATTCAAAGGTTATTGTCTCCTTACTTTGATATTCACGCCTGGGGTCTCATTTTGGAGGGACGGCGAGCGCAAACAGAACATTTAGATCCACACATCTGACTTATTGTTCAACCATGCTTGAACTGCCAACGGAACGTTCTTCAAGAATGCAAGATATGATACCAAATATAATCTGTAACTGGACTTTTGTTGACATATTTTAATGTGTGTCGGGACATAGACTTGTCTGTATTTTTATTCTATGGGTCATAGAAAAATATTTGGTGCTGACCTTTGCAATGGTTTCCTAACAAAGGACCAGATTTTTCTAATGGTCGTTGCCTCAGGATAACAGGATCCAGGCTACAACAAAACAAAACGAATTATTCCTAGTATATTGGGACCTCTAATACATAAATCCTTTTCAGAAGGTTATCAAAACAGAAAATTAATCATGCACAAAGAACAGCACACCTAAAATTATCAAATGAGAAGAATGAACCATATCTCTTAAAGAATTGAAGACCTATCAGCCTTCGAAATTGTGACTGCAAAATCATGGCTTTTACCCTAGCAAATAGAGTTTAAGGGATACTTCCAAAACTTACAGGCCAAAGCCAAACAGCTTAAATTAAAAGAACGATTCACTGGACAAAATAAAAGAATCATAAATGACGTAATGGTTTTTGATTTTTTTTTGCTAAATGTTATTATTCTAAGCAAGTATTTGATATGGAAAAGGATAAGAAATAAGATACTTAAAGAAATAAGTTTAGTGAATTTAACTTAAAACTTTTGCACCAAATTCTACCCTGTAAATCTAAACCTAACAAATGGAAAAATAAAAAAAAATCAGACAAGTGAAGTCTACAGCCCTACTTGTAAAATATGTAATGTAGAGACATATGTACACGTGTTTATAGAATGTAAAAGAAGAGGGGGTTGAATAAATATTGCCAAGCCCACTGTTTTTTTAGATTATAGATGTATAAACAAAGGGGTGACCATAGCAAAATTTGCATTTTCAAATCATGAGTATAAGATATAAAGATAGTGAGCATAATGACAAATGACATTTTCAATATTTGCCTCCGTGACCTTAAGAATGACAAAGATGTAAAGGTTAATCAAGTGATGTTTTGTATATTTAATCGGGTGTAAGTTTTCTACCTGGTGTTGTTGATGTGTATCCAAGAATGTTCTTGCGCTTTTGTGTAGTAATGGTGGTGTGGTGTATCTAAAAACCTAATGTTGTTGATCTGTGAATGTCTTTATGTTTTACCTAAGAATGTTGTACTTTTTCTTCGTTTTTGTAAAGCAGATGTTGTAGTTGTAAGCATCTTGGTGTTTCCATATTTGTAAATGTGCAATGCTCTTTTTAAAAGACAGAACATTCTTAGAATGTTTTGTGTTTTTACTATCAATGGTGTTCTTGTTAACCTCATGTTGTTCTTGTTTATATTATAGTGTTTTTGTGATCTGATGGTCTGGTGTTTTCATACTAATGGTGTATTGGTAAATCTAATAATGTTTTGTTTGCATATGTATATGTGTTTGTAAAAGTTACATAGCTTTGCTTATCTTATGTTCTTCTTTTCTTTTTGTATCGTGAATCTTGGTATCTGTTTGTGTGTTGGTTGGTTGGTTGGTTGGATGGTTGATATAATGTCTTTGTATATCTAACGTTACGAAATGGTTTGATTCTGTGAAATAATGTTTCTGATGCTTGTTTCTTTGCTGTTGTTTAGTCTGTTTTGTAAAGCTTGCTTCTACGCTCTATGATATTCGTGCATTTCAATTCATACATGCGTATTTGTATATATTCCGAAGTTTGTCTCTGTACACTTACTCTTACATTTCATTTTGGCTCTTATAAAGCCGTAATAAACCATCTGACGTTCGTTTCGAAGTATATTGATAACTCTGACCATGTTTGATATGTTTGTAACGTTATAATTATGTGTGGATTCTCTGATGGTCTTGTATCTGTAAAGAGGTATTTTTAATTGGTATTTGTAAAGCGTCTATTGTGGTTTTATATGTAATTGTGTAAAATTTGTAAAATATGTAATGAAAACAGAGCAGCTGTATGTATTAACTTCAAATGAAAGTTATGTTCTCTTCTCTTTTCTTTTTAAGCGCGTCAAAAGCAAAATCACCTAAGTATGTTGTCCATGAAGGAATGTTTGATAAATCTCAGCGGGCAGTTTCTCCGTTCCTAGGGGTTTATTTGTCACCATGGCTTTTAAAACCTCAAAGTATAACTCCTTTTTCATAGGTTGCTTGTTTCAGCTTTGATTTTCAGAAATAATGAATTCTAATTAAACAGTCTCCAGAAATATGTCGGTTTCATATATTAGAGAGAGGGTACTGGGGTACAAGCTTTCACACAATGATTCTTAATCTAAGATCTTATATTCGTCCATGAAACAATGGGCTTCATTCTTTTTCATTGTAATGTTCATGTTTCATCTCAATACAAAGATAGCTTTCAAATGAATGATGAGGTCTGTTTTCATTCCTGACAAATTAAATCTGCCATTTTCTCATTAATATTCCAGTCCTGACGCCACGGTTCAACTCTGTTTCACACACCTCACTGAACACTACAGCTTACGGTGTCTTCAGTGAAGTCAACTGTTATCTAAAGTTAAAGACCTGCCCCTTTGTCATTCTGAATTACATGCCTGGCTCAGTGACAAATGTTTCCCATTTATACAGGGGATGACCTTCATATCTTCTCTGAATGAAAATTATGCAAGACTTCTAGTTATTTTCTCAACGATGTTGATATACATTCTAAAGCCCTTGAAGTGCCTCATTCTCTGTAAAAAAAACTTAACGCTAGAAAGATTGTTGCCTTAATTTGGCAAGGAATGCGGACTTTGACAAAAAGTCTAGGTAAAAACACCGCATGATGCCTGCAGGCAAATTCAATGGCCAGTTCTCATCTGCTTTATGCTAAAAGGTACATCAAACACTTGGTTTGGTCTAGTATTTCATCGCTTGAATTCTTCATGTATATTCAGTCGCACCGTCATGAGATTTACAAATTACGTGGAAGACTCTGTTCAGACCTCTCTTCTGATTCTGTTGCTCAATTGATCTACTGCTAGGAAACGTAACGTGCTAAGCGCAGCAAGTGACCCTCGCCTCCTTACCACAATGAGTGTGCGTGAATATTGAACGCAGAATCCTCACAAAAGTGTCCGTTAACTTGAATGTAGAAATGGGAAGTAACACATAGGAACAGCTTGATTTTTTAATATCTTAGGATGTCTATTAGATGATAATCAGCACGACAGTAAACTTTTAACTACGGCAAGTACCTAACAGAGCAGAGCAATGGCGTCATCTAGCGACAAAAAGTGGTATTGTAAGAGCAGATAGCTATAACATCATATTAAACTAGTGGACGTTGGGAGCGGGCCAAAGCTAACAAGGCTGGAATCTCTAGCTGGAATCCAAGCTAGCATTTAGATATGATATGTAAGTCAATATTCAAAAACTTCATGAACTTGCATTTGAGGTAGTCTCTACCAGACTAACTACGCCGGCTATAGGGAGAATATTTGCCAGGCTTTCACTTGTAGGCTCCATTGGATGGCAGATTGGACCCTCTCTCTGTAGCCGACACCCTTTGCATACTATAGCTCTATTTCGCCAATTTCTACTATTTACCCAGCCATCCGCGGGGCCTGGTAGTGGCTACATTTGAGGCCAGGCAAACGGTCTTCGCTTCGTATTGAGTTTTGGGACTGGGGTGCATTAGTGTATTACATTTCGTTTTGAGGTTCTTTATTTCTTTATTTTTATTGGAAGGTTGTCCTCCAATGATCATGAAATATAGACCAGTAAAACTCGATAGACAAGAAATGTCCCACCTTTTTCCGAAGTACTCGTTGTGATTATTGTCTGTTCCGCCTGTATGTTCTAGCTGTACTTAAATCCGACGTCCCGACATAGTGCGTTTTCAGTGGAACTTATTCTCGACGAATCACTTCCATTCGCCAGGTGATCTATAGTGTCTAGCGGCAATCTCTACAGATTTTCTCACAGATCACATCGGTACACACCTCAAGTCTGTTAGAGTACCCAGCTTGTCGGAGGGGGGCGCTGTAGACCCCAAGAATCTCTCGAGGTTTCAAATGAGTTAAACTGCGGCACTGCATGCCCTCTCCATCCATGCATGATGCAAGATATCTGAAAGTCCCAAAATTAGATCAATCTGCACGATGACCTGGTAACCAGTCCTATCGTGGGCTTGTCCGGGATTAGGCGGGACCGTGCGTGTTGTCCTACCGCCGGGTTCAATTATACGCTGCGGCGAGTTTTGTTCCGGGGCCTTCCTATACGTTACAAACCAACCGTGACGTAAACAACAAAAATCAGATAGTTCAGGTCAAAAGGTCCCACCCGGCGCCAACAGAATCAACCACACCTATATATCAAGGTCTACTTCGTAACTCGCTCACTGCATTTTCTGTACGTCTTTATTTATACCTTCGACCAAGGAGGTTTAAACCTCCTTGCTTCGACAAGATGGGCATGTTCTTGGGCCTGTGTGTGTATGCGCGCTCGTGTGTATGAACATGACTCTTTTATGAAAACAATTTTCATCAAACATACCTTAAAAGCAAAGTCAAATCCCTTATCAGTTGCCTTAATAAGATTTTCAAACCAACTGACTTACTATCAGAAGGGGTGTGAGGCTTTAGTACTTCACTGCTGGGTACTCAGTTGACTATTTTTTGCCTTGACTGTGTGTTCGTGCATGCATGTATTGTGTGTGTGTGTTTATATAATTATATTATATACATGTGTGTGTGTATGTATGTACATGTATTGTGTATATGTATGTACATGTAGTGTGTGTGTGTTTACATGTATTGTGTGTGTATTGTGTGTGTTTATGTACATGCATTGTGTGTAGGAAGATGAAGAAAGACTGAATGCAGCTGCAAGATGTTTCAACAATGATGACTGTGTATGTACATGTATTGTGTGTATGTACATGTATTGTGTGTATGTACATGTTTCGTGTGTATATACCTGTGTGTGTGTGTGTGTGTGTGTATGTACTAGTACATGTATTATGTGTTTGTACATGTATTGTGCATGTGTGTGTAATCGTGTACATGTATTGTGTATGTACATGTATTGTGTGTGTTTATGTACATTCATTGTGTGTAGGAAGATGAAGAAAGACTGAATGCAGCTGCAAGATGTTTCAACAATGATGATTGTGTATGTACATGTATTGTATGTACATGTTTTGTGTGTATGTACCTGTGTGTGTGTGTATACATGTATTGTGTATGTGTGTGTAATTGTGTACATGTATTGTGTTTGTACATGCATTGTGTTTGTACATGTACTGTGTGTGTACATGTATTGTTTGTGTGTTTGTGTGTGTAACTGTGTACATGTACATATTGTGTGTTTTTCCATAATCCCCAATATACATTGCAAAGTTGCCATATATCCTTAGTGCTGCTATTTCTATGGGTCTAAAAGGATCACAAAGCAGTTTGGGTTGGTTTTTAATGGGTGAGATTAAAGAAAAGGAATAGACTCGGGGTCATCCAACTACATAATCTATGAGCAGACAACAGTCAAACGTAATCAACAGATTCTAGAAAAAAAGATTTGTGTGCCACAATATCAAATAACCACAGGTGGGTCATGCAAAATATGTAGTCCAATGCCCTTAGAACGGGACACCTTGTACAATTGTTGTGCAATCAAATTATTATTACTATCATTATCATAAACCTACGTCAGGACCTATAGATAGTCTCAACTTTCAAAGATTTCTGTTTTAAATGTTTATATTGTAAAGTCAGATATAAAGTCAAGGGATGATGCAGGTAAAAGGTTAAGGTTGTCCCATAGCCTTTCTACACACAAACCCACCCACAAACTCTACCCTCTGCATAACCTTCTCAGCGAAGGTAATCATGCAGGGTATTGACATAATGGGGATTTAGCTATAGGTTTGGTGGGTCTGTTTATATGACTTTTTTGTGTTGCAACAGAAATGAAAAGATGTTGGAAACAGGTTTTTCAATGTTTTCATCATTCAGGTGTCAGATCAAAAACTCTATGTCCCTTGCAATGGTGACCCCCCCCCCCCCCCCCCCCGTTGGTCATCCCCGAGGTCCGCAGACTCCCAGCAATTGGCTGAGTGGATGTCCACAGACTACACAGGAACAAATGTGGATTGTAGCATAATAAAATAATACATAAGGGTCATGTCTGTCACCCTCTATCTATGGGGCACAGCCATAGTTTCTTCTCCTACTATAGTCGTGTCCTTTAGTTTAGGTTCTTTTTTTCAGCCACTGCAGGGTTCTAACTAGCTTGAATTTTTTTTCTCACCATCCCAATTTCCATTGACAAAATGTCCTACAAAGAGTCTCCTTTTGTCCGTCACCTAGTACAAATTTCTATCAATTTATTTCAAATTTTGACATTGTCACATCTTTACTCATAAATTTTGACAGAATGGTAGATGGAATGATGGGTGCTGGCTTGAATTAATTTACACCTTGATAAGTAATAAGCTAGTTCGGAGTTGTTACTAACCATGTGCAGTATCAAAGGTGAAGCCCCCCGCGACGTGAACAAACCCGGCGGGGCGTTGTTATGCAAATCAAGACAATGTCGAGATGAGCACTGTTTTCAAGCTGGGGGCCTTCACCTTTGACACTGCACATGCATTGTAGCAACTCCGGACTAGCTTATTTGATCTGATAATCAAAATATCAATTAGTAATATAATCTGCTAGGGTCATTTTGTCTACAATAACAACAAACATCTCAGCTTAAAATTTGCAGACATGACAATATAATTTTTGGTGATGCTCGTACTTGTGAGTGTAATTCTGAAACTCTGTTACTAGATTAGATTACACTTCGTTATATATTGCGGGAGGATCTAAGGTCTAAGGTAAGGTCGTTAGATATCCACAGTGCAATTTCTTAAGTTTCACCGGACTTGAAATCACGTTCGCAACATAACGTTTTGCATCTTCTTCTTCTTCTTCTTGTGATTATGTGCACAACCTCATCATGCTGAGGGCTACGGCACAGCTACACCTAACGTTTACATATTTTTAGTGTAAATATTCGTCATGTGGAGAAATGTATCGCATGAGGGACCCACATGCACAATTGTGAAATGATTCAGAAAATTGACCTACCATACATTTGTTTAGAAATAATTATCATTATATAGTAATAGTATAAAACGGGGTAATTTTGAGTGGGCATGGAGTGACCATGCCCCCCTCCCCCACAGCTAACATGTCTGTTTCAAATAATTTTCTCCATTTTATTGTCGTGAAAATCTCACCTCTGAGGGCGCCGCTTGTCTTTTTTCGCCCCTTCTGTCATCATCCGGCGTTTCAAAACTCATGTTGGGTTACGTGTTTACTTGATAGGGGTCAAAGTTTGCACCAAAGATGAAGAAAAACCTGATTTTCTACTTGTGCAGCTACATGACCCGACTCACGTCCACCATCTTTGTTTTTTTTTCACGATGGAAGATACCACTGGGCTTCTCCAAAAAAGGGTAGCTAAATATTAAAGATAACATTTATCCACGTAATGAGCGATACGTCTATTGTAAATAACCAATAATTAAGAAATCAAATATACAATAATGTAATTTTATCCGCACAATATCATTCAGATATATTTCTGTTTAAATGACCTACTACTGTAGTATGTTATTTCACATGTGGACTCTACCAACACAAGATTGGAAGATGGTTCAGCAGCGACACCGTGCAGAATTGCTTTGTATTACAGGGAATGTTTCCAATGCAAGTACACGTCAGCGCATTGACTCCCCAGGTTGACCATACCATCAACCTTACTGCCTATTAGAGGCGAAGGATAATGTTTATTTGTAATGTGTGATAGCATGTTGCTTTGTTACAATTTTCCTTTACTGCCAAGCACACCGGGTCACCCCTACTCTTCTCTATTACATTTGTAAGTGTGTTGGGCTCTTTTACATGCAGAGGTTTATTGCTCGGGACTCCCTAAAACAAATGCAAACCGTTTTCAGAATGTGTTTGTCAGAGATTTGAACTCTCAACCTGTAAATCAGTGAAATTTGACTCATATAGTGAACGTCAGGGTTCAAAAGGTGAAGAGAATTAAGTCCCCAAGCAGATCCAACGGTTGCAAAGACCGTATCCAACTGACAGAGGACGTTTTTATTGCAACCAAAGTGGAGATTAGCAGGGAATAGCTACTGCTGTCTACAGCTACAATGATTTAACTCAAAACAAACATGAGGCACTCTTGTCTTTATTTCTACTACATGTATTTACAGATCTCTATCTTTTCAACTTGACAAGATGATCTACATTTTGTGTATGAAGAAAACTCTACACTCAAGATGACCTATTGTTTTACATACATCTAGTACTATACTGTACATTATATAAATTGCAATACAGCACTAGCTTGAACCCACCTACAATATGTTACAACAAGTCTTTATCTCTGTGTAAAGCTAAAGAAGACCAGTCTACAACTTTTATACTTTGAATATCATACAGCTGTTTTCCCATAACATGCTAATGTCAGCAATAGCCACTGAATGTTAGACACAAAGTCAATGACTAAAATATCTCTCAATTCTATCTCTCAAAATCAAAATTAGCGGCCAAAAAATCATCTAATACCATCCATCTAACATCACCTTATACTGTGGATCAAACAATGTTCAGGAATGCCATGCAATTAAAGTTATGAATGCATTCAATTTTCAAAGAGTCATATAAAAATCAATGCACTACAATGCTGCCAAGGTTTTTACATATATGGCATTCTTGTGATACATATCTGATAGGACAAATAAACAAAAGTAATATTTGTATCTAAATCCCTTGAATTGGATTTTTTCATTGAGCATGCAAACAGCAATATACATACATGTATTCACCTTTACTTCATAGTTCAAATAATAGTGTGATAGTGTATATCTTCCTAAAAGTCTTTTAAAGTATGATAAATGAAACAAGTTTTAGGTTTCCTGTGTCACTACATGCCCAGAGCCTTCTGTGTAACACTTCCCAGCAGCCTCCACTCCCTTCTGTAGCATCTGAAGCATGATGGGATAGATGGGGGCGAACTCCTTGCCTTGCCTCGCCCTGACCGCCTGAACATACGCTTCTAGTGTTCCTTTGAGGAAGTGCAGCCTTTCTTTTTCGCTCGGATGTTCGTCCAACCATTGCGAATACTGTGGAATGATCCATCTGGTTACCTCGTAAGGGGATTTCAGCTCGGGGGGACCGCGGGAAAATAGATAATGAAGGAAGCGCTGTACGGAATGACGTCGCCCAGGGCAGAGCTGGACGCAACGTGATCCGTGCTCTGGAACAGGAGAGGTCAGAGAGCTCGCAGAAGCCGATAGAGTTTTCCCAGGTCGGATATACGGCGACAGAAAGGAGTGAGCGCCGACTCGCCCTGAGCGAAATCCGCAGCCAGTCTCATCTTCCCTCCCTCACCAAAAGGTCGTATGAGTCCGGCATGGCGTACAAACAGTTCCACCGAACGGCACGCGACTGGCTGCAGGCTTTCCATTACAAACTCGCGGCACTCGAATTTGGGTACACAGTCGCTCCCGACACGAGCGATGAAGTCCTGCAGTTCCCGCATGTAGCCCGAACTGGAGGGCAGATTACAGAGTTAGAAATCCAAGAGGATGTAATGCTGAAAAGCACTAAAACAAGGGCTAAGAAAAGTACTAACCTTCATTGCTAGACCCAAAAATGATTATGCACCAGAAAGCCACATCTGTCTACTTTAGAATCATCCAAAGAAAACAGATAGTTGACCAGCTCGTTCTCTCGTAACAGCTGACAGACGAAAACAATCGTCAACTTTGACCTACTTCCAGCCTGGAACAGTCCATTCAGGCCATGTCAAACCAAACCACTAAGATATCTCCTTAGTAAGGGTGGATATCGGTTCGACTGGACCGGTTTGGACCGGAAAAACATGCAAGAACCGGGTCAAAAAAACCGAAAGTCGTGAACCGGTTTTTTGAACCCGGAAGTTGGAACAAAGTAGAAATATTAGAATATTTAGACATCTCCTTAGTACTCTGGCCACAGAAGGGGAAAATAACATTGAATCAAACTAGATTAGCCAAAAATAAGTCCATATTCATCTCTTTCTATAGCTGTTTGTTCAGTTTTAGGTCGATACTGAAATGTGCTACGAAAAAAAAAACACATAATTTCACACAGCCACGAGGTTGGTGCCGAATCGGCATCATGTATCCCCATAAACTCCCTGGAAACTCACTAAAACACACTGTCACTCTCATAAAATTCGATAAATCTTCACTTGAATCAAAGAAATCAACACCTGCTCGTTTTGAACCACCCAAAACCCTCCATAGATCGTGGAATTTGAACCGGAAAAGACGAAAACAAACCCTGGGCAAAACAAAAGATGGCTGCCATAGAGGAGAATGCAAGCTCATTTGCATGTTCCATATATGGAATATGGTGGTGACACTACCGCCCTCTAGCGACCCTTAGTCACACTGCGGGTTCATGATAGGTTGATAATGATTCTAACACTGTTTCAGTCATAGCAAGGAGTTTTTTTGGTCATAGTTTATCTGTAGGGACAAACTTAAGTAATTTCCTTTATTGTTGTTGTTACATTAGAAACTCTACTATCAACTGAATTATTTCTTCAATCTTTTTAAAAAGTTGTTTGATATACTATACTGCTTTTGTGTTTTGTACTACTGAGCTTTTTTGCTTACTACTGACTATAATTTTGCATGAATATTTTTGAAATTATATTCCAGGATGTTAGTTTTGATTAATAGGACTATTACTTGGCAACCTGGCTCAAAAAAGTATTTTGCACCCTGAACGTTCAAATACATAACCAGTTATTGGTTTGATATTACCTAAGTACACCAAGATATCAACTAGGCAGGATCAGGTTTAGGTTCAGGTCCGGACCTGAACCTAAACCTCTGGACCTGAACCTGGACTCGAACCTGATCGAGCCGAACCGGTATCCACCCCTACTCCTTACGCCAAATAAATGACTGAAAGATACAAATTTTGACCAAACTAGGAAAGGTTAAACCCTACCTGTTCCTTCTAGCCCAAAAGTCTCCAAAATGGACCAAAATTTTCAAGAAAAAAAGGGTTTTAAAAAGTATAGTATAGGGACCAGATTTGTGTTCGCAATTTTTGCACTCCACTGCGCAACTCAACAATGACGTCAGCCCTGGAAGCGTCCGGCATGCCGCCATCTTGGACGGGCTTGGAAAAGTCTTCGCGATGCATGGACAGTATGATTGCTTCGATGGACTTGGAGATGGACTTGAGCATGGGTTCAAGCGAACTGTTCATGAGGGCGGCGATACCTTCAGGGCGTTTTGTATGGTCTGTGTAGCAGGAGGGGGAAGTGTGGTGACGGTAGCCAGTACCTTGCTACATGACAGACTGGTGCAGCTGGTACAGCGAATTCACGACGGCGATGTTCGGATTTTGGCCGGTTGTGATCATCGTGATGTCTTCGTCGTTGGACAGCAGCTGTTCCGATTTCGCGCAGTACAGCTGTAGCGTCTTGGCCACGTTTTTGGCGACAACGATGCTCAGCCCGATGTCGACACTTGCAACATTCAGCTCACTTGATATCGCCTCGGTGATCCCGTCAAGCTCCTCGTGGGAAGGCGTGCTTGTAGCGCTGGATGGGAAAACGAGGTTGATCGGGTCGAAGAGACGTGACAGCGAGCGAGAAAGGTACGCGTGCTCGAACGGAGACAGTGTGGTACACAGGGCTTGTTCTGGGTCGAACTTTGCCGCTTCCTGTCCATCATCTGTGTCGTCGTTTTCAGCGCTCTCAACAATTCCCAGCAAGCCTTCACCCATGAAAATGATACGAAAATATGTATCTTAGTTACTGAATACTAGTATTAGTAACTGTATCATTGCATAGCAGCAGGTAACTGCAACAAATGTGCTAACTTTTATAAGAAAAAATTAGGGTGCCAGATTTTTATATGTTTATCAAGGTTAAATCTACAAAATATCTGCAAAATGAGGTTAAATTTGCCGGCTCGTTCTCTTTTAAAAGCCACTTTGATATGACCCCCAGCGGAGGTCAACGTACTGCAGGCGAGTTACAGCCAAGTCGGGCGGTAACAATATCCAGGCGCGAATCCAACCCGACCGAACAAACATCATAATCAAACTCGTACTGTCTCAAAACTGACGTATTCCTCTGCCATTCACCACGGTTTCAGCCTCGCTAACGTGCACAGAAGAAAAACTACGGCCTTTTCAAGCAATGTGACGCACTACTTCGTACCCGAACTACTATTGTCCACGGGGGTCGCCCATTAATACTGTATTCTGCGACCTTAAGACGACCTTGACCTTGGTTTTCTTTTGTTAATGCAATGTAACAGGTTTAGTTGAAGAAGTGTACCAAAGCTTATTGCAAACATCCGAACGGTTGCCGAGATATCGATAGCTTTGCACTTCAGGGCCTGGCATATATGGGTAGACCCAGGGCAAGGCCTATATGAGGGGCCATTTAGTGTTCTCATTATCTGGACAAATTTACTATTCTGGGGGGGTTATTTCGTGGAAGGGATCATTAGTGTATATTCTTAAGTTCTGAGTGATTTTAGGTCAGGTTCATGGTTAGTTGCGACGCAAGGGGGGGGGGGGGAAGCGGTGTCCTAGCCTGGTCCACACCAAGTCCTATACTATAGTTAAGGATAGGGGGCGGTCTAAGAGGCCGTTGCCATGGCAATTACTCTCCAAGCAGAGCTAGGGTTTCAGCTGGTTTTTAACGTGTTTTTAGGCGTTTTTGTCATGCCTTCTACTTTGTCATCGTTTTTGTTGTGTCGCAAACCCAAGCTCTGCAGGCAGACGGAAGCTTCAATGCCTAATAAACCTAATCACTCCAACACATAACAAGCGTTTCACAAGTTAGTGCGAAGCGTGCCCGGCCAGGCACGGGATTCCCTCCCCACGCACCACAGAATTTCCGGCCCAATCTCACCATGGACATAATCCTCGGTCTATCGGTCGTGGCCATGTTTTCATGCCATGTTCTTACGCTTCCCCTACTCCTTGGCTAGCTGCAATTACTTTCGTATGAAAATAATAGCTCAACGTGCAACCAAAGACATCTGGAGTTTACAAAGTCTCCACGATACTCAACTACGATCCAGGCCATTTGGGCCGTCGTACCAGAAGACGATGTATAGCCCGAAATAGCCATAGATTCTCTCATTTTTAATCCCCACTGCGGAAATGTCATGCTGTAGTGGGAGGATATCGTTGAATCTCAAAAAGTCTCTAAACTACTACCCACAAATAACGTTACATACAAAACCGAATCAGGACGCCATGTTGGAAAGTCGCTTCATGTCCGTCAGCAAATGACTTGCCTATCGTGACCGTACTTCATTTACACCATCCAAAAACCATCAAAGAACAAAGTACACAGAAATTTGTACAATCCTCTGGTGTCGTGGGGATTTTTTAGTCTCTATTGGTAGCGCTCCGTCGCCAATTTCGCTGGTGTTGTTGAAAAGTTCCGTCCAATCTGAACACAGCGAGCGGCGGCATTGGTAACCGCATGTAACGTAAACAAGGCACGTGTTCCCGTTCATAATCCATTTAACGATGCCTGAGATAATGATAATAATAATTACTAGTAATGCAGTTCAAGTTAATACGTAATACATATTTATTTTATATGTCTTGTTAATGCATCATTGTATTTTTCTTGTGAGGTTTCCAATGGAAATGTACGTTATGATGCTATCAATGATCATGCCGGCGTGGGATCGTGGAGACCAGCCTGTCGCATGAATAGGGCAGTCAGCGGGGGACCGGCGCGGCCCGGTGAATGCCGCTCAACATTTGCCGGATGTGTGATAATCCGGGCAGTAAAATTGTTACCACTAATGATTATCTAATGGTTCTCGGGGAGGAGTACTGTCACCTTTTTTCAATGGAAGTAAATAGGTTTGCCCCGCCCCGAGGTCAGTGCCGGCAGAGCTTGGGTTTGCGAGACAAAAAAAAAATGACAAAGTAGAAAGCACGACAATAACGCCTAAAAACACGTCAAAAACCAGCCGAAACCCATGCTCTGCTTGGAGAGTAATGGCAATGGCCGGTCTGGGGGCAACGAAAATGACCGATTTCAAGTGAGTCGACGTCAATTACTGATACGCCAGTAAAATGTGACCGAATACAACGTTTATGGCCAATCCCCGCTGGGAGTTAAGGTTACAGACCACAGTATTTCTCCTATAGGGATTTATATAGTTAAGGATCCCGAGGTGAGAAGCTTCGACGCTTGAAAATTTATAGAAAGGTGCACAATTAGGGTGCCAGATTTTTATATGCTTGACTTCAAGGTTCAATCTACAAAATATCTGCAAAATGAGGTTAAATTTGCCGGCTCGTTCTCTTTTAAAAGCCACTTTGATATGACCCCAGCGGAGGTCACCGTACTGCAGGCGACTTACAGTAGTCTGGCGGTAACAATATCCAGGCGCGAATCAAACCCGACCGAACAAACGTCGTAATAAAACTCGTACTGTCTCAAAACTGACGTATTTTTTCTTAAACGCTTGATTGAAAATATACAACATATACAACAAACATATATAAATTCATACAGGATTGTCGCAATATAACAAACATTAAAACCACATATACATAAAATACTGGACAACTTAAAAATATCAAAGAAGAGGCTATAAAACTTTCCATCTTTTCATCCATCAGTGGATGACGTCTTCGCGTCTGGCACACGACTGCTGGAGTCTGATCTTACATTCTTCAAAACTTGATATGTGGAGCGAGTCTTTTATGTTCATTTGGTATAGGTAGAATTTGATTACAGTAATAAAGAGATACAGTCTATCCGACTTATCGACAGGCCCGTACACCAACTCATGTGGCTCTATCTTAATGACGTTTCCCGTATCGTTCTTCCACCATTTACAAAACTCTATCCAGATCCTTTTTGCACACTTGCAGTGATACAACAGGTGCATTATAGTTTGCTCCATATTACATTGTGGACATAACCCAGATTCACTTATTTTTCGTTGTACAACCACATTTTTGTCGGCAAAAAATTGTGTAGTATCTCAAACATGAAGTTCTGCAATTTGGTTTCAACTAGTCGACTTGGAGCAGCAAAAATACGAGGGATTACATCATGTTGGAAAAGGGCTACTAAATTGTGTTCATTTGTTGCAGGCATAAACCTTCTTAGCATATATTTCTTATACAGAATTTTGTTTGTTAATTCTTCTATCTCTAATACCTATTGTATCCAGTCGTATTGTCAGGACCTTTCAAGGCTAGTTTCCAGGTTTGAGGAATGGAGTCACGCAAACCCAAGTATCTAAGGAGATCTGAAGCGTCTAGGGGAATAACAAATTTTCTCCTTAGGCTTTCAGGAGATAGGATATTACCGTGTTCATCGACTATGTCATGTATTGTTTTTATTCCATACATAAACATTTTTCTCCAAAAAATAGATTGGTTATTTTGCAGAATGTGTTGATTGTTCCAAATAAACTCACGTCTGATTTCCTCCTTAGTTTGGGGGGAGCGTGAATTCAGCTCCTCCCATGCTGCTAGCATGCTTACATAGAAAGGTAACATATTCTTATAGTTCAAAGTTTTCACAGAAAAATTGCATTTAAACAGAAAAATACCTCCAAAATGGTAAAAGTGATTTTCTAGGACACTGGATGTATATATCCTCTTTACCCAGCTGGCATTTAGTGCTTTAACCCTATCCAGACTGGGCTTTTTTGGTATATCTGGGACTGGGGGGGGGGGGGCGATTCGCCCCCCCCTCATAATTTCGGAACGGTATGATGTATCATCACCAAATTTGCAGGGAGTGATATTCACGTCAAGTTTTAAAAGTCCTGTAATTTTGGTGACGTTATGACGCAATATGACGTAATTATGACGTCATCGATGTGATTTTATTGGCTAAATAGGGAATTCCCGTAATATCTAAGGGTATTAAACAAAACGGTTTGTATTATTCAGTTTAAGGTATGCAAGGCATACAACGTCAATGGTAAGTACGTTGACGTCAAAATGACGCCATAGAGTGACGTCATGTGTTGTTAGCGATCCCTTGGGATCCGCCATCTTGGATCGGCCATTTTGAATTTTTTTTAAATCCTTTTTTTCCACTTATGACCCCAAAGGACACTGAAAATAGACTAGAAACGTTAATCTAAATGTTTCTGATAAAGAAAATATCAGGTACTGACGATTTTAAAGGCAAAAAAGCCTGCTGATACCTGAAATAGTGATATAGTCCGCCATCTTGGATTTTGACTGATTACGTCATCAAATTAGCATAAATCATGAATATTAAATCAGGAAAGTTACATCTAATTACATATAATGTTATACATGTAGGAAAACTAGTGTAGTTGTGCAAGAAAACCTGAGAAATATCATTGTTTTCAAAAAATTAATGATTTTTGCATAAAATGCCTGTCAGAAACCCGTTGCCATGGCAACATGAAAAATGATACACTTTGATCATTAGTATAAAATTGTTCCCAGCAAAATTTTAGGAAAAGTCACCAAGTTTGGTAGTCGTAGCATACATCGTTTGGCAGTAATACTATGTCAAAGTTGCCGCGGGCACTTTTAGCCCCCCCCCCCCCCAGTCTGGATAGGTTTCATCATACATGTGAAATTCATCATATTTAAACCTCCTTGTTCCCTATCACCCATTAGGGTAGACAATTTGACTTTAGGTGGCTTGTTACTCCATATGAACTTCAGTCCTATGGAGTTAACCTTCTTATCAAAGCCTTCTGGTGTAGAGAGCACTGAACAATTGTATATAAGTTTGGACACAGCCAGTGAGAATTTTCCCTATCAAAGTTAGATCTCTTCCTGGCCAAATGTTAAGTAGATTTCAAGTTTCTGTCAGCTTTTTATCAAAGTCAAGTTCTTCGCACTTTTTTCTATCATAAGAAAAATGGACCCCTAGACATTTGATAGGATTGCTTGGCCAATGTACACCAAGGGGGTTATCCTTTCTGTTCTTAAACGCCCCCAGCCACATGGCTTCTGTTTTTTTCCTGCTAACTTGAAGTCCTGAGCAGAGCTTCAATGTTTCTAATACTGCCAGGGCGTGTTTTGCAGAGTCGACACTGTTTGTAAATATTGTGGTGTCGTCTGCATACATTAAGTTTTTTGTTAGCTGATTTTTGGTAACGACTCCACCAATGTATTTTTCAGAACGTAGTCTGTTTGCTAGTAGTTCAAGTCCTATTATAAACAGAAGACCCTGTCTTACACCACGTTCTAGGCTGAACCAGTCAGATGTGCAACCATTGTTTATTACACAGCTACATGAGTTTTTGTATAATACCGACACCCAATTCCTAAACCCTGGACCAAAGTCGAAAGTCTGTAGTGTTTTTTGTAGGTAATTCCATTCGAGCGTATCAAAAGCCTTACGGAAATCCACAAATATGGCTATACCGTTTGACTGTGTCCTTTCTGTGTTATCTATAATATCCCATATACGTCTGACATTTGTACCAATATACCTCCCTTTCACATATCCGGTTTGATCTTCATGGATTATGTGAGGTAGGATGGGTTCTATTCGCATCGCTAAGCATTTTGTAAGAATTTTATAGTCGCAATTCAGTAAAGATATAGGTCTCCAGTTTTCCAGTTTTCTTATGTCCCCCTTTTTTAGGTATAAGTCTTATGATTCCACGTTTCTGTGATGTAGACAATTCTCCCTTTTCCAACGCTGAATTGAATGAACTAACCAACTCGACATTAATCTCATCCCAAAAATGCAAGAGAAATTCAAAGGTCAAACCATCTGTACCTGGTGCCCTGTCCTTCTTTTTTGCCATAGTTTTTAGTGCTGAATGTGCTTCACATAAGGAGATGTTGCCTTCGCACTTCTCTTGTTGCGTAGGTAAAAGTTTGTTGATTTCATTATTCAAGACGAATTGGGCAAATGTAGGGTCATTTGGGTTTGTTTGTTTTGATGTATACAAAGTTTTATAGAATTTTTTTTCTTCCTCTAGAATGTCATGCGGATCTGTTATGAGTACGTTGTCCTCTTTTAACAATTCATTTATACATTTCTGATCATAATTACGTTTCTCTAAATTCAAAAAGTATCTAGTGCTTTTTTCTCCTTCTTCATGCCACCGAATCCGGCTTCTGATAATGGAGCCTCTAACTTTTATTTGTCTGATTCTTTCCAACTTTTCTTTAGCTGAACTATATTTGAGCCAATTGTCTTTATTTGGGTTTGCTTCATAATCCTTTAGGTGCTTATTTGTCTCATCTTCTGCATCATGCAAAAGACATTCAATGTCCTTCATTCCGCGAGCCCTAAGACTTTACTACAGTAATGACTCCAAGTAATCCACACTTCGAATATCTAGTACCTCAATTCAAACTAGAGATGTAACAGAACTTTCTATTGATTTCACGGATTGTTACCGTATATGTATTGAGACTTACCTTGTTGTGAACTGACTGGGCACTGTTGCGAGCACTTTTATCTTATATGATACGTATACGTTTTCTTAATTATTTCTTCTTCGTAGTAAGCAAAACTACGCCTAGAGCGATTTTAAATTTGTTACGTACTATAGAATAATGCTAGTGTTTTGATGTTTGCAGTTAATTGCTTTAAGTGTTGCGTAATATTATGTAAATGAGCGTGCAATTCAGCCGTTTAGGCTGCCATATGCTTGTGCAATAAACCAATACTTACCTACTAAAAAACAAATACTCGGAAAAATCAAAAGATAAAAGTTTATTTTTTCACAATCTTGTAATATGAAAATAACAACATTGCACTGTAACTTTCAGAAATTAGTTTCTTTGTCAGGTTCAAGTAAAACATTAGATTACAGCCTGATAAGGACGCAGTTACGTTACTTTCGTAGTATGACATTTTGAACACTTCATCGGCAAGGATTTGAAACCTTTTTTTTTCTGCAAGACATCTTTATGTTTACAACTTACTGGGCACTTTTATCTATACGTACAACAAGAATGGCATACTTCTATTCAAAACAATTCAAAACTGTCCAGTTATTCTGCGCTAAAGGATGGTTACGGACAAGAAAAGGATCTCAAGAATATACAAAATATTGAACTTCGTAGAGCAATTACAAAGTTAAGAATCTGCAGTCACAAACTGAACGCAGAAGTCGGAAAATATAATGAAATTCCCTGTCACCAGGTTTTGTCTATTCTGTCAAGATGAGATTGAGTACGTGGCGTCGTGTGGCGCAAGTGGTAGATCGCACGGCTGTCAAACAATGGAACCCGGTTTCTAAACCCAAGTTGTGCCTAGAGACATATCCGAACTTTCGCCCCGACGTTGTGCCCTCACTTCACTTCAGTCAGGTGTAAATGAGTACCTAGTTATCTTCGCCGAGTACTTGTACTCGGAGAATATTATGTTTTCGGTTGAGAAATCTGTTAGGTGGGTATGTATGTATGTCAAGAGCATAACTCAAGAAAACTTCGATGAATCTTTATGATTTTTGGTAGGTGTGTAGTGGTTGTGCAAAGGAAGGTCAAGTTCGAAAATGGTTAACCTTGCGTTTTTTAACAGTATTGCAGCGCACTTTGCATCTTTTTGTGTTTGTATGCAGGCAAAAAAAGTGACGGAAACGTTGATGGATCTTCATGATTTTTTGTAGATGTGTAGATATTGTGGAAACGAAGGTCAAGTTCGAAAATGATTTATCTGGCGCTTTCCTACAGTACTGCAGCATGCTTTGTGTGTACGTGATTTTGTATGTCGCCAACATATCTCGAGGAGCTGTGGACGGTTGTGCATGATCATGAGTGGATAAGTAGGGGTGTCAAAGAGGAAGGTCAAGTTCGATAATGGGCCTCCTAGCGGATACTTAAGGTACTGCAGCGGAGCTTCAAAGTTTGAGGCCAAATTTTCTGGAGGTGTCAGGTTCATCATTTTAAGGTTGTAGATAGCTTCTGGGTCAGCAAGTGAGTGGTGTAAATTAAGGCCCCGTAGCTGCTTGTTTGGAACTGCAGTTGGCGTTTTTGTTGTTACCTTTTGAGACGAATAACTCCAGCAGGGATTGATGGATTATCATGATTTATTGCATGTAAATAGTTTGGGTGATGCTTTACATTATTGAATACTTATCATGCAAATAAGGAAATAATTTGCATAATGAATGAGGAAAGTTTATCAATCCGCCAAAAGCTTGCAGTCAAATTTCATGCAAGTGTTATAGACATGATTTTTATGTGGTTTATAGCTCTTGGGGCAGGGAGTAAGTGATGTGAGTTTAGACCCCCTAGTGGCTTGCTTAGAACTTCAGTGGGCTTTTTTTATGTTACCTTTGGAGGCAAATATCTCGGGTAGGGTTTGAAGAATTTGCATTGTTTTTGACAGGTATCTTATTGAGGTAATAATTAACAAATCTAGATGTATGAAATTGTAATCAGGGTCTAATTAAGTTGTGAAATAGGCTTGTTTATAATTGCGTTAAAGTACCTCTTGACGACCTACATCCAAGGACAACACCTGTTTGTCACTTGGGCTCAAGATTGATGCTCTGCATTCCTTGTATAGGTCAGGCAGCACTACATCATCCGCTTGGAGGGAGCTTATATCAACAAACACGGAGGGAGCTTATATCAACAAACACGGAGGGAGCTTATATCAACAAACACGGAGGGAGCTTATATCAACAAACACGGACAGGACAGGCCTGGCCTGGTTGTTAACATTCACTGTTCGCGTGGGACAAGTCAAAATAAAAACAATTGAACATCGCCTGGACACGGCGTTTCTCAATTCACCACCATTTTGCTTTAACTGTGCACATGTGACTATATACATGGCACGTTACAAGACTTCTTTACACAACATTTATGTGAAAACAAAAATGAAAACTTTGGCGATCGATAGATATAAGAAATAATGTGCAAGCAGCAGGCAGTACAGAAGGCATTATACTAAGCTTTATGTGGTTTGTAAAATGCCGTTGTATATACCAAACTTACGCTGGATGTGGACCGCAGTCCTTCGTAGATGAGAGTACAAAATGTTCTTGTACAGATAGTGATATAAATATCCTCAAAACCAGGAAAGTCTTCAAAACAGACCCATCAGGAGTACTAGCGTTGCACGTCTTTAGGACCAACCCCGAGGTACACGAGCACAATATGCAACACCCGACTAAACTCCTCTCCAGGGTGTTTCACATTAAAGCCAGAGACACGAAAAAAGATATCATAAAACAGTAACAGTCAGGTCTCATAAATCTAACACTCCACAAAACCAAGTAAAACAGGAGGCTTAAGAGAGATATTGTCAATAGCAGTAGGGGCAAGAGTCATAGTCACTGCCACTGGCGTAACGTTTCAGACGGAACTGTTAAGGGCGCATTCGCAACAGTAGAGGGCATTGACAGCACGGGTCATGATGTGATCGCGTTGGCAAACAAGCAATTGCCGACGATACAAGAAAGATTTATCCAAACGTGGTACTCATTAAAATACAACGTTTAGTTCCCCAACGGTTACGACAAGCGGACGATCCAAGTACAACGAGAACAGTACCCACTGTCTTTAGCATGGGGCTGTACATATACTGATATAGTTCGAGGTAAATCACTGGGCAAAAGTGTTGTCCCCTTTGAGCGCAAAGCTCATTTTTCCCCAGGTCAGTTATATGTTGCCTTGAGTCGTGTTGAGTTTACCGGATTGTATCTATTGGGATTTAAACTGTATGCAACCAGTCGATGTCTTCTGCTTCGTGGAAACCTTCCTGAATGGCCAACAACAGACTTAACATTTTCTGTCACAAGCAACGGCCTTTAGAACAGACAGAAATGGAACAGGAGGAGGGGTGATGACTGTTACTTAACACAAGACGTCAATCCTACACAGCTCCATATTTCAGAGATGGACTGGAGTGCATACATGTAGCTACCACAGTCACTAAACTATCGACCACAGTCAACAGCATTTACATATAGATCTACAGACCACGCTCCCTGCCTGAAGCCGCCTTTATCGATGGACTACAAAAACGTCATGCATCAACTTCCAAGTGACATCTTGACAATTATCCTTGGTGATTTCAATTTTGACCTCTTCCTGCCCAAATCCTTGTAATCCGTAACGGGACAGTTCAAGCTCCACTGACAATAGTTCCCTTCTAGATCACGTTTATGTCCGTGGACATGTACAAGACAGTATCAGAGTTACTGTAATCATCATCATCATCTTCTGTGTTGCCTTGATATAACAACAAACTGCTACTTAAGGTAATACTGTCCATACACACAAAGCTACATTTTTTACATGTTAACCCTTGGCACATATAATTCAAACGCTCTTCTAACAACAGCAATTATAATTACATAGGCATTGATTGTAACATACATTTCAAATCTAAATTGCAAACCACTATACCCTGTACATAACACACAAATGTCAATTGATAGACTCAACTTAATATATGAGGTAACACTTATAAACATAATAGATTTAAGAACTTTATAAAAACACCCCTCTCTGCACTCTGTATAGAAACCATTGCTTATTCGGCGAAGATATGTGTTCGTGGAACTCTAGTTCATCTAGGTTTAGGGACGTCCCTCGGATAGGACGTTAAATGGAGGTCCCGTGTTTGAGGAGAGTCACGTGAGCACGTAAAAGAACCCACCACATCTTTCGAAAATGAGTAGGGGCATGCCCTGGTTATTGGATCAAAACATTCCGGCCTCAATAGTATAGGGAATTTCCCGAGCAGCCTTCGTAACCCCTGTTTCTCCTAATGTGAAGTCATGTGTGTATGAAGTTTGATGTTTCTGACCTAGGGCAAAGAGATACTGCTACAGTAAGAATTAGTTCAGTGCTTTGATGAGTGCCCCCCTACGGCCTTGCACTGAGCGAGTTCGTTAAAAAAAACAAAAAAAAACAAACTTTATTATGGATTGTTCACGATGTGATGATAAACGCACAAAACTACTCACCTTTGTTCAAAATAATTTGATACATCGCATTTGACAGATTGACTCAAATATATTCTATGGGGGGGACATAACCCTTATCATATACAAATAGGTCAATATATCGTCGGATTTACCAGGATTTATCTCAATGGACTTGAACAGCAAATTTAAGTACATATTGACATGTGACAACCCATCCATGGTACACATTGGGAAATATATCAAAGAATGTCTAGACGTAAGAAACTCCTCCAATGATTGTAAAATCCCATTGTCATCCCATACTACTACACCATATTGTATAAGATAGACTACTACATTATATTGTATTAGATAGATTGATTAGCCTGAGGCTAATAGAACGTTATCTATGTACCAGTGAATGCCATACTTTGTACCTGGTACAATTGTTGTGCAATAAAGTTATCATCAAAGAATTTCTAGACCTTTGAACCAACTGGGCAACTGATAAGTTGGACTCAACATGTTGATTTACTCATATCTATCTATATACATGTATGTATAGGTTAGTCGTCAGTCGATGTAATTTTGTTGTGTTAAGAAATATTTCATTTCATAGAAATCACTCATGCTACCGATCGCGAAGACCGGCATTCCCACCACGAATCTAACTGAAGCTTACAGTGAATCAATTCTTTCTTCCGACGAATTCCAGCAAGGTTCCAAAGTACTCTCCTGCAGACGACACCGCTCTTTCGCCTAGAATTTCAATCTTGGCATTTTGGAGAGGCAAGAAGTTCTGGAAGATGTTTTTTTATCTTTTTGTCGGTCAGCTGGATATAATTTGAGGAAGTTCTTGTTAGATTTTGGAACTGAAGTATCAGTAGACAATAATTCTACGTACTGCTACATGGTTTTATTCACATATGACAAGATTTCCTTACTTACGAAAACATTGCCATACCATTATGATAATAAAGACGTACATGCCAACAACATATAATGGGCAAGCTAAAATCCATCACTGAAATAGAAAAATCCAGCTAATTTTCATGTTTTTTCAAGCAGTAAATACAAAATGTTACGCGAGTTATTACTTTGAAATGCAGTTTCTATGCGGAAACATTACGAACACAGCGAACACGTATTATCAACAAGGTTGGCAATGGGAAAAAAGACATTGCCATGGCGACGGTATTGTTTATACTGACTGGATAGCCGAAGAAGATGTCTATGGTAGCATGTATTGTTCTGTTGTGGTTTGTGTGTTTGTGTGAGTGTGTCTGTCTGTCAGGAATTTCCAACACTAACAACAGGTTGGAATGTAAATTCCTGCTGTGGACTTTGCCCCAAAGGGTTGTAATGTAAACTCCTGCTTTGGACTTTAACCAAAGCTGCCTGGATGACCGACTTTGACAACATGCCAGTGTAGTACCCCAAGGGGCCTAGATGATCTACCTACCAATGGGATACCATAAGGGGTATGATATGGATGAACCACATTCCACCATTCAAAGACCTGAGGTCATGGGGGCTATGACCCAAACATACCAGGTATTAAAACCTTATGGATCAAAAGCGCCGCCTAGCAATGTTCACTAGAACTACTAGAATAGTTGCGTCATGATTAGTGACCATGCAATACTTAATAAATACACGTATACACGTTTACTATTCCAACAAGAGACGAACCGCCTGATTAATTAGATACTGTAGATGTTTTTAGAGGCCAGTCAAAAAAAACTATAAAGAACATTATCAAGACAATGTATGTTTGTGTAGAAGATTCTTACTTTCAAGGGAGTAAAAACGTGGCCTGCAATGATTCGCCCTGAAAAAAAACCCATCGTGCTGAGTTTTAAAATACACGTTATACTATACAGACGATAAACGAACCGTTTTTTTAAATGTTTGATGAATGGAATTAGCATGAATTTCCGCCTTACAGGTGTCTAGCAACCTGGATAGGTGTATTTGTGAGTCTTACACGTGCGGTGTCAAGCACCGAGGACAGGTGCGTTTTTGTGACATAGAAGTGTGTGCCCAGCAAAACAAGGACATGTCTGTTTGTATGTTTTACATGTATTGGGCCAGCACCGAGAATAGATATGTTCGTGCGTAAACAGAGCTCAGCCCCATTTTACTTGCGTGTATTTTGTGTTTGTCGTCATATTCATGTGGTCGCTTGTATGTGTGTTTATTTTTAATTTGTGCAGGTTTCCTTGTTTAGTTGAAAAGCGTCCAGCACCAAGGAAAGGTATAATATTTTAGTCATGAGACTATATATAGAGCACATTTATGCTCATGGATCAAAGGCGTCACCTGGCAACCCTTACCAGTACTGCAAGTTTCGACTTCATGCTCATGGACCAAAAGAGGCAATGTTGATTCGAACTGCATGCCTTCTCTTTATGCTTTATGTATTAAAGCTTTATGTTGTAACTTCCCATGCACATTATGGCACAATCAAGTCTTACCAGTTTTTCCCTTGCCTTTACCTAGCAAATTTCCCGTAGTTTGGTGTCCAGTCTAGTAAGAACGTCAGCAGTCGCTACTCAGACGGCTGATATACACCTTGATATGATGCCTAACTCTACTGACCGCTACAATAGCTTTACTGTTCACTGTGTGTGCTTGATGGAGTAATCTTAAGGTCTCATTCATGTGTTTTTTTCGGCCCATAGGTTTACATGTTATAATACGTGTTTTACATGGGCGCGTTCGCAATGGATAAATAAAAAATGCACCAATGTTATTCATTTTATATTGAGAGCATTTACCCATAGGCAAGATTATGTCCAAAACATTGCCAAAGGTTTCACTACACTGCATCTCTTTTTATAGCAATTACAAACTGCAATTAGCTAGACCCCCAAAAAGGCACCTTTCCAGCTGAAAGCCCAGGACCTCATCACCTGCAATGC
The DNA here is from genome assembly GCA_035149815.1 of Branchiostoma lanceolatum. Taxonomy (NCBI): domain Eukaryota; kingdom Metazoa; phylum Chordata; class Leptocardii; order Amphioxiformes; family Branchiostomatidae; genus Branchiostoma; species Branchiostoma lanceolatum. The sequence goes on from CM068881.1 coordinate 3,668,414, forward strand.
CAAGCTGTGCCGACCTCGCGCGCGGCTGCCGTACTTTATAATTACCTGATAATTTCTTCAGTTACAAACAAGCTTTCATCAGTTTGACGGTTGAGATCAGTCGCGCTGGCTCAAAGGGAATTTCCCACCGATATAAACACACGTTCATGCAGCCGTTCATTCTTTGGGTTACGGATTCTTTTAGATTGGAGTGCGGATTCAGTCGGAGTAATACAGGAATATGTGATTTATCTGCGATGTACCTGCGACTGACTCAGGTAAACTCACCTAACCCTATCGCACGATGAACCATGGCGTTTGTGTCCACGGCATTATATATTCAAACTGTTGCACCAGCTTCTTCTCAAACGTACGACAAACGGTGTTTGAGTCGCAGAGAAACCAGCCGTAGGTAAATCGTGCTACGTAAGTTACCGAAGTTTATAATTAAAGCGTCGCCTTGTTGAAAACACACCAAGATGTTTACAAACAACACTTAAGAACTAGGCTATCCAGACAATAGACGACCTGCTAACTATGTTTGCTATATGGCAATAGTATGATCATCCGTACGTCTCCGTGTCGTGTGTATGATAAGATTCAGCACCAAGGGCAGGTCATTTCCTTGTGTGTTATCAACTGGTGTGATTGCTATTAAAAGTGAGAAGCTCGAGAAACCAGAAACTGTTGTCATCAGTGAAATGTATATTCTGATGTAACACCTTGACATGTATTTTCATGGATCAAAAGCGCGCCTAGCAATCTTTCCAAGAACTGCAACCATTAACTGTCAAAAAAGCAGTTCTAGCCAGGATTTCCAGGCGACGCTTTTGATCAATGAAGCACCTCTGAAAGTAGAGAATTGCAGTACCGGCAAGGATTGTGATATAAAAAGGTGCTCAAGCAGAAGATATACTTTTTCAGGTATGACAAGTCTATTAAGTTATAACAGCTGTCCACATGCAATCAAGGGACCAGTCCCTACTGCCAAACACTGTAACTGTGAATTCTGATAGTGTTTCGCATAAATAAAGAAAGATCAATGCTGCACCCCCGTGAGACATACAAACACACCTGTTCTTGGTACTGAACACCGCCAAACACAAACACAAACTTGGTGCTGCGATAAACACTACACCTGTCAAACACACAAACACATCTGTCCGTGGTGCTGAAGTAGACTTTACTCTCGTTATTCACGTCTCCTTATCCATTCCGTATATGGATCTTAAGAACTGAGTCACTCGAGTCAAGCCAAGTGCAATTCTTAATCACCTTTAGAAAGATGAGACGGGTTGTGGCAAACCTCTACCAGTTGAAATCCTACATTCTCCGAGCAGAGGTTCCTGTCGAGTGGGGTAGTAGTGGCCGGGTTTTTTTACGCCTGGATAGAAGAAAGAAGAAACAAGATTTAGACCCATTACCTAAAAATGGAACTCACTTGCATTGGCATTAGGATGATTACCTTTTTCTAATTCTTTATACATATCAAGTTATTTGATTGCTGAAAGAAATGTTATCATTGATTTCTCTCCTGTGCTAGTGATGTGTTAGTTGGCTTGTATTATTTTCATTATTGAATCTTGTCTTTAATTTGTTTATTGTGTCATACTTTTGCTTTAGATCCCAGGTATATGTGTTGCCTTATTGTATTGTGTTTATTTGTTATTTTGCAAAATGAATTAATTGAAATTTTAAAAAAGTCATATACGGAGTCATGCGAGAATGAGGTTAAACCTAACACGATTGAACTGTATGCAAGGTCGCTCTATGGTTTTGACGTGCCTCAATATCATCTTGAGGAAGTTGAAACTGCAGGTAAAACCAGGCGTAAGAGCAATGGATGTATCAGCACTTTAAGTGGTACAGATAAACAGGCCTGTAAAACTACCTACTATTAAGTTCCCAATGAAGACATCGTTTACCATCCGTCGCCAAAATCAGATAATGAGCGGTCCTTTGTACATCATATGAGACTGTAACCAACGCGATTGAACCTGTGCAAAATCACGTCATGTTTTGGACGTTTATCAATATGAACATCATATCAACGGTCACAGTGGAGAGGGTTCTAATACGTACGAAAGGGATGACCGGCATTGAGCAGAATGCTCGTTCATCTGTCTATTCACCGGGACAGGTTAAGCAAAACACGCCGAATTAATATTCTCATAAATAAAGAGATATTTGTGCAAATACTTTCATAATATTTCCAAAATATATAGATGAGTTCAAACATGTTCAAACTTTCATTTCTAATTGTTTGAACGGTCTGGAATTATTTTGACTGAAATAGTCTTTTCTCTAAAATTGTTCAAACTTATTGGCAATATCATCTGAAAACCCTCTCGGTAACATAGAATTGACTCTACCTTCTGCTTAAGCACCATTTTATTACCTGGCAATCCTGGCTAGAACTGCTTTTTATAGGTTCATGCTTGCAGTTCTAGCCAAGATTGCCAGGCGCGCTTTTGATCCATTAACATTCATGTAAAGGCATTATAGCAGAAGACACATTTCATTGACGACAACAGTTTCTAGTTTCTCGTGAGTTTCTTACTTTTATAGTCAATCACACCAGTTGATAACACACAAGCAACGGACTAGCCTTGGTGCTGACTCTTATCAAACACACGACGCTTAAGCACCTTTTTTATTGCCATCCTTGCCGGTACATTCATTTTACACATTAAAATGTGCTCCATCCTCGTGGATCAAAAGCGTCGCCTGACAATCCTTGCTAGAACGGCTTTTTTGACAATTCGTGCTTGCAGTTCTAGCAAGGTATACCAGGTGCGCTTTTGATCCATGGATGTCATATATAAAAGCGTTATATCAGAAGATACATTTCACTGACAACAACAGTTTCTAGTTTCTCGTGAGTTTTTTGCTTTTATTAGTCAATCACACCAGTTGATAACATACCAGCAAGGGACCTGCCCTTGGTGCTGATAATCTAATCAAACACACGACGCTTAAGCACCTTTATATTGCAATCCTTGCTGGTACATTGATTTTATACTTTCAAATGTGCTCCCTCCTCATGGATCAAAAGCGTCGCCTGGCAATCCTGGCTAGAACTGCCTTTTTGAGAGTTCATGCTTGCAGCTCTAGCCAAGATTGCCAGGTGCGCTCTTGATCCATGAACATACATGTAAAGGCGTTATAGCAGAAGATGCATTTCGTTGACGACAACAGTTTCTAGTTTCTCTCGAGTTTCTTACTCTCGAGTTTTTTTGTAAACACTTAGTTTTATTACTTGTATTTTTATAGTTCCATGTGTAGAAACGATTATTATGTACAAAAACATGCAATTCAGCCTACTGGCTGCAAAATGTTTTTACAATGCTTTTTTGCAAAATGAACCATTCATTCATTCATTCATTCATTCAAATAAAACTATTGTGTTACAGTGGTCTGCTGGGCGTGCAGTTTGTCCGTGGCCGGTGTCACAGGGATCTCGCACCCCCCGTGAATTTGAACCCCCTGGTTCGAAATCACTAGTGAATTTGCACCCCCCGGTGCGAAATCCCTAGCGATTTCGCACCCCTCTAGTGATCTCGCACCCCCAGGGTGTAGTATGTGTTCTGTTACGGCATTCATAATTCCCAGTGGCTATCTTTTTAACAAATTGATTGGTAACTATAACTGACATTTCAAATGCTCTGTTGACTGAAGTGGTAACGAAGTGGGTTGTGCAATGACTATCTGGGAGTCATGGTTCTTGTGTTCAAATCCTGGTGGCGGAATTTTTTTATCCCATAGTTTTTAACATTAAATAACTTATAATTCTAACTCAGAAATGTCATAAGATTTCGATTAAGGCTTCGATAAATTTTTTCTAACCCTATTTAACACCCGTCATCCATTCAATATGTGATATAATTTTGTATGATAAAATGTTATTCAAGTCTCTAAAATAATTTAAAAAATCAATTATGAACATTGAAATAAAACTATGAACTAATCGTACATTCCTCATGGCACAAAGGAAGAATATTACAACGAATCATCGTGCACAGAGAGTCACCATCATCGCGCTGTGCTGAAATACTAGTTGCGTTACATTAGTCCAGGGCATGGGTTCCCGGAGTCTTAGATGTTTGTTCTGTCAGACACAGCAACTTGTAATACTCTCGATTACCACGTTAAACTATGGCTTTATTATATCAAAATGCAGTTTTGAATATAATTGCTGCACAGACAGAGCACCTTTCGAAATATTTGGGGGGGGTTCAAAATCCCTAGGGGGGTTCGAGGAGGGGGTGCGAGATCCCTAGCTGGGGGGTGCAAGATCGCTAGGGATTTCGCACCGGGGGGTGCGAGATCCCTAGTGATTTCGCACCGGGGGGTTCAAAATCAGGGGGGTGCGAAATCCCTGTGACACCGGTCAATCTTTCCAGACCGCTGATCCAAGAGTAACTTTCAACATCTGCTGTGTTTTTTTATATATTTTTTATTATGCAACAGAAGAATATACAGGACACAGAGGTGATGCACTCTAGCTATAGCTAATATTAAATATCACCTCTGGAAATAAAAATCACAACTACATAGACAAGTACGATAACAATAAGAAACAACAATTGGGTCGTCCAATACAAACAAACTAACAAACAAACAGTGGATATATCAACATACCTGAACTAAGTTTTAAAACGTTTGCTTGTCTCAATATAGTGCTGAGTCAAGCCTAAAATGTTACAATTGAAATTATACGAAACAAAGGATCTGCTGTGTTGATACTGATTATAGAAATATTATAAATCTCAATAAACGAAGGGGCAGAGTCGCTGTGCCATAATTTGTAACGCTCTATAATGGTCTATCCCAACGTGTAGTATGTATATCTATAGTCTAGTGAAGTAGAAATCTGTTACTCTTCCTCAATATTGTAATTTTGTTGCTGTTCAGGTTTTAACATAAACACAGAGAAGACACAGATTCTAGTTTCGGATTTTTTCTCTACTGGCATGGATTCATAGATATGAATGAATGAATGATTGAAGCAATCAATCAGTAAATCAATGGATGGATGGATTAACGGGAGAACGAACAAACGAAAGAACAAACAAAAGAACGGAAGAATGGGTAAATTAATGGAATCCTCACTCCGGCCACTTGGACATGTCGCAAATATGCAATTTCCATCATGAACCAATGCAATATGACTCAGTGCAACCCTCGCTCATTATATGTACAAGTTCATAATTCACATTCTTCTTTAACGGTACCTGCAGGTCAAAATTGCAGAAAATTCATTCATACCTTGTCGAGTTATCCTGTTTCAAAGAATGTTTTAGTGACATCGTGTGGCGCAATCGGTAAGGCGTTTCGTCCAGAACCGAGAGGTCCCGGATTCGAAGTCGCCGGCATGCCCCGATGTTGTGCCCTTGGGAAAGGCACTTTACATGAATTTCCTCACTCCACCCAGGTGTGAATGGGTACCTGACTTCGGTTGGGGAAGGTCGTATTGAGGTCTACTGCTGGCGCCGAATGGCAGCCGCCAGACCCTTGCGACAGTTATATAAAGTGCAAGTGTGCAAATGTGTATCTTGTGTATTATTGTGCATTATGTGATTGTAAACCCTGCAGCAATTCAGCATGGGTAATTTCGGACCAATAAATCATTTATTATCATTATTATTATTATTAATATTATAATGCAACTAAAACGCCCCTGCAGTTTTAATGGAATAAAGGAAGCTGTTCGTTAGCCTCCTTCGCAGACAAGGGAGTTATGTAGCCGTTATGTTTCGTCATTTTGCAAACACCTAAAACATACCAAATACCATCAAGATCCCTTCACAACTTCTCGAGTTATGCCGTTCACAAATACACACAGACACACACGTACCGGAAAACGCAAACTTCTTGGCGAAGGTAAAGGTATGTTTCTTTTGACAGCATTACATGCTGGACGTGCCGATGCATTTGTCAAAGCACATCCAGAAGGGGATGGGGATATCTTAACGGTGCATGTGTGTTTGTGTGTGTGTGTTTGTGAGAGAGAGAGAGAGAGAGAGAGAGAGAGAGAGAGAGAGAGAGAGAGAGAGAGAGAGAGAGAGAGAGAGAGAGAGAGAGAGAGAGAGAGAGAGAGAGAGAGAGAGAGAGAGAGAGAGAGAGAGAGAGAGAGAGAGAGAGAGAGAGAGAGAGAGAGAGAGAGAGAAGAGAGAGAGAGAGAGAGAGAGAGAGAGAGAGATTGTGTGTGTGTGTTTGAGTCGCAGCTAAAGTTGCAGTCATACACAATCATACATAATTTGTTTTTGCAACTAAGAATCTGAAAACACAAACCCGCCAGTTTACGAAATGAACCTCGCATACGCGCCACATACATAGATTGGCACGCACGTTGGATAGCAGCACTGGAAGGCTTTTTGAATTATCCTGTTTCAAATAATTCAACTAAAACGCCCCTGCATTTCCTATGGACTATGCTAGTGGTCCCACATTTACAGAACAGTCGCAGATTTAGCGTCAATCCCAAAATATCAATATCTCTTCATCATAACTTGTTTTTGTGATTAAGAATCAGTGAAAACACAAAACCGTCAGTTTACAGAATCTGTATTTTAAAGTTTGACCTCGCAGGCGCTCCACATACACAGACGACACGTAGGTCTGTTGGCAGTGTCGGAAGGCTCGGGGGTTGAGAAACGCTGTTCATACCGCACATTCCTCCCGCCTGGCAGGCCGCCCAAGTTCGGATGGACCATGCCACTTCCGACAAGGGGACGATCACAACGTGGAAGATAAAACCTTCATGTTGTTTGTCTTAAAGTGTATGCCAAGTTGAACGTAAACATGGCTATTATATATAGTGTCAACAGGTAAAAATAATACTTTGATGGGAACGGTTACTTTGTCACAACTAGAACGAGACCATAACACATTAAAATCAAAACCGACTTGATAATTCTATTATAGTCATCACATAGAATATAATCGACAAAAAATCGACAATAATGTTTCCCAAGGTGGAGAATCCATGGTTTTGTTTTCATTTTTGAAACACCATTTAATCGTTTGCGCACCCACATGTCCCCGTCAGTCCTAAGACCGAGGAATGTAGTTCCGCCTTGTGTTTATAGGACACCACTTACAGCACAGACACAGAACATTCGGGCGCTGACAGAAAAGGCGTGAAGAAACGCGGTTGAAGTTGCGCCCCCCTCCCCCTTCGCAGAACCAAGACCATATATCATTGTCGCCAAACTCCTTGCCAAATTTAGACGGAATACTTAAATCGCGTCATACGCCAAGGTTTTGAACAGATACCAAAGTTACCTCGGACTCGAAGGTTCTAATAGGGAAAGCTTGAGAAGAGGGACTTTTTTGGTCAAGAGGTATATATAACCCTGTAACTTGATCTATTTGCGCTGTCTCTGCAGCAGTGGCGACCGGGGGTGAGGAAGAGCGCATCGCAACGGCACACCCCAAATCCGCGTTATTCCCGTTTGGTGCGTTCGTTCGCGACTGGTTTCAAGAGCTATTTCTGGACCCCGGACGGGAGTTTTTTTTCCGTGGAACGTCCACGCTTCAAGACTTCTTACATACCGAACTGTGCGCCATTCTTGAGGAGCGAACAAGGATTTAGACGCGGCGTGTTTTGCACCTCGTTCAGTTTTCAAGGTTTGAGGAATCTCCGTCAACAGTGTGTGTGCGGCTACTGCAGACAATAGAACGCTTCACGGCATCGTTCGGCGAGGGATAGGCTTTCTAAATTGGGTAAGCGAAGAACACGCCTCCTCTTATCTCAAACATTGTCACTAACCATTCTCAGCTATACAGCGCTACTAACTCACAACCACGGGTGTTTAAAGCTTCATATTTCCACATATCATATACCAGGAAAGTGATTCATGTAGGTTATTATTTGAGTGATAAAGTTGACATTGTGTCTGGGATCGGCGCGTGACATGACGGTGAGAGCATGATATGAAGGGGACAGGAATAGCTTCTTGTTCCCAGGCTATTTACAGTGCGACAGTCAGGATAGGGGCAGCTGTCCTACGGTCAGCTGTTCGCAGTTGGTTATCAAAAAAGCGTGAGGCGCTGTGGAAAAATGCGGCCTCATTTAGATATCAGGAAATTCTAATTGATGGATTTATAGAAACCTATATTTTCAAAACAAAAAATGGCTGCTGTAGGTTTTGATGTCAAGTCTATTAATCAAGTATATCTATTTTTATTGTTGTAATATGGATATGCCCTGAAATAAAGAGGGGATCAATCAAAAGTATCACGACTGGGGTTGGTGGTCAAGGGGACATTTCGTTAAAACCTAGGGGGATGATAGTGTGGCGACAAAGAGTTGGGAAGAGCTGTTTAGTGTGGTTTAAGTGTCAAATAGCTTATGTAGTGCAAAGTAAACAATTATAGTAAACCATGACTATCGTAGTGGCTAAAGACGGTCCTTGGTGCGTATCAAAGTATACAATATACCGGATTATTGCACTTATCAATGATAACTGTCAGGAACCAGAAAGATAGGGGTAGTACTAGTAGGTGCCAAAAGGTACTCTCCGAGCCTGAAAACACGTCAAAATCCAGCCGAAACCCCTCCTCTGCTTGGAGAGTACCAAAAGGAACAAAACAGGGTTCTTGCAAGAACGCCGAAGCTTAAAAACACATTCCTTTGTGACTTTTTGGACCATTACTAACTGTTGGGGTAACGAAGGGTGCTTCCAATGATACAAACAAATGGTCCTTTAAATGACAAGGTTTTGTAACTTGAAGAAAGGTCGACAGTTACGCACGATGCTCCTGTGTTGAGCAAATCGTCACAGACGCCAGAGTAAGTAAACAGGGTCAGAATGTGCCTGGCCTCGTCACTGGAGTAGATACCAGAAATTATGTCAACGTTAGTGAAAGAACAGATAAGTGCCTTTAATGGGGAAACTTGATAGATGTGATGAAAACGTGAAAATAATGGCAAAATTTCACCGTGGTATCTAAATGTATATTATTTCTTGCTAGTATTGAAGCAAAATCATGGCAATATTTCACTGTTATATACTTCCTTGCAAGTATTGGAGCTATAAAATAAGCATAAGCACATGAGCACATTTTGTGGTATTCAGTTGAAAATATATACGCAACAGTGGTATTAGCACAACATTAGTGTCTACTCAGGTATGTAGTGCGGAATGGTAACATTTCATTGGTTATCTAAAGCTATAAAATGTCTTACTAATATTGGCGCTAAAATGATATATCTAATTGAGCGTATCGTTACATCTGCACATTCAAAGGTTTATTGATAATAAATACACTATAGATGTATTAGCGCAACGTTAATGTCTACCCACTGGAATATGCAGTATGTTGTAAACTACGTGAATTGAGAAATCTGATGACAACATTTCATTTTGTTATCTAAAGTTGAATACTGTAATTTCATGCTTATATTGGAGCTAAAATAAGCATATCTGTAACGTTTACTAACATAATTCCACCAGGGTTGACTGCACTAGAGATCTCTCAAACACGCTGTTTTTCAAAGTGTCGGATTTATGTAACCCGGTGAATTAATGTTGATGGCCGTTACATCTTGTGCTAGCTAATTACTAGCATAACGTTAGTGTCTGCCCAGGTATTCAGCGATGTTTGCTGTAAACAAGTGAAACCTACTTTCCCTTTTAATTTCCTGTAGGTCCTCCTCAGGTCACATGCCTTAAACGCTACACCTGTTTAAGTTTGCATTTCCGGTGACCTATTGACCCCAAACCGTCCTAACACTTTTTAACGTTACACGCAATGTACTCTGACAAAAAACACATCAAAAACAACGTTTTAATGTGTTTTTATGATAACCTACAATAGATAGAAGGCAGTTAATTAAGGGTTAATGACCCGCCCCGAGGTTTATATGGTGTCATAACGCCTGGTCAGGTGCTATAACCATCGAATAAAACCACCAAGTGAGCGAAGCGAACGAGGTGGTTTTATGAGGTGGTTATAGCACCTGACCAGGCGTTATGACACCATATAAACCGAGGAACAGGCGGGTCATTAACGTTATTATCACATAGCCTATCCAAACTGACCCATATATTTCTAATTTTCGCCGGGTAAAACCCCTCACATAGCCTATCCAAACTGACCCATATATTCTTAATTTTCGCCGGGTAAAACCCCTCACATAGCCTATCCAAACTGACCCATATAATAAAGAGAGACAAATCCCTGTATAATACATAGATTCTTTATTTAGTACTATACATGTAAAATCAATCCAATGTACATACGATCTTTATATAATCCAATGTAAACAAGCAGTAACTTGTCTTATTGTTCTGGACACGTAGACTTTATATCGGGCGGTATAATTGTAAATTTCTGTTCAATTTTCACAATTCCTGACGCCCGATTGTTAAACGCTTAGTTGGCTGTGGTAAGAACAATCAAGCATGTTTACATCCCCTTTCATGATTTGTTTGTAGTTTCCCGGGATAATTTTTGCTCAAGCCGGAAAATAATCCCACAGAAGCGTACACGTATCTTGCTGAGATCCTTGTAGGTAGAAACTTGTAAGAATTTTGGCGATTTTGACCGTAATTTTTTCGATGCCAACACATCGGTTTACGTGACATGGGTCATGGGGAGGGGGGCGTGTTTAGTGCGTGTCACGTTTGTTTTGAACGCGGCGACATCAATTTGCCGGCAATATTTTTAATTTTCGCCGGTTAAAACCCCTCAGAAACGTGAACATACCTTCCTGGGGTCCCCCTGGGTAGAAACTGAGGAGGAGTTCGGCGGCTTCATGGGCGATTTTTTCACTGCCAAGATTAGCTTGGGGAAATACGTTAGCCTGGAATCCAAACCTATTTTCGCTCCCGAGTCTCCTCTCCGCAAATTTGCGCCAGTTTCTCGCCCCTGAACTCCTTCCGCATGTTCCTGGGCGTCTTCCTCAGCTTCCCATGACCCGAAAACTGACTCTAAGTCGGCGCCTGACAGTTCTTTGACGAAAAACTGTGGTACTCAGCTCCGTCGAATTCGAGCGGGTTCCAACGTCGTCTGATCTGGGCCGGTTCCACTTTGACGGTGGGGGTGTGATAAATATTGTTTGTAGTCCTTCCGATTGAATTTTACTTGTATTGAATCTGTTTTCCTTTTTTCATGTATTGTCCATGTATGCTAAGGAAGTGTTTGGGAATTTTAAGACATTAAAGATATTCTTAACAAGGTTAAGAAAACGATTAATCAAAAAGATACCCCCATCTACAAAATGCAACGGTTTTGTTATGGCATGACGTCAATAAGTGGTGTGTTATGGCGTGATAACAGACCACTTATTGTGGGCAATGGAGGCCTCTGATTGGTGGACGCCATCTACCTATGTGATAATATGATATAACATTTATGAACATAAGGTGTGTAGATTGAGGGGTGGGGGGTCAGTGGAATTTGCGGAACTGGAGAAACAAAACAATGTCTCGAAACCACTCACCCACTACTCATTACTCTTCCTGTTGTAGACCATTGGGAACTTGTCTTTTTCGTTTTATTTCCATCTTAAAAAATGTTAGGGAAAATATAACATATATATTCGCTATTTGAATCTCCTTCTTCAGGGTTTTGTCAAGTAACATTTCACATTCTTTAAACTCAAGACCCCAGCCCAACTGTCGCCCTTCACCGCAGCCCGTACAAACATTGTGACTTGACATTGAACATGTTGGACACGTGCCCTCTAGCAGCCTAGCCTCCATAGCAGGCTCTTTGGGCCTTTTTTGGTGCTTTTGCTGATGACTTCCTTGTATACTGGGTAGTTCATGCAGCCAGCCCGTAACCATTAGGCCCGGTGGAATGGTTACGGGCTGGCTGCACAAACGACCCTGTACGAAAAGAAGTAGTGCTGCGTACCTAAACGTAACACCAGGTACAGGTACCGGTACCGGAAGTTTAGGTACAGGTCCGGACCTGTACCTGTACCTGAACATTTTGAAAAATTAACATGTGTTTCTCTGAACTTCTTCAATAATGACAGAAACCACCCGTTACAAGTACCGTTTACAGTTATAAGTGGTTAACGGTGACCACCGTTAGCCAGTTATAACTGGGTCAGGAGACGTCTCCTGGCTCTTGAGAGACATTGGTTACCAGTAGGCTCTGGACGGACGGTGGCTCTCCGGGCATGGAACGACACCACAGATACAGGACTGTAGGACTGAAAGCTCGCGAGATCTGCATGGAGAGTGCACGAGAGCAGTACAGAACGGTGAATTTTTAGGTCCGCATCGGGACGCCCGGATCCATATATCGTCGTTGGTCGTCCAGCAGCAAAACTCTGCCTGTTCCATGGTGAGGTGAGCAACTTTGGTTCATTTATACCGATTATTTTTGTATTGAATAGGCACAGATCCTCGTTAAATAATCTGCAACTAGCTCGGGCCAAGCCCGATGTGAAAGGGGAGGGGGGCGATAAGACATCACCGCGAGTAAAAATGTAACGTTACATTATATATTTTTGATACATATGTCACCAAGAGTTAAATATCTAGAGAGACAGGTGACTCGTAACCGAACCAAGCATAACCCAGCATCAAGAGACCACGTCTCGTGATATAATTGACGTGAAGCAAGGACAACAACAACAATGGCACTGCTGCTGTTACTGGCATTTATTCATTGGCCACGTTCATTCAAATCATACTCCATTCATTACTAGAACATTTCAGAATGATATTTTCGGAATACACCGGATTACACATAAAGAGTTTGAAGTATATTGAAATACAGTATGCTTTGATTACAGGTTATATTTCAGCATGATCACTATTTAGACAATGAGGTAGTTAACTGTCCCTATAGCACCAAGCTGAAACTAGCCCTCGATTCGGCCTTCGATTCACAGCCTTCGATTCAGCCCTCGATTGGATTTTGCCGCCGATTCAGCCTTCGATTACAGGGAATAGACAGAACATAGCAACCAATTTAGTTACCGATTCGAAAAACCTAGAATCTATGCCAGCTCTCTTACATTAAGTTACAACAAATACAAAAGGCAACACAATGATCAACTTAGTTCCAAATCACTCAACAAGGAGATATTTACTTGCAAATAATGTCGGAAAGGACATAATATCAAGAATTCGGCATAAAATGATAGTGACAACTGACAAGAGACACTAGTCCTCGATTCGGCCGTCGATTGGATTTTGTTCAACGGATTACAGCGCTATCTGCCGTTTTTCTAAATGTGACCCAGAACTTGAAAGGGTGATTGGGACGAATTGCTAGCTACATGTATATAACGTTGTTATTTAACTTATACATTACATGATTTGTGTTTCATTAAAATACAAATTAAATGTATAATGACGTTATATACATGTAGCTAGCTGTAGGGACAGTTAACCACCTCATTGTCTAGATAGTGATCATAACAAATTTGATAAGTCAGGTGAATGGCTACATTTTATACTGGTATAGGCCATTAGCCATGGCGACTAACTTCACTTTAAGAAGCTGCGTTTACTATTTCTAAGACATGTCCCTGTGGCACAACGGGTAACGCAACCTGCTGCTTTTCCATTGATCCTTTGGGCTGGGGTTCAATCCCAGGGTCGAATTCAGCTGGGACATGTTGTAAGGGATTGCATCCATTAATTCCGATATGGTGATGAAAACTCAGAAAAGCCGGCGTCCCTGTGTATGAGGGAGCTTTGGGCGTAAGCCTCAAACGTGAAACCTCTGCACGTAAAAGAACCCAACACAGAAGAGTAGGGGTGACCTGGCGTGCTTGTTCATGCCCTTGCGAAGCTGCATTGCATTATCAATACCACTAGCTACTTGAAAAAGCATCATACTTCCATGTCACCTCAATTGAGGATGACTGCTTCACCTTTTTAAAGTATAAAATGTAATATTAAACACAGTTTCCTTTGTTGTCATGGTTACCACATATCTATTACATAATATGTATATCCTCCTTCTTTAGTAGAGTCTACCAGACAACTATGGACAATATGGAACATGGTCATTCAAGGGAACTGCGGGCAATAGATAGGGTGATTTAAGGAGGTTCAATATACTAGTATATCATAACTTGGATGGAAATATTCACTCAGTTGCCTTCGTTCACCTGACGCTCATCATCTTATTATACAATGTACGTAACTAAGATAGATTGGGATCTGCTATAAGTTATTTCTGTAAAACAGGACAGGACATGTACAGTATGAATCTCCAAACTTACCAAGTAGTACCTGGGACTGGGAGATACATGTGCTAGTACGAGACTGTTACTAAGTTGGTCAAAATACCGTAAATGCAGAAATGTTCGCGGTGGTTTGATGTTCATGGTTTTTGCGGTGAACTTTCAGCACAACTTAAAACCACCGCAAAACTTTTTGCCCACATATGACTGTAGCGCTATTGTTGCAACTGCAAACACTCAATTTTCTCTCTACAGCTATAAGCAAATTATGAATAAACTAAAAGATTACAAGAACATCGCTGACACCTGTGTTCCCACCAGATATTTTGTTTCATGTTTGGGAATCGAAAGGCATTCAATTTCAAATTACGATAAAGCCTGTTGAATTTCGTCCCTCAAATTCAAGAAGTCATTTTCAGATGATAGGTCATAAAAACCTGTCATACGACACTCCTGTTTAAGCCCGTCCATGTTCACATTGGTCCCAAGAAGAGGTCCATAACTTTTGAATGAATTTTTGGGCAGCCTTGGATGTGTTGTACAAGATTCAGCCACATGTACATGTATTGTCATCAAGTCCATGGTCTGATCTCTCATAGCCACACTGGAAATCCTATGACATTTGTATCAAACAGTCAAAACCAACGTTACCAGTGACCTAGGTTTTTGCGGTTACCTCTTTATCGCAAACTTAAAATCATTCTCAACCAAAAATCACCTCCATTTAAGAAGTGGACTACTCCACCGTGGAGTAGTCCACTTCTTAAATGGAGGTGATTTTTGGTATTTTTGGTGCCTGTTAAATACCCAGGTACCCTGCTAGGAAAGCTAAATGGCTTGAAATTTGCAGTGGGAATAACCAGATAAGGTGCAAATGATCGTGGAGTCTCCACGATCATTTGCACCTTATCTGGTGCAAAGACCTTACACCTGAGTCCTCACCAAATTTACTTGGCTTACATAGGAATTAGGATGTCACGGAAGACAATTGCAAAAAGCATCATTTTGGGCAAAACTGCCCCCAAAATGATTAATAATGATGTTGTAACCACCTCCATGCAAGAAGTGTCTATTCTGGAAAAAGCTCCTCCTATCTCTCCTTACAGCAACTAGCTCTTCCTCGCCGAATTTCATTCCATTTGGCTTTCATAGCAGTACACGAGTAAAAACAAACTTGGGGCAAAATCATTTTTATCCACCCCCATGCAAGTTGTGGGAACTTCCTGGGTCATGCTTATTTCACCACAAACAGTTCAATACCCTATAGCAACAGAATCATAGTCTCATATGGCCATGGCTAGGCCAAGGCAAGCATTCCTGACCATGCCCCTATAGCTAGCCTCTCTGTTGAGTGGTGTTGTACATTGTGCCCTATCTTTAAAACACTTCTGCAAACAGCCCACTCGACCTCTCCAAACTATATCTCACTACAGTCCACTTACGGTACATGTTACTAGTTTGTGTCAGTAATACTGTAAATTTAGAAATGTTCGTGGGCAGGTGGTTTTGTGTTCATCAGGTTTTCATGGCAACTGTTTCACTGCAAACATTTTTGTCCAACACTGGCGTAGGGGTGGATACCAGTTCGCTGGACCTGATTCAGACCTTTATAACATCCAAGAACCAAGTCCAAAAACCTGAAAGCCAAAAACCTGAATCCAAAAAAAAATTGAATAAAGTACAAATATATTTTTCTATTTTGTTTGATGAAAAGGGTTTTGAGTCTCCCCTCTGACAAAAAAGGCATTTAAAATAGGTGCAACATTCAGATATCAAACACCTTGGTTTATCTTGAAAGTCTTCTCACCAAGAAACTTTTATAGTTGTGCATGTCATGATCAGTATTAATTCTCTATGCTTGATATTGGTCTGATAAAACAAAACATCAACTGGACAGGATCAGGTCCAGGTTCAGGTCCCTGGACCTAAACTTGGACTTGGACCTTATTAAGCCAAACCTATATCCACCCCTACTGTGGCGGTATCATCATCGATCAGGTATGTGACTACAGTATAGCACTGCTGCAAACTTAAAACCACCGCAAACACTCCATTTTCCCCTTAGTGCAAAATTAAAACCATGCAAATTTAAATGCATTTACAGTAACTAGACCACCTCCTAGCTAGTGGTGAGAAGTAAACCAGTTATTATTGCCTGAGGTACATGTAGGTCGCACAAGGATATGCATTGGCCGGTGAGAAAAACTGGGTTGGCAGGAAAACCTTTCCAGTCCGGACAGCAGAAAAAACTGTCCAGGCTGAAAAGAGGATCTGCATGGGGGTTCCTGGCAACACTTAGAGCTAAATTCAGCAGGTTTAGTTTAACAGTAAATTCAAGAGGATCGACAATGCTTAACCGTGAATTGATTCACATTCCTATAGAATTGGCAGCGCAGCATCATGAATGGCCCAAGGGTGCAACCATTTTGTAGGGGGGTCTGAGGGCATACTCTCCCAGAAAATCATAACCCTCTGAGGTGGGGTGCATACGTAGCATTCATGACATTCAAGGGTGCAGCCAACCAATGTAGGGGGGGTCTGACATGCTCTCCTATAAAATCCTAACCCTCTCAAGTGCAATTCCTTACATTTTGAGACCCAAAGTTTGCATGTTTACTGTGTCGAAGCCAAGATAAGCAGATGTCCTGTTGTAACTTTTCTTAGGGCAATATAAAATGTCTTTCGACTACGCCTTGCGATTAAAATCTCAGTAATGCTGAAAGAAGAATTCAGGATAACAAATACACACACATGTAGCAGGCTATGTATACGTAGAATTAATGGCAAAGCCGACTGGCTACAATTAACAGTAGAATAAAAATAGTAGACTTTATAATAATTGTCGATACAGATTTTCATTTTTAGGCGTAGTCAGTATCTCTAATTCTATGCAGGACAAGACACCTCCTCCCCCATGCAGACCTTCTCTTCAGAATGGACAGGGCTTTTTTTCTGTCCGGACTGGACAGGATTTTCCACCAACACGAGAAACATTTTTGTTGTTGTTGAAGAAAGCAGAAGAACTATTGAGAAGGGGATGTGGTGTGCTGTATACATGTACATTGGTTACCTTCACATGTATGATCTCCTTGATGTTGAATTTAGTCAAGGGGCTTATGTTTTTACAGTTAGTCTAATCTTGATTGATTTTATGATGCATTAGAAAAAGTGCATCACTTTATTATTGGATAATCATATGAAGTGTAACCTGCTACAAAAAAATGTTATTCTTCCTCCTAAGTCTGATCTTATTAGGTCGCCTGCTTGACCTGGTATTTAATGAATAATTCACATCCATACATACTGATTATAGTGATAGTATCTTTTAAAAGTCGGCAAATATTGTCAGAAAGCTATAAACTTAACCTAAACATGATCCAGTCCCACAGTAGTAAGTCCATGATGCAATTGGCCTTCTGACCCACAAAGCACAGCACTGTTTCATCCTGAAGTCAGGAAAACATTATTAAGTTAATTGCTTCTGGCTCTAAGAACTCAAATCAGTGTTGTTCTATATCTGACTTCAAAATTTCAAACAAGTAATTCATCAAATAAAGTACAATAAAAGGTTATATTCCTTTTTCTGATACAGTCAAACCTGCCTCTTCAACCCGACCACCTGGCCATGGCGACCGTTTTTTCTTGGTCCCAAAAATTTGCCCCATAGGCACAAGCATTAAGCGCCCTGCCCAAGGCGACCACCCGTCCAACGCGACTGCCACGAATTGGGACCGCACAGAGCACAATCCCTGGCCATGGCGACCGAATTTTTCCAGCGTGTGGTGACATCGAATTTCGCTGTCAGATTTCACAGAAATGTTTGACGGACAAAAATATATGAATAGCACTGATTCCTTCATGAAGTGTTTTAATAAAACGTTCCCACTATAAACATTGTAAATACAAAGGATTGTTGTATCCAATTTTTAGTGCACCACCCACTGTTTCAAGCCCTATATAGCCATAGGCAGTATAGTGGAATACTAGTAGCTTCTCCTGTATCCATCATCACATGATGAGAACTCTAACAGAATACTATTCCCTTTTTATACAAATGTAGTTAGAATTGTAGGAATGTGTGCGTGTGTGTGTGTGTGTGTGTGTGTGTGTGTGTGTGTGTGTGTGTGTGTGTGTGTGTGTGTGTGCGCGTGCTGACATATTTAGATCAGAGTTTCTGATGAGTGAGGAGTCCTAGGGACATGTGTCAAAAACTTAACTTATGACTGCTTAGACTACACTCTGTAGTGTATTAGGTATTTATTGTTGTCACCAGACATTATATACTTATCCTATGTATTTTTGTACATACTATAAGCACTATAGCCTCCGGTGCAGACTGCTCCCGGCTGTTTTCTTTTTCAAGTTCATTTTCTGAAAAAAATGTAATAGTATAAAAACTGTAACTTGAGAAAAAGAAAGAGAAAAAAAAAACAGCCGGGAGGAGTCTGCACCGGAGGCTAAGCACTAGAAAAAAGACAATGCATTGTCTTTATTAACCCAACCTTCACCTTTTTTTCTTGTTGTTTCTATAGGGGCTGACAATATTCAACCCAGACAGAGCATCAATGCCCTGTCCTCATGAGATGACAGTGAGAGAGAAGCTGACAATGCAACAATGGATTACCTGCATCTGCATGGAGGAGTCATGTATCAACACCAACCCAAGTCCTAGTTTTTTTAGAATGCATTGAGTCTGTAAAAGCTAGTAAAAGTTTACACATGTATGAATCCTTCCTGCAATTTCAATTCCCATTGCACTGTAGACATGTATGTAATTATTACAATGGCAATGACTCTGATCCACATGCTTTTAAAATCACACCTCAATCCAAAAAACCTCATTAGATTAAAAATGTAGTAGAAAATGCCCCCGTTTTGCATGTCTCTTATATGTAACTAATACATATTCCAGGACTACATATACTGTCAGTAAGTCTAATTGACCACGTCTTTGACAGTTGTTTGTGCCCATGCATGTATTTCTATATGCAATAATACAGTATATAACCAATTTGAATTGAATTGAATTGTTGTTTTCCTCTTTAGTCTTTGTTTGACTGTTATCATAACACATATTGTTATATTCCAAAGTCAATCCATACATGGAGGGTGACCCAGGAAAAAGCATGTCAGTGGCACCTCAGGCATGACTGATTAAACGGAAGCCACGCTCTCTGTTGTTTCAGTCTATATTCTGTCAAATATTCCATTGAACAGCTTCAGAATGTAAGGTAGCTGCAGGGGAGTTAGGATAAATTGTGTGTTTTAGATGCTCTGTTGAACATGTATAGGTATCTGAGCAGTTCCTGATTAATTGATTTCAAGCTGTGTGCATTTTGTGATCTATTCACCTCTAACTGATGTGGTCATTGCCAATGTCAGATGTATATGCTGAGACCTAATGCAGTCTGCCTAATGTGAGTCTTGCCTTGCAATACCGACTCATATGTATTTATTTTTACTGAAACAAGTACATGATGAGGGTAACAAGATGTTGATATGATCTGGATAATCTAGATTGCTTAATCTTTCCATATCAGTTTATTACAAAGTGTTATGCATGAGTCTAAGTTACCCTTGTTATGCACATGTACATAAATCAAAAAGTCCAAACACAAACACTTTTGTATGTAAAAAGTTGTTGATATGGGATTCATTTTTTGTTGCTTTATTCTATATCTACAGCAGTCAAGTCAGCATAAAATAAACTGTGGTCTTCGAACATAACATGTGCTTCTGGAGTTCAAGTCAATAAAGCCATCAGGATTTTAGAGACGATTCAGGTGTTTTTATCTTTTCATGTAATCTATAGTTATCTACAATACTCAAAACAAAGCCACAATATGCATATATATATATATATATATTGAAGTTGTAATGTTTTTGGATAAGTCATACTAAAAGGAGTCCTAAACTCTAGAAGGGAGTGTTATTTTCCACTAGATTATGTATCAATGAATACATAATCAGCCGACTTTGTACAGAATTCAGACCCTACCCATGGATTCCCTATACGCATTCCCACTTCCTTCATGGTGAATATTTTAGTATAAATTAGGGGGACTAAGCACAATCAGAAGGCCAGTTGTTAATAAGATATAAAGGAACATATAACAAGACATTTCTTAGCCCCACTGAGATTCTTTTGTCACGCCATGAATGTACGTTGTATCACGAAAGTTCATAAAAAAAATGGCAGAGGAAGTGGAAAAAATCTAGCTTCTGGCCATGGTTATGGATCAAAAGGAGAGGAAAAGCCTGGGGGAAGAAGGAGACAGCATAAGTGTAACAACGAAGAGAAAAATGATATAAAAATCAGAGTCTCATGCTGGGGACGGCCTACCCGCAGGAAGTGAGCAGCAGTGAAGCAGGGTGGAGACGTCCTCCCTGTCATCCCCTCATCCTAAGGGCGTACCAGGGTACGAGGGGGATATAACCTCCTTGGAGGGACGAAACGTCAACGGGCCTCTGGCTGAAGATCACAGCTGACTCCTTAGTGCTGAAAAGTACGTCAAGTGGCACGAGCTACCTGGCAGGTGACAATCAAATCATCCTGTACTTCCAGTGAAAAGAAAATAGAGGATCATCTGGGGAATTTAGTAGAATACTGAATGCTTTTTGATGCGCACGGGACTAGTGGGTACTTATCGTATACTGTAATAAGTATTCGCTTTTTTGTATCATCTATCTGGAATTTAGGACTCCTTTAATCTTTTGACATTGTACAGAGCTTGAAAGCGTTGCTTGTTGTATCTCGCCTATAGAACAAAAATGGTTTCTTTCAAATTCGGCTGGCATATTTCTATATGCTCATGCTAATTTTGTACCTGAGATCATATTTCGTTAATGAAATTCTTAAAACATATTTCATGTAAGCGTCCAGAAAGTGATACAACATGAAAGGTTGTTTTGCAGACTCCCATGGAAAATTATGTCTATGCACTACAAGTACTGTACATTGAAATCTATAGTTCTGGACTGAAAAGATGAATCGTCGGTTGTTTGTAAATATATGCAGTCAAACGCACTTAAAAGGATATTGGACGAATGATATATCGAAAGACATTTTTTTACTATTGTTTTACTTTTTTGGGAAGGTTATCTGACGAATGAAAGGTTTTTAACTCGGCAGAAGACGACAAAAACACTTTCCGTCGGGTTCATTTTTGCAGTTCTTACGTTTGTCGCTAGGATGAAATAAATCGGTTTGTTTGGCCAATATCTTCAAGCAGAAAAACGGAACAACAAAACTACTGACAGCACAGATAGATCAGCATATCAACTTACTTTTGTGAAAGTTTCATGGAAAAATATTATTTCTTTCTTGTTTTATAAAGGAAAACGCACTTCGGCGAGTTGCGGTAGAAAATCAAGC
Source organism: Branchiostoma lanceolatum (assembly GCA_035149815.1). Classification (NCBI taxonomy): domain Eukaryota; kingdom Metazoa; phylum Chordata; class Leptocardii; order Amphioxiformes; family Branchiostomatidae; genus Branchiostoma; species Branchiostoma lanceolatum. Next base: position 3,689,932 of record CM068881.1, read on the forward strand.
TAGAAAGTCCGCCCGGAAGATAGCAGGTGGCACGCGGCCTAGCTTTACGCGAGACTGGAACATCTAGCTAGGATTTAATATCTCACTTAGAATACAACGGATTTCTTTCAAATTTGGATGACGTATTCATGAAAGCATACTTAGGCATTGTATGGATTCCAAAGCAATGAGTACAATTGGTTATGGAGTAATAAACAGTTGAAATTTTGACCATAGATCATATATTCCTGTCACAAATGCCAAATAAAACTTCGCATTTCTCCTGAAGAATTGAGTGCAAACACTCAGCAAGGTAGTGCTAATACCATCGAAATGTCCTTGACAGAGTTATATGGATAATATGTCTATTGCATGATGTAAATCCCTAACGCTACATCATTTTTCCAATATGCCGCACTTTTTAGAGTGGGAATTTTGACCGTGCCCCAAAATGATAGATTCATGGCCTATATCTTCAAGCAGAAAAGCGGAACAACAAAACTACTGACAGCACAGATAGATCAGCATATCAACTTACTTTTGTGAAAGTTTCATGGAAAAACATTATTTCTTTCTTGTTTTATAAAGGAAAACGCACTTCGGCGAATTGCGGTAGAAAATCAAGCTAGAAAGTCCGCCCGGAAGATAGCAGGTGGCACGCGGCCTAGCTTTGCGCGAGACTGGAACATCTAGGATTTAATATCTCACTTAGAATACAACGGATTTCTTTCAAATTTGGATGACGTATTCATGAAAGCTTACTTAGGCATTGTATGGATTCCCAACGGATGACCGCAGTTGGTTATGTAGTAACTAGCAGTTAAATTTCCGATAAAAAATCATACATTTCTAGCAGAAATAACAAATAAAACACATTTCTCCTGTAGGATTTCATGTATCTCGCCTTGAACAAAATCTACGTTCAGGGCGGCCCCTACCTCCTGTTTATTTCATTAAACTGTTCATTTCTGTGACCGGTATGTCTGGACAGACTCAATGACACCTTTATTGGGCGAATTCGTTAACGTCTTCGAAATTCACAAAAATCTAATTTTTCATTCAGGGGGGCCCCCCTAGAGTTTATTTCATTAAACTGTACATTTCTGTGACCGGCATGTCTGGACAGACTCAATGACACCTTTATTGGGCGAATTCGTTAACGTCTTCGAAATTCACAAAAATCTAATTTTTCATTCAGGGGGGCCCCCCTAGAGTTTATTTCATTAAACTGTACATTTCTGTGACCGGTATGTCTGGACAGACTCAATGACACCTTTATTGGGCGAATTCGTTAACGTCTTCGAAATTCACAAAAATCTAATTTTTCATTCAGGGGGGCCCCCCTAGAGTTTATTTCATTAAACTGTACATTTCTGTGACCGGTATGTCTGGACAGACTCAATGACACCTTTATTGGGCGAATTCGTTAACGTCTTCGAAATTCACAAAAATCTAATTTTTCATTCAGGGGGGCCCCCCTAGAGTTAATTCTATCAAACTGTACATATCTGTGACCGGTATGTCTGGACAGACTCAATGACACCTTTATTGGGCGAATTCGTTGACGTCTTCGAAATTCACAAAAATCTAATTTTTCATTCAGGGGGGCCCCCCTAGAGTTTATTCTATCAAACTGTACATTTCTGTGACCGGTATGTCTGGACAGACTCAATGACACCTTTATTGGGCGAATTCGTTGACGTCTTCGAAATTCACAAAAATCTAATTTTTCATTCAGGGGGGCCCCCTAGAGTTAATTCTATCAAACTGTACATTTCTGTGACCGGTATGTCTGGACAGACTCAATGACACCTTTATTGGGCAAATTTGTTAACGTCTTCGAAATTCACAAAAATCTAATTTTTCATTCAGGGGGGCCCCCCTAGAGTTTATTTCATTAAACTGTACATTTCTGTGACCGGTATGTCTGGACAGACTCAATGACACCTTTATTGGGCGAATTCGTTGACGTCTTTGAAATTCACAAAAATCTAATTTTTCATTCAGGGGGCCCCCCTAGAGTTTATTCTATCAAACTGTACATTTCTGTGACCGGCATGTCTGGACAGACTCAATGACACCTTTATTGGGCGAATTCGTTGACGTCTTCGAAATTCACAAAAATCTAATTTTTCATTCAGGGGGGCCCCCCTAGAGTTAATTCTATCAAACTGTACATTTCTGTGACCGGTATGTCTGGACAGACTCAATGACACCTTTATTGGGCAAATTTGTTAACGTCTTCGAAATTCACAAAAATCTAATTTTTCATTCAGGGGGGCCCCCCTAGAGTTTATTTCATTAAACTGTACATTTCTGTGACCGGTATGTCTGGACAGACTCAATGACACCTTTATTGGGCGAATTCGTTAACGTCTTCGAAATTCACAAAAATCTAATTTTCCATTCAGGGGGGCCCCCCTAGAGTTTATTTTATTAAAATGTACATTTCTGTGACCGGTATTTCTGGACAGACTCAATGACACCTTTATTGGGCAAATTCGTTAACGTCTTCGAAATTCACAAAAATCTAATTTTTCATTCAGGGGGGCCCCCCTAGAGTTTATTTCATTAAACTGTACATTTCTGTGACCGGTATGTCTGGACAGACTCAATGACACCTTTATTGGGCAAATTCGTTGACGTCTTCGAAATTCACAAAAATCTAATTTTCCATTCAGGGGGGCCCCCCTAGAGTTAATTCTATCAAACTGTACATTTCTGTGACCGGTATGTCTGGACAGACTCAATGACACCTTTATTGGGCAAATTTGTTAACGTCTTCGAAATTCACAAAAATCTAATTTTTCATTCAGGGGGGCCCCCCTAGAGTGTATTTCATTGAGATGTACATTTTTGAGATCGGCATGTCTGGACAGACTCAATGACATCTTTGTTGGGTAACATAGTTGATATATAAAACTATGTACAATGCACACACAAGACATTAGAAAAGACGATGGAAACAACATAGCAAATGGGTGCAGCTTTAATGAGAAATGCATTGTGGTATATGTAACATAATATATCATGGAGATACATTCTTGGAAGAAGAGTACCTAAAGTATATGTATTTGATGTAGTACCAGCAGAATTATACATGGTCTCCAGACTCCAGAGCCATGCAAACATTACTTGTGCCCTCACATGGTCTCTGTATCAAAGAGAGGGGGTATATTCTACCAGTGCTGCATGGAGCCCTACCTAGTGCCTCAGTAGCATGGTATATTTCCTGGTCATGTGTCCTATATGCTGTAGGAGGCACACCAACATTACATATTCTTCTGCACAGTAGTAAGAGAAAATAAAGATAAAGCCTGTGCTTACCCATTTACACAACTGGTGTGCTATATCTAAACCGGTATAGTACATTACCGATGCTCTAAGAGCCATACCAGCATTACCTGTTAGGTGTTGTTGAGTCCCAAGAGCCACACCAATATAATCTGGAAGTTGCCATACCTGTTCCCCAGATCTAAGAACCATGCAAATCTTACCTGGGATACATCAGCCAGGCTATAGACATGATAGAACCTAGAGTCAAACAAATAGTAAAAAGCTGTCCTTGACAGTAACTGTTAACTAGCCATTTAATAGAAAAATCGTATTAGATTCACACTCATAACTCAAATATCTATTCACATGACCTTAAATTCTACATGTAAAAACTAAAATGTTTTAAAAGTTTAAGACTACTGGTAGCATTTTTGGCTATATTGTCAGAACCAAGTAATAGAAGTACCCAACCTTCTGGGACATTTTTATATAAAATGTCACACTATATGTATATGTCTATTATCAAAGTGTATAGGACCATTTGAACTAGAATGTCATAAATGGGTAGGGTTGTAACGAAAATCAACAAATATTTGACCATCTGTTGTGCATGTTGTTACTTTCAAAACAAGTATCCAATATGGGTCCAGACCAGCTATTAAAGCTCAGTTTTACAGCTTATATACTTCTCAGCTCTATTCACAGAGTGTATGTATACATGTGGGGAAGTGTTTGTCCATTGAAAGTTCTTGGAGGAGGTGACATTTTCTTTAAAAAGATGCCAGAATTAAACGTTGCCCATCGGGAGGCAATATACATTAGCTATATGTCACAGTAGAGAGTGCAATCCTGGACAATCGGCGACTGTCCTAGGACAGATTGGGATCGGAGTCTGTCCTAGAACCTACGATTATACTACCAGCAGTAAAGATAGCGATCACAATCTGTCCTGGGACAAACAGTGATTCTACTTGGAGAAATTCTGAAAACCATTAGATCAAAATGCTTTGGAAAATATAATTAATCATTGCACAACATTTCAATCAGTTTTAGCACACTACCTACAATCACAATTACTATTTTAGGTGAATAAGTTCATATTTCATAACGGATAAATTCCATGTATGTTTTCTGAAAGAAATTTCTCATCAAGTTATAACAAGGTTAATAATCGGTGAAAGATATCAATTGGATGGTGATCAAATAAAGCAAATTTTGAGGTCTCAAGATGTTACTCAGTGTCTCACCTTTTCAGTACATTTTACTAGTCATTTGCCAAATCTATTCTCCACACAAATATAGACTATTCCAAAATCATCCCATTGCAAAAATGGACTATTCCCAATCACAACATGTGCAAACTTCAAGGGGTATGTACAGGGGGGATAGACTCCGATGATCGCCCAAATTCTGTGATTTTTGTGCTAAGATAGACCATCTCCATATTTTGCAAAGTTGGTATTAATATCCCCCCTACCTTCAGTGTAGTTGGTAATAAGTGATACATGTAGTATATGCAGTTTTTTTTAGCAAAGCTAAATAAAATCATGGTTTAAAGAATACTGCTGTTTCCTTTATCTTAGCACTTTTTGAGTTTGAATTAGAGTTTGTCCTAGGGCAGATTTACCGGTAGAATTGCTGATTGTCCTAGTACAGATCCCGATTGCAATCTGTCCTTGGTAGGATCACCGATTGTCCTGAATCGCAATGTCTACTCCTACAAATGTGGTTTTTGTAGAGTATCTCTACAGGGGCTGGCTGTAGATTCTGGCCAGCTGGATATGATATTGACCCCATACATAGAGATCTGCTTGGAGGTAATCTACAATATAGCATGGGGTGTGCTTTAACCTATGTACAGCCTAATACACAGATGTATGGGTGTCCTGGTTAAGAAGCAAGAATGGCACCCAGGCTAACAGCAGTATGCTGTCCACCAGTTTCTGTAGAATATATACTCCACTACTGTATATAGTGGTGCGATGACCTAATGGTAGAGTGTTCACCTTGCACACAGTAGGTGTTGAGTACAATCACCGGCCGTAACATACTGCTTTTTCAGCTTAGCACTCAGCAACTGGGTATGGAAGTTAAACACACAACATCACTAACAGCGGACTAGTCCCCGCTGCAGAGACTTGCAGAAAGTTGTGTGGCCCAAGGACTGCGAATCGGAGAGGCGTGGGAGGACTGTAACTTTAACTAACTGTAAAGCTTGAATTCAATGGGGGAGGGGGGCAGTTATAGCCGACAATAGCTGCCTGTAAGTAACTACATACATACTACAATTGTTGCAGTTGGAATCACAGGCTGTAGCTAATTGCCCTTCTGAGAACAAGGTCAACATTTCAAGTTGACCAGCAATTCAGCCGCAAATATCATCTTGCAACATAATGATTATAATGTTAACTAGTGGTACATGTACTTCCGTAACCGACGGCACAATTGTCTTCATAGGGGCCTACAATCCACCTCACCTCCCAACCTAGCTGTCGAGATTGTTTTCAGCCTGTAGCATTTTGCACACGACCTCTGTTATAGAGCAGCTACTCTGAAGACAATGGATATTCAACAGGGGCACTGGACAAAAATCCAGTGAAGTGTTCTGTATGCAGAAATATTACCGTTGGTTTTATGCTCGTGGTTTTTGCAGTGGCTGCTTCACTGCGAACATTTCTGTCTTCTGCTGACCTACCCCTTGTCTTAGTGGTACATGTATGTACTAGTATTATACATTGTAGATGTTTTTGAGGCACCAGTTAACAAGGCACAAATAGAACACAGACCCGATCTTCGAACATTGAATACAGATTTATTAAGAATATCAAGCCAAGTCAAAGGCTTAATTTACAGTAATATTCCTTGACAGCTTTTTCGTGTGCAATGATCACACAAGCACTGCCAAAAGCAACTGGTCTGTCTATCTGTAGCATCCTTGTCTTGTTATGGTTTCCGACTGGCTGTCTTTAAAGGCGCCAATACTAGTGTTTTTGTTACTTTACAGTATCTGTATGCGACTACATACATGTATACTGAGTAGCGCCATTGCGAAATCAAAACCGCCGCTAACACTCCATTTTCTACCTACCACAAAAATCAAATCACCGCAAACTTAAGTCCATTTACAGTACTATTTCTGATCTGTCTGTGATTCTACATGTGGCGTCTAGTTGCAGCAGTTGTCCTTTTGATGTACTTCTCAGGCCTCTTGGTATATCCCTTTTCCATGAAGCTGCAAGATAGAACAAATGTAACTTGTAAGTTAAAACTAGATAGCAGTAGATACATAAATCAAATTGCAAGGTACTGGTCTAGGACAACAGGCGTGAATACATGTACATGTACAAATACATTGTTAAATAAATGTACTGGAATAGCAAACACACAAATGAATGAAGGAGACTCTGCACATAAACTTCCCATGATCAGAAATGATCCCCAAATTATGCTGTTGCAATGCACTTCGAATGAACCTCCAAAATCTTGAGTATCATGAGTAAAACATCAGGGCAGGCCCCCAGGGACACGAATGGGTCCAATATTTTCAAAATTGGAAAGAATTCAAGAATGCAGTCAGAAGTTCTAGCATGTAATTAATGCTCTAGCATGTAAACTGATCATGTACTAGTACATATATAAGTTAGTACTAGTACTACGGGTTTACGGAAAAGGCAGTGCAGTCTACCACTCCATCTTTTCTGGCACTTAGAGTTAGATGTACTGTATACAAGTGTACCATGAGTAGTGCATTTACACATGGAATGCTTTAAAACTATTTGAGTGCACCCACATTTAAAATTAGTGCACGGCGATATGGGGAGCATAAAGTGCATGTGCATCCAGTACTTTCGAGCCCTGGTGTGTGTGTGTGTGTCAGTGTATGTGTGTGTGTTTGTACAATGTATATAGCTGACAGGCAGTACTAGTACAGCCTACTACCTACCTACCTACCTAGTCCCTTGACCTCCGGGTCGTTGGGGGGACAAGGTAGCAGTGAAGATGGAGATCTGTCTAGTATAGCCACAGGGAAGAATACAATTTATGAGCTATTCCAAGATCAGGGTATGCCAATAGCTTGCTGCGTCATTATAGCATTCTTACATCACATCTGTAACAACTAACATTCTGTTGATATTTACTATGGTGAATGTGAACAGGGCAACAGTTTATCTATAACTTAGTACAAGCATAAGGTGTTGTCTGTACCCCCGGCCCCCATGCATGGAGGCCCCATTGATGGCAATAGCTACATATCATATACATTTCATTCAAAGCAAGGTTATAGGCAGCCTATACTGCAATTCGTTTCTTTTACTTTTACTGTAACTTTATGTTCACAGTGTTCTCACCAGAATTTCTTCACAGCATAGGGGTCAGGTACAGAAGGCCAACTTTACGCGGTGCAAGTCACGCGTGGAGTGCCGAAGACATGACCAGAGTAGGGAGTCCGGCATGTTCCCCCGGAAAATTTGTAAATTCATAACCCAATGAGACATTACTTCATGCATTTTAAGGGATAAATTTTGTGAAGTAGAGATTTTCCACTGTCACACTCACAGCCTCATTCTTAAGCCAAACATGAACTTTTTATAAGATTTATGATGGGTCACAAGGTTCTTCCCAGTAAGAAACACCCCTATGCTGGTTGAAACACAGCATAGGGGTCCAGATCACAGCATAGGGGGTCCAAATCACAGCATAGGGGGCCCCTATGCTGAAAAGGCCTGGCGAGAACACTGGTTCACTATTTCAACGATTATCACTCAATGTACAGTGAACTTATCATCACCGTGAAAAAAACTTGTTGTAATCATTTATGATTCCTTCACACATCCTCTCTGTAAAACACTTGCCACGTGCACCACCGTGAAGTTAAAGTTAAAGTTAAAGTGAAAATGTCTATTTTCCTTACCCTGAAAGATTCTGCTACCATGAAGTTGATTGAATATAAAGTGAATTAATATTACAGTAACTTCCTTGTTCAAAGCAAATTCATCCACATTTGAATGTACAGTACATCATCAAAGTGCTGCCCCTTCCTTGAGATTCTTAAAAGAGAAGCTTTTTTAATCATTAATTATCACCATTCTCAAGTTCAGCAACATACATCAATAGGTGATTGATTGAATTTTATCACAAACCTGTCAAAAGTGTCATAAGGCTGAATAACTTTCTTGTTTCGTATCTGACCGGAGACCATAGTTGTTGCTTTTACTTCCAATTTCCTATTGAGGCCTTCCTAACGTAGCTATAGGCTGTAACTTGAAATTGCCGAAAGATTCCTTGCCAAATACTACTGCAACATTCGCAGAAAAAGGCAGGCTAGCCAGCTGCCAGGCCAGGCTACCCTGCCAGACTACCGGTACCCTTTCTGGACCTTAACGCTCTGCATGGGAATTTTCCGAATAGTAGAATTTTCAAAAGGAAAACCTGGGTCAATAGCATCCCCAGCTGAGGGTGAATTGGACGAAAGGCAACAGCGTATGATATTGCTGTTTGGTGGGGGGGGGGGGTGTGGTGCTGAAGGAAAAGCCAATAGTGAATACTGAGTCAATTGAAACAAATTCGAATACAATACTCTACTCTACACTACTCTACTCTAATCAGTGAACACTTTCAAAAACAGACTTGGTAAACACATGCTCATCCCAGTAGTCTACAAATACAAAGCACTAGACTGCCCTCACAAGCCTGGAATCATGATCCAGTAAAGGGATGAGCGGCCTAAATTGAAATATGACCTTCCTACCTGGCCGAAAGGATCTACTCTACTGTACTCTACAATAGAATATACCGGTCAACAAATATCAAGATTGAAGGGGAGGACATTTGTTTACCAAAACATCAAATTCAAAACATGCATATGGGTTTGTATATTTCTCTGTGGGTTAGCATGTGTGAATGTGTTTGCACAATGTAAACATAGTGTTATTTGTGCTGTTATTTGCTTTCATTGCTCTCTCATCCCATTTTTCTGCATTTATAAATATATAAAATTGATAAGCCCATTCACGGTTCCAACTACACATGTGCAGTGTCAAAGGTGAAGACCCCTGGCTTGTAGACAGTCCTCCTCTCCACATTGTCTAGATTTGCATAACAACGCCCAGAGGGTTTTGTTTACGTCTCAGGGGACTTCACCTTTGACATTGCACATGTGTAGTCGTAACCATGAATGGGCTTATTGACACATTTTTCCTCTAGGAAATTCCATTACAGGCCAAGCCCCTATGCATACCCCTGGGGGCCCAGAAAGGGTAACATACTAAGCCTGGTAGGGTAGCCAGCCTGGCCAGCCTTTTCCGCGAACCCATGTGTCGATTCGACTAGTCTTCTTTACGTACTCCAGTTAGAATATTACAAACCATACCTTTTGTGTTTTTGATACATGTATGATCTGGATGAACGTGGCCAAATTATGAATGAGGCCAGTAACAACAGCAGTGGGCTAAAAAGACCCCCCTCCCTCTTCACACGCACCGGGCATGGTTCGAGCTAGTTAATAGTTGCAGATTATTTAACGAGGATCTGTGCCTATTCAATACAAAAATAATCGGTATAAATGAACCAAAGTTGCTCACCTCACCATGGAACAGGCAGAGTTTTGCTGCTGGACGACCAACGACGATATATGGATCCGGGCGTCCCGATGCGGACCTAAAAATTCACCGTTCTGTACTGCTCTCGTGCACTCTCCATGCAGATCTCGCGAGCTTTCAGTCCTACAGTCCTGTATCTGTGGTGTCGTTCCATGCCCGGAGAGCCACCGTCCGTCCAGAGCCTACTGGTAACCAATGTCTCTCAAGAGCCAGGAGACGTCTCCTGACCCAGTTATAACTGGCTAACGGTGGTCACCGTTAACCACTTATAACTGTAAACGGTACTTGTAACGGGTGCAGAAACACAAATAAACTGTTTTCAACTTGTCAGTATCTTTATTCAAAGAACATAACTACCGCCAAACTCACTTCATAACTCCCTGCCTGCCTGAATTATCTGTTGCATATTGGTTACGTTATTCCAAGGTGTCAATCTGGTCACGTTTGGTGTTGCATGAGGCCATGAGGTCAGGAGATAAGTGACAAAATACGCACATACTTGGTGTAAGTTTATATCGGTACAGTACCGGTACTTCATGATCCGGTATTTTGGACCTGCACCTAATCAATTTTTGCGGTACAGTAGCGGTACACAGTACCGGTACGCAGCACTAAAAAGAAGTCACCAGGAAGTGAATTAAGAGCCCCCCCAAAGGCCTAGAGATCCTGATATGGAGGCTAGTAGCAGCCAGCCTTCTTCAAACACGATACCGTCTTAGCGGCTGACGTCACATCAACATCGCAGATCTCAAGGGCAGTGTTTTTCAAGGCTGAGCCAATATGCAAATGGCGGTACAAGCATGAAGGAATGCTGAGTTTCAGATTTTGCGTGAGGGAGTAAAAAAAAAAAAGAAGCTGCCACGGTGAAGACGGCGTGGGCAGATACTTGAAGAAAGTAAGGAGGGGTGTTAAGAAAAAATCTGTGTATTTGTATGAGCGGTCCCTGTCTGATAAGGCTAATACAATATCCAAGGAAAATCATAATCCTTCAGTTTGTCAAGTAGCCGCAACTGGGAAATCATGTTGTATCAAGGATGTGACGTTAAAATGCATGCCATTAGAAATACGAAAGAAGACGTGAAACTACAGAGACACTGAAAAATGACATCTCTAAAAGTTGGGAAGTTTATAAAACTCACATGACCATGCATCCTCTTTTTACTTTCGTGTCAAGATATCTGGCGACAACATGTTGGGTTTGTGCCATTTGAGAGTTATTTTATGATTGATTTGAATAACAGTTTCTTAAAACGTATGTCAGACAACTTCAGTTACTGTCACCAAGTTATCAATTTATTTCATAAAGCAATTTACATTGACGAATTAGTACCAACTGATAACCCAAGGACTTCAAAACATTTACCAAAAGCAAACGAAATCAACCCAATTATCGTCAAAATTGTTATTCAACACGCTTGATAGCGGTTGTGAATTAGGCTGTTTTGTCAACATGTTATTTCCGCAAGTTGAACGCTGAACGCAGCATTAGGTGAACTCTTGACTGGTAAACACAACACGGTGACGTACTGATGGTGTTTGTTGTTGACGGTTGGGAGGAGCAGAAATGCAACAAGAACACTCAGGTTTCAGTTTGTCTTGAGCACTGGTGGAGAGAGATATGTAAAGCCGAAGATTGGGGGACGTTCCAACACCAAGCTAGCATCCTATAACGTTGGGTATTTGTTAACTCTCTTAATTTGCAAGAAGACCACTAGGCGCATGGGAGGTCATGTGGCTGTGGAAAAGCATTTTGTACTTTTTTTCTTCAATTTTTGACCCTCGCTAATTCGATTTCATCAGTGTTTGTGCAACGTTTTTTCCGTTGCTTCAATTTTGTTTTCATTGAGTATGAAGTAAGATTTATTATCATTTTCGAGCACTTTCTATGTACAATTTTCAAAACATCCTGTGATTTGTCTTCGTCTGTGCCTTTTTCGACTGCTTCGAGCGGACAATATTCTGACTAAGCTTAAGCAGACTCTCCTATAACGTTGCAAACACAGAACGTTACAGTATCCTCTATGATCGCTATGTCTGAATAACAAGTGTATTTCTAATCACGTCCCGACATAACATCGTTATAATATGATATCTATTATGTATATCACTGATCGACATCTGTTCGGAGGCTAAACATAGCACGATATTGGAATACTTCCATACCTTCCTCATTACGGTATACATTTAGAACATCTGGCCCTTCCCTGATCGGGGACATAAACATTATGTTTTAGCAATCAAAAACTGTCAACATCCGGCGTAATATGTATTCATAATTTTCATAACAGTCAATAAATTTCATACGAACTATTTTCGGAGCAGCAAGCAAAGTTCAGATTCAGATAGACAAAATACCATTAACCCTTAGCTTAAAGATAATAAGTGATATACCCATGTGACTTAGAGTAAGAAATGCAATACGATTAACCCTACTAGATCGTTAATAGATAGAGAATTAAAGTAATGAACAAATATTATTTACTAAGATTAAACTTTTCATCCAACACTGTAAAGAAAATGGGACTTGCCCAAATTTTTGGTTGTCTCCGAAAAATTTGGTACATCTTAGTTAATAATGAATTCTACCAACACAGATGAATGTTCCTGCTAATAAACAAATAAATGAATTTGGTACATTCTGTTCATCATCATAATATGTTTCCCATTGTGCATATTCCCACTACCCCGTTCCCGATTCACCGGAAAATATTCCATACTCATTCATTCTAACCGGTGCCAACATTTCAAATTTTTGAAAGTCCTTCGGTTTACCCATCTCATATTGAAGCTAAGTTGGAATACTAGTACATCCCAAGAGCCCTACAAACGAGCCCTGTAGTCCATCACCTTATCATCTGACGGCGCGCAAGTCTCGCGCGATTACGCGAGACTACTAACATTTGTTTCTCTTGGCTGTCCCGTAATCCAAGAGCATACCATGTAGAAGTTGACGGAAGAATCATATCGCTGTGTCTATTTTCTTTTAAAGAAGACCGGATGATGTCTTTGCCAGACGGATATGGGATTGAGGGCACAGATGTTGGTATGGCAAACGGAACAACATGTTCTGTCCTGAATATCATATTCCAGGCACAAGTGGTCAGCTTTCGAATTCCGCCATCTTGTTCGCCTCATTATCTTTGCCATAGAGGTTCTTACAGGTTTGCGTAGCAAAACCTTTGTTGGATCCGTTGCCATGTGTGGTGGCCGCCATCTTGAATTGTGACGTCACAGGGTCTCCATACCATTATATTGGGAGGGGTGTTTTTTGGGGTCGCAATCGTTCTCTATCATTAACAAATCGGCACACAACTATCACACATTAAACTTATAAAGGATCGCGTAATCGCTAATATAGCAAACCTGAAGAATATGTAGCACACATACTTAACTGGCTACAAATACTGTTTTCGCTACTGTTTGACTGTGTGTCAGTCTGTTTGTTTGCTTGTTGACATCATAACTTTAAAAGATGCGGATGCATTCTTAAGATGTTTGGTAGGTGAGTAGCTGTCGGGAAAACGAAGGTCAAGTTCGAAGAGAAGGGCTCCCAACCGGCTATCTACGGTATTCCAGCTTTTGATACCTCGTTCCAATTTCAAGGCACCATATACTGAACAGTAATTTATCAAAACTTCTCAAAGCCACACACAAACTCATAGCGACCAGAGGGGTGGACTGGAGCTAGAACAGGGTGGATACCATGCTACCGACAATGACCTCTGTTCACCTAAACGTACGGTCTAGCTCTCGGACAACACAAAGTGACTGCACGGCTAAATCATCTGGTACCAGTAAGGAGTGACCGGCGGCGTGCCGCTACATGACAGTCTGGACGGCTTCCAGTTCTCTGGAATTCTTGCAGGGACATCTCAACACGTTCCAAGTGAAGAGTTAAGGCCACTTCCTTGCCAGTGTTTCTCAGACCTCGTATCTTTTGGCAGCGTTTACTTTAAGCAATGTTCCGGCCAAGATTTTTACTCAGACGCTTTCAATCAGCATTGCTTTTTGTCTTAGATGCTTTCCAGCTAAGATTCCCTTTGAGCTGAGTAACCCAAGAATGAACCTAAATGTTATAATTGTTTTCATTTTTTTGATTCTCTTTCGTCTCTATATACGATAATAACGTTTGTTAATACAAGTGATTCATAATCAGAAAAGGCTTCAGAAATTTCACATCCGGGTACCAAAGGATGGGACGGCATCGTGGGAATGCCGCAAAATGGCGACGTATGTCGTAAAACGCCCAAATCATCCTGAGAAGCTCCAAACATCGATCCATCAACGCGTGACGCAGACGACCTCCGCAAATGTCGACGGAAAAACAAACGGGTGTGTCTGTAAGCCTGTCCGAGCCTTGTCTGGATGCCACGGCCCGAGTTATATCCTGCCCTTACCTAGTGATGAGGTTCCCTTCCCTTTCTCGGAACGTCGGAATGTTTCTGTGAAAACAAAGAGGCGAGACCTTGCAAACAGCTGTGAGAACCATTCCGCTTTCTGCTAACGTTATGTCATAGTGTGCAGTACGTATCATCTATGTCTTGGTGAGGAAAAGTATAGTGAAAGATGCAATACAACAATATTAATATATTCCATTTTTTACAATAGTACAGTTAATGTTTTTGTCATACTTGTATTGTGGCATTCAAAACAAATCTAAACATATTCAAATGAAAGTCCATCTGTGACGACAAACATCATTGTAAAGATTTTATTCACTATTTTATTCCGCAAAGAGTAAATTTCTTACCGACAACTTTTCGACCAGCTGTCTGATCCTGAAATGACCCGAAGCCTGTCACGTGACCTGAACAAAAGTGTGACGTCAGCAACGTGTCAAAGGTGCCATAAAGTCGGTATCGGCGCCCGTCTCGAATGACCAATATCTGTAGCCTCTTTCATTCCTCTCAAATCAAATTATGTCGTTTTAGAACAGACAATGGTTTATTGGTCAGAAATTACCCGTGCAATGGCAGCCAGTGCTGAATTGCTGCAGGGTTTATAATCATATAATACAAAACAGATGCATATTTGCTCCACACTTTGTGGAACTGTTGCAAGGGTCTGGGCGGCTACCATTCGGCGCCAGCAGGTGACCTCAATACGACCTTCCCCAACTGAAGTCAGGAAAGAGTGGAGTGAGGAAAGGCGTGTTAAGTGCCTTTCCCAAAGGCACAACATCGGGGCATATCGGGGTTTCGAACCCGGGACCTCTCGGTTCTTGGCAAGACACCCTACCGATTGCGCCACACGATACCACTGATTTCAAGAAGGATAATGTTATCAACGTACACAAACCACAAGTTCCTTTTAAAAGCTTTATAGACTTCTAACGAGGCTGAGATAGACCCTCTTAAGCCGAGTGTCCGTTCAGGTATGTGTGTTCACACCACTGTTTGTGTCTGGAACACAAGAGGCCGTGTATTCTGCCATGGACCGTACCCTCCTAACAGATGACTTAGGAATTCTATCTGTTGACATACGAAACAAGACGACGGCCAGGGTTTTCAAGTAGGTCCTTTTTCCGACGGGTGGGACCATAAGTAAAACAGGTTATATCATTGGGGTGTTTCTCAACTTTTCTTTGAGATTGACAGAAATTATTGCAGAGTAACTGAGGGTAAAATTACACGAGCTGCGAAGAAGATGATCACACATGCCTGTTTCACACCCTTTCACACATCATTTACGTAACCCGAGCTGATTATCATTATAATTTGCTTGTTGGTGGATTGAACTGTATGTGGTACTTCAAGCCAAGACTAGGTAATCTACATAAAACCAGGCTAGTAAGATCTCAAACATTCCTAGATACATGAGAAAGTACAGTAATAGCCTTATTTGCAGGCTCGACGTTTCAGGCTTTATCGCCTACAATACGTTATTTTTCTGATGGCATGTTATTTCTATTGAGTATTGTACACGTTTTCTTGTGACTGTGCCTCTGATATGCCATCAGAAAAATATTATGCCCCCTCCCCAAAAGCCAGACTCATAGAAGATGCTCAGGAGGATAATGAATAAAACAGTGTTTCTTGAGAAAGAAGAATAAAGTCGAAACCGGTCGAATACCAGTCTCATCGCTGTCAATTTCCCAAGAACTACGAATGAGGATAATAAATTAATAAGCTAAAATGCTCTGCTTCTAGATGTGTGATTATTACAAAAATCCGGACACTTACAATGACGTCACTATCAGACGGTCACTGTGACTCAACGTCACCAGACTAGTTTGAAGCAAAGTGTGACATTTTGAATTAAGGTGACCTTTAACCCCGAAGTGTGTCACTGGGGCTTCTATTACGTCTTCGCAATAACTTACAGTCCAGACAGCGCGCTTCAATGTTTTCTCAACAAACATGACGACAGATATAAGCAAACAGAAGAAGAGCTTAAGATGGGGGAGGGCACTTGAACTGTAAATCATAGACTGCGCACGCGTTACTTTTTTGATTAGCTTAGTCAACTAGCTTACAATGGCACGAATGTCACGTGATACTGTAAATGCATTTAAGTTCGTGTGGCTTTTATTTCGCGCTAAGGCGAAAATGGAGTGTTTGCGGTGGTTTTATTTTCGCGGCAGCGCTATAGTCACATACTGCTGCAGTATTGGACAAAAATATTCGCGGTGGTTCTAAGTTCGCGGTGAAACGTCGCCGCGAAAACCGCGAACATAAAACCACCGCGAACATTTCTGCATTTACAGAAGTCACGTATTTGTATTTGGTATTCATTCAAAATGAAACATGCCATTACACTGGGTCAACTAAGACAGCTTTCGCTGGTAGCGGCTGACCCGCAAAAATACAGATGAACGTATAACTTAACATACAACGTGTAACTTAACCTAATACATAACCTACAAATAAAAGTACAATATTCATAGCAATATACAGTAGATACATAGGAATACAGTACAAGTACTACTTGTTAGAACTGAGGCACGTTTTTTGCCATTTGATCTTTCAACAATTAGGTCCGCATGTTTGGACCAAGTTCACGTGCTGTGTGATTAAGATTAATGAAGCGTTAAACTGTGACCGTGAACTTGCGCAGCCTCCCTCGCCGCTTGGGCGGGACTTCTCCCGATCGGAGGGATTTCAATTAAGACGCTGTTCATTTCATGGTATCGGCCTGAAAGATCTTAGATATTCTAGATGGATTCCTGACAATTTTACCCACCGTTCGGAAGTAAGAGACGACTTGGAGTGAGGAGATTCGGTTGTGTCATTGCTTATATACTATATATTGTCCTGAAAGTAAGTGTTGTTTTCGTTCTCATTTCATTCGATGTCGAATGTGAATAACAGATACATTCAGGTGTAACAGTCTCTTACACAAAACCCAGAGACTCAATTTTAGAAGAAATGCTCCACCTAAGACACATCCTAGCACCTTATGAGCATAGCCTCTGTGGTTAGCAAAAGGAAAGATAGAGTCAGCAAATTACTACGGAGGATGGTACCAGGCTTTAAAGAGAAAACATAAACTCAGTAAATAAAAGCCGTACCCCCCCCCCCCCTTCAAGAGGGTCTGGAAACCCTAACACTGTCTGAGAGCATGTACTGGGCAGAAACTCCAGCTGCTTATGGGTTAAGTTATCAAAAGGGACAAAGAGATGAGGCTATGCCAATTGAAGACAATTGAAGAAGATCCCTTGACTAAAGAGTTCCACTCTCCCCCACTCCCCGCACATGTCGCACATCATGTAGTGGCGAGCAGCCAAACACACAAACCTTTCCTATTCATGCACTAGTCAAGGTGATGCCACAGGGATAGGGGTGTAAGTTGACTAGCCACAATTTGATATTTACCTCAGTGTACGGAGGTTTTGTTTTCTGGTGTGTTTGTCTGTTTGTTTACTTGTGTTTCCGCAGTTATTTAAATGTAGTAGAATGGCTGGTTTCCACAAGCTAGGTACGGATAGGACACTGACAGGAAATTAGGTCAATGATCTTAGATTTCTTGTACTTGAGAAAGAATCCACTTCAATCTATATCTTACCGTTAATGTTAATGTGTGAATATTTATTCATTTTTCTACTTGAAAACAACACGATATGAAGTTTTCAACAGATTCATTGATTAGAATATCATACGACACACTTACAGTGACGATGTCTTCTCTTACAGGATACCCAATAACATTGCAGACTACACAGTCATCCCGGGACTCCCGGCCCATCTTTGCTCATGGTGAGTAACTTATATTATATATATATTTTATATATATATAATATATTTTCAACGTTCGTATAAGTGAGGTCTAAGAAAAGAAAAAGAGATAAGTTAAAGAAATACAGGATATCTTTTCGATATAACGCATGAAATATGCAGGTTAGTATTGGCTCCAGAAGTTAAGCTGTTGCTGAACTCAATTCAAGTAAAACTTTGCGGCAAATCCATGTCACTTGGCCATGGCAGTTCCGGCACCCAAGATAAACCGAAGATGCTAAAATTAGATAGGCCTATTATAACATATATTTGACCGTGCCCCCTCCCCGACACCGCCCTGGTACATAATTCACACAGGAGAAAATCCCATAGCCTAAGACTACATCAGATACTGGGCTGTTTTGATACTTTTATTTTATAACTGAGTGATAACGCACTGTTTTCTCATGATACCGCGCTAATTAAACATAACCATTTGCCCTAATAACACGACTGGAGTCAGAGAACAACACGTAAAACAACAACAGTAAACCAATCCCCCATGGCCTTCTACTGGGGAGTCTAAACCCCCTTGTCTCTCCGCACCCTTTCAGTGACGAACCCTGAAGCACCCTCTTGACGGATACGGCGCGCACGAAGCCCCAAATATAGCCCTACCCGGTCCCACAGCCCACCCTACATATTTGGAACGTAGCTTGAAACGAGACGCTGTTGGAATGCACACAACCCGGCTCCCCTAGTCCCCCAGAACACTTGAATATACAACCCAATCGCTGCAAGAATTCCCGTCTCTGTTTGCGAAAGGCCAGCTCTCTTTACAGCATGGTGAGGGCTCGCTTTCCTGAGATATTTACCGCGGCCGCCGCTCTTTGTTGTGCGCCCGTGTAGTGAACCGATGTGGGTCGCAAGGCTTTGACTGAAGTTACTGGTTTTGAAATATTATCCCGTGACTCCATAGGACTGATATGTAGAGTCCCGACCCCCTCTTTGACCCTTGACCTTACCACTTGGCGTTCCGGGGGAGGGGGAGGAATACTTTTTTGGGGAGGGGCGCGTCCAAAATACAAATCTTACCAATCGTCATTGACAAACCCTACTTAGGCTACAACAAAGAGCGTATCCGTTTTTCAAGAAAAGCAATTTTCCTATTTTGGACGTAGACTGTCCTGAAACCTGAGCATGAATGACACATCCCCCTATAGGCTGAAATGAATCATCCCTCCGTACTTGGTATGCACTTGGTACACAATGACTAGTGAGAGGCATGGTGAGTACCAGACTATTACTGAAGGCTCCGTTTTTGAACCATCATTATAATCTTACAAACATTTGCGCTGACAAGTCGTAACGTCATAGCACGGTCCTGTTTTTACTGTTTATAGCTCCATGACTCCTAGGGCTTGGTTTGTTTGGGTGTGACACTATCTATGTTTAAGTAGCCCTTAAAACAGTGAACGCAATCCTCAAGAGATAGAGTGGACGAACTACCACTATACTATAACGTAGGTACAGTCGGTCCCTTGTATGATTTCTGAAATGCTTTGCTTATACTAGTGTGTTTGGTGTTTTATTTTTTTCCATTCATGAGTTTGGAGGTATGTACACCGCTTTGCGCGGAGAACATGTTTTTCTAACAAGCAGATGTTGATAGAGCTGTACCACTGGTCAGGGCACCAGTCTGTAATGTTATCCACCGTGGCTATATCCCGCGTGTCCCATGCACTGGTCTGACGTCTCCATTGTACTTGTATTGCTTGTCTTACAATGGGTCGCTACGATTGATTTGCGCGAACAATTGTTAGGTGTGCAGGTGTAACTGTAAGTGGAAACTTGTGCTGTTTTAGTTCTGGCGCAGTAGAGCACACAGAAAACTGCTAATTTATTACGATATCCTGTAAATAATGTCGTTGATATTAGATTTTATCACTTGGAATTATTGACGTTATCATCAAATAAAAAATCCCCCCCCCCAATGATAGATCGTGTACAGGGAGGCCTTCCGTCATCATCAAAATGGCGTCCGTGTGATGAGAGAATGACACTTCAAGAGTTGTTTCATTGTTTGTTATTATATATTTCCACAGGTGCAGCCTAGTAAAACAAAAACCATGGCCAAGACAGGGGAGGGGGACACCGACCAGCAGTCGGCCACGGAACCTTCGTCCAACTCCGTGAATGGCGACAACAAGAAAGTGAGTCGAGAGATCGTGTGTCTTGTACAAACACTAGACGGTTTTGTGTGCAAGCTAAGGGTTACACTAACGCATAATGGTCTCTGTGCGACCGTAAACCACTCGACGGAAACACAGTGGCCCTCGAAACAAGACGCAGTAACGATTTTCTTACAAATTGTGTCTTTAAACTACAATGCTCCACATTCCAAGAACGATATTCTATCA
This sequence comes from Branchiostoma lanceolatum, assembly GCA_035149815.1. Lineage (NCBI taxonomy): Eukaryota > Metazoa > Chordata > Leptocardii > Amphioxiformes > Branchiostomatidae > Branchiostoma > Branchiostoma lanceolatum. The sequence continues at coordinate 3,710,359 of CM068881.1, forward strand.
TACCATTAATGATATACAATGTTTTCATCTATCATTTGATATCACGGCGCTTACGTCAATAAACAATGTTGAGACTTTTGTAAACAGTAACAAACAGGGGCTGAACAAATAGGATTTAGTTTGGGTTTTTGTCTGCCTTTGTGTTTCTTTTGTATCTAGTTTTGTCCTGTCACCTTGCTTTCGTCGTTTGGATTTTTCTTTCCCATGGTTGGATATAGTGTGCATGACCTTCGATGCTTTAAATGGAACGGTTATTCTAGACATATGTAGAGTCGGCCATGGGTCATTCACTGATGGTCTCATATATAGACGCATCTGAATAAGAATAGACATTTTTGTTTTATGTCATCTATTGTAATAGAACCATAGTTACGTAGACTTTTCTAAATAAAACTTTGTATAAAACTGCCGCATGCGGCAAAGGAAAAATATACCTTAAAATGTAAAAAGACATTACTTTTGACAACAGTTCATTGTAATATTCTCGAACACTTAGTTTATTTGTTGTGCGTCGGGAATTTCAGTTCTCTGAGTCATCTCTGAGACCCCGCCATCCATTTTGCACAGCATTGAAAGACACAAACCAAACATCAACAATTCCTGCCATGGAAAGTCTAGAGGTCTGGATTTTCTGAAACGTTAAGTACTAAGTCTTGTCTGCGCCCTCGTACTTAAACTTGTCACGGAAAAGTCAGGTCTTTCTTATTTATCCCCCTTTCCTTTTAGGGTTGTTTACTTAAAATCTTAAGACACCAAAGGAAGTGCTCTTAGTCACAGAACAGGCCCTGCAACAGTGTCCAAACTCAAGAAGAAAAATCGTTTCTTGTCGTCAAAGTGAAACGAGATGTTGTTTTTCGACCTGGAGAATTTTGTACATTTTGAAAACGAGGGTGATTGAAAAATAGCACGAACAGGTGACTCAGGCGGGCAAAAAGAAACGCCACCTTGCGAGTCTATCACATCTAGCATAATAATAAAGTGTAAAGGTTTTTCCACTGACTGTGAGTGTGACAGTTAATGTCTAAAATACAGAGTTTGTCAGGAAAAATAAATGTAGAAAATTCAGGGCTGGGGGAAATGACTTTAAAATTAGTAGCTCGCCTGCTTATGACGCATCGCTTGTTGTCATATAACATTCTGCAATAGTTTTAACCATAGCTGGTTTTGCTATCATTAAAATCCTTACAATCATGTTGTCGTTATCGATAAACATTAATTCAGTCGTTCATTTACTTTTCTTTATCTCATTCATTCACTTACCCATTCGTTCATTCGTTCCTTAAGTCTTTCGTTCGTTTTGTCAGTTCATTCTTTCTTTCATTTATTCATTCATCCATTTTTTCTTCATTTTATTCTATCATTAAGTGCATGATGACTATTGCGATTATATGTTTAACATATTTTGAAGATCTGAACATGCTAGCGTATGTGTACTCTGAGAGCAAGAAATTAATTAGACAAGAAGATTAAGCAACTCGAACTTTGAAACAATGACCACTGTCGATGGGAACAAACAATAAAGATATTGCAGTCTCAAATCAAACAACAGCGGTCACAATTTGCCAGTACTGCTTGATACGGTAATCTATGGTAATAGATAGTAAAGTTGATATCTTTGCTAAATGTTGCTAGGACCCGATCGTACCTGGTCTTGCCAAGGTTCAGTTGCCCCGTTCTGCTGCTAAGGTTGTTCTGCAGCCAAAGAAGGTATGATGACAGAAGGTATAGTACCGTGGAGTAGAGGAGTAGACGGCAGTAACGTCCGATTTCAAGCTTATATCAGTCATGGCTGTGTCTATCACCTGCCATTAAGCACGTATCTCATTGCGCAGCGCCTGTTTGCGAAATACATTCGCCAAGTCGTCGCTAACAGTCGCCAATCGGCTCCAATAAGTCGCCAATCGGTGCCAATTTGTCGCCTGAAATGGGGATTTTTTTAATTAAAAAAAATCGCAATTGGGAAAATGCCGCGAATGGTCGCTAACTAGTCGCCAGCAGGCACGATGACTGCAAATTCTTTATGGTGAATCTTAATACACATCGGTTTTTAAGTTAATAACAACACTGCCATTACCAATAACATAACTATCTTGTAACTAATTTGAGGCTAAAACTGAGAACGTGACATTTCGGGCGCGCCCATTTTGTTTGCAGAGGTCACGTATTTTACCCGTGCGTCGCACGTCAGTGTGACCGCAAGGGAAAATTGGCGAAAAATTCGCAATGTTGCCGCAATCTTTGTCGCCAATAGGCGCGGCCAGCTGAGATACTCGCTTTAGTATTACCAATTCCATAGATCTGAAGGCATTTTTATACGCCGAATTTACCGGTTGTTCTATAGCCTCCATCAAACGGCGTAACAAGGTATCAGTGCTGAAGTGTTTCAATTTTAATATCTAATATTTCAAAGTGGCTCAGTAGGCGTACTGATGCAGCCATGACATACACAAATACGTGTTTCTACTTTTGTGTGTCAATGTAATTGTTCTCTTTCTTCCTTCAACTTTTCCGAGTCTTTGTGTTTGTTTTTTGTTGTTGTTGTTGTTCTCTTTCCTTTCTGTACCGTCTTTTGTTTATTCATTTGCCCAACGTTATTTCAAACCTCCAGGAGTCAGAAACCTCCGCCTCGTACGTTCCTAAGTTTGCCAATGTGAACGTTAAGGAACGTTTCGAGCAGATGAGGGTGAGGAAGGAGGAGAAGGAAGCCAAAAAATTCGAAGAAGTTCGCAAGGAGAGAGAATCAAGAGACCAGCGGGAGAAACATTCAGCACTTAGAAAACAATTCCTTAAGGTTTTTGTCGCTCTTGCTATCGTTCACTGTCCGCTCTTTTCTGAACTTTCCTTTGTCTTTGTTTATTGGTTTGACAACGTCTTTAGTGAATGTCTTTTTCTCTTGTATTGCAAATGTCTTCCTGCACTTTTCGTTTTGTGTCTGCTTGGTTTTATTTTAGCATGTGTTATGCATTTACTTCTAGTAAGAGTGGTTCTTAAAATATTTATCAAAACATTTATATGCTTGTTTATCATATTGGATATATATTCTTCATTAATCTATGTATGGGGAAGACAGCAAGGCACGCCATAAGTCTGTGTTTGCTAGCTGAGCTACATCTTCAGATAGTGTTTGTTTTCTTTTCATTTTCCAGCATATTTTTCTCTCACGAGTACATTTCTCCTTAGAGTAGAGACGGAGTAAATGCAGTGGGCATGTTCCTGGATATCTGTGATGTTCAATCTTCTAGCTATATACACACTGAGTGTGTCCCGATACATTTTCTTACTTTTACTTGAATGTTGGATTCTTTAGGAGCTGATGGACTCAGACGAGGAGGAAGAAGTGAAAAAAGAAAAACCGAAGGAAACGCCGAAAAGCTACGTGCCGAGGATGCGAGGCAGCGTACGGGGAAAATTCGAAGAGATGCAGAAACAAAAGGTTCGAAATCAACTTTTTGTATTGCTGAGACTTAACGTTATGGATTCATTCATGAGTTTTTTCGATCCCATAGGCTTACATATTATAATACGTGTTTTACAAGGGCGCGTTCGTAATGAAGCTACAGAAAAGGCACTAGTATTATTCATGTTATGTTGAGAACATTTAACCTTGATCATGTAAAAAAATTGCCAACAGTTTCACTACATAGAATCTCTTTTTATAGCAATTACAAACTGCACTTAGCTACAACCCCAAAAAAACGTGCACTTTCCAGCTGTGTACGTCCGACCTCGCGCGCGGCTGCCGGACTTTGCCTGCTTATATCTTCAGATACAAACAAGCTTTCATTAGTTTGACGCCTGAGATCGGTTGGACTGGCTAAAAGAGAATTTCCCACCGATATAAACACACGTTCATGCGCCCGTTAAGTTTTTTGGCAACGGATTCTTTTAGGACACCCACTCGAAGTAATACATGAATGAGACCTTAAAAGCTGTGTTTCATATGTATACCTTAAAGTAGAGTTCAACGACCCGCACCTTCGCCAAATGACGTATTATGTTTCTCATTAATTATGCAAATATGGTCCTCATTTGCCTAGATTATACCAGTTGATCATTTTCTCCGGCGGTTTCACTGCAATACCTTAGAAAGCCATTAGGGGACACATTATCTAACTTGACCTTCGTTTTCCCGACCCCTGTCCAACTACCAAGAATCATTAGAATCCATCCACAGCTTCTCAAGTTATGCGATTAATAATAAGTTTATTGCAACATGGAAGGAAGGACGGACAGACAATTGGAAACAATATAGCATGTGACTATTCTATGCGATTAATAGACATAGTGACATACACAAAAACGATAAGCACCCAAAACATAGCCTTCTTGGCGAAGGTAATGAAATTCACTGAATATCTAAAGATCACACTTATGACTCGTGAATGTGCAATGCAATATGAGCATATCTTTTCTTCCTGACTTATCCTAAGGAGGAAGAAGAACGCAGGAGGGCGGAAGAGGAGAGGAAGAGGCGGATTGAGATGGACCGGCAGATTCAGCAACAGGAACAGGAAAGTCTGATCTCAAAACAGATGGAGGAGGTACATCTGTGTACATATTACACGAGTAAAACCCTGCCTAACTTTCCACATATCTCTTGTATATACTTTTCAACGTTAACCCCGCAGTCTCACCCACATACCAGCTGATCACAATAATTTATTTTAAAAACTGTCCATATCACGTAATAAATGATTCACAGGAATCTTCCTTGTGCATTCTAAAGTCTTCACTTTTCTGAACAGTCCAATGTTCTCAGCTGTTTCACACTAAGACAAATCAAAATTTGGCATTGATAATACACGGCGCCCTTTGTATCGCTGTCTGTCTCTCTCTTTTGGAATAAAATGTTACTAATTGTCCTGAACTCTAAAAAGCTTGTAAATCACATGACTTAACACCATTGGCAAATGATTTCCAAGATACCAACGTCATAATTGTAATTCATTTATACTAGATTCATCTATTGTTAGTATTGATGTAATACGCCAAAATATGGAGGATGATCTTCAATTACGAGATGTGTTCAAATCTTTCATAATTTTTTCTGGACTTTGTGAATTTTTCCCAATGCATGATAATACATTTGTGTGATGACCTTTTTTCAGTCCACAAAGTCGGACCCAAGCGCTGCAGAAGGAGACGGGGTGGGTGAGACTGAGGGGGTGGTCGTAAGAAGACATGTATTGATAAAGATTAATAATGTTCTGCTAGCTCGTATTCAGGGCTACAGAGCGCGGCGTGCGTTGGTTGAAAGATTACAGCTCACTAACTTTAATTACTATAGTTTGTATATATATATATATATATATATATATATATATATAAATTTGTTCCTTTAATACGTGGGGTCATTAGTGGCAGGGGGTGTATTTTTAGTTGTCAAAAATGATACCGTATGTTTTGAAGAGTAAAAGCGAACTTTATATTAGCTGGTCTTTGTGCCATCAATATTTTATTTTGTGAGATACCAATATTTAGTCATATCACAAGCAAGTTGTGTACCTAGGAAGTCTTTCTTACTTTCTTGCTCAATTTGAGCACTAAAAAGACAGGACACAAGTTTTTGGAATGGAACAATTAATCTCCAAGCAGATCTCCACGGTGCTCCGAAAATCGTATATATGCTAGCCAGATAAGCTCCGGTCAGCCGGTAAGCTCCAATCCGCCCCTAGCATATATACGCTTTTCAGCGGATTGGAGCTTACCGGCTGACCGGAGCTTCTCTGACTAGCATATATACGATTTTCGGCGCACCGTGGAGATCTGCTTGGAGATTATGGAACAATAACAACTAACGGTCTTACCTTCAAACAAAAGGAAATGTTTGACAAGATGGAGACGCCATCGGGCCCTCCGTCCGCCGCCCCGCCCGTCACTCCGTCCGACATGCCGTCCGGGGAGAGGCGCAGCATCAAGGGCAAGTTCGAGGAGATCCAGAAACAGAAGGAGGAGGAAGCGCGCATGCGCGCCGAGGAGGAGCGACTGCGCAGGATCGAGATGGACAAGCTGCAGCTGGAGAGGGAGGCTGCGCGCAAGACGGAAGAGCAGGAGGTATCGGTGAGCCTAGACTTTATATAGAGAGTGGCTCTCGTATGTGGTTGCCTTTATATATATTTTTTGATATATTCACAGATATATCCACTAATATATGCGCCCCATGAAGTATATCTATATATACATATATACGACACCTTTACCTTTTTTATAGCTGCCTGCTTACTATAGTCATCGATAGCTTGTACTTACTAACGATATATAGAAGAACATTTTAGACAATGGGTTTTGGTAAAATTCAAACATCATTGAGCAAACACTGTCATTCGTGTCTATATATAAAGGCATGTTTAACATTTTCTACAGTTTTCTGATGTTCTGGTTGATAAAGTTTTAAGCTTTGACAGTAGTTTATGTCTACCTATTAACATGCATCTGGTGCAGGGGACAAGGTAAGTGATGAAGACTTGTTTTTACGACCAATACGGTCTTCGTACCTTGTCAGATACAAGTCACAAGTACACACTATGCAGTCGTCTGTTGCCTTCATCTCAAACTCTTTCACTTGACTCAAGCTTTCGCTTCCTAGCCTCATCTGTCCTTATTGCAAAGTTTCTATCTCCTCATTTCAATCTCTGGGCTCTCTTTTGTCATACTTCATAAAGATGTCCACGTAAAGTTCGTATACAAGCAAACTATCTATAGGAAACGTTGAGCAATGGGTTCTTCCAGGTATACTTTGGCATTGTATTATGTCTTCCTACAAGCCAGATAGGCGCTGCAATGGAAGTCCTATATCAGAAAAATCTGTAGAAAATCTGTAGTCTAGAGAACATTTCTATGTATGAATATTTGATGCTGTGATGGTCAAGCACAATCGTTTTGTTGTTGGAGCTGTTGCAACGTTTCCGTGTATCGCAATGTTGCTTATTGCCATTGTCTGCTTCCTGTGATGTAAGACTCTTCCACTCTGTCTCTCTCTCCCGAGATTGTCTCTTGTTTGTAACTGCACGTCAACTGTGTTGTCACTGCCCTTGCTGTTTGTGACGCAATCATTGTCTAAAGACATTTGAAAGACTCATAGCGATCAGTAGAATATCCCTAGAGTAGAAAGTATTTTCCGAATGTATGGAACATCTGAAGTGTGAATAAACGCATGTACTCTGAACAAAAATCCATTGTAGCTCAGAGTCTTTTCTTTGTACTTAATAGTAATTACACACTAAGATATTTGTAGAAACTACATTTGCAGAGTGAGGGTAATGATGTCAAAATATCTATAGCAGCTGGTGCCATAATTGCATCTCAAAAGCGTGCCTATTTTGAAGGTACTACAAGAGACAACCTCGGAGAGTTCCTACCTCGCGAATATCTCAAACTCTTTTTCAATCGGATCTTTGCCAGCTTGCCCTGAAAGATATGGCCACCTTTCTCTTCATTATCATTTCAATGATATGACTTGTCTATCCCACCAGTTATCAGTCTTTTCCACCTCTACCATCAGTTTGAATACGTGTACGCTTGTCGATGTCGTGTAGGAATCGGACGGTGACGCCAGTAGCAGCTCTAGCTTCCAGCCAACGGTTACCGACATTCCAAGAGTCACACGCGGTGGTGTGAAAGGAAAATTCGAAGCTATGAGAAAAGCCAAAGAAGAGGAAAGGTTGCGTCAGATGGAGGAAGAGAGACAACAGCGCATTCAGGCTGAAACAGAATCCCTTCGCCTGTCCATTGAGGCTGCCTTTTCGCAAAATGAGGTTAGCTTTCTGGCCCCTTCTAGTTTTAGAATCTTGTCCAAGAGGCTTTTTCTTGTTCACGGTGTCTTGAATATTGATAGTGAGTTGAGCAATTTCTTTTCCCCTGGTGGTCAAAATAACTCAAATAAGTGAGCAAGTAAGGAATGTGCTCATGGTCACTTCCCTCTTTTGGTTTTGAGCTGCTTCCCCGAATGTAGAAATGACCCGTCCCTTTTGTGTCCCTTGCTTCAGGAAGAAGATGTTGAGGAAGAGCCCGAAGTCAACGGCCATGACATTTCCCCCAGACTCACGAAAAAGATCGGCAGTGTTAAGGGTCGTTACGAGGAGATGCAAAAGGCGCGGGACGAGGAACATCGTCGCCAGTTGGAAACGGAAAGACTCAGCAGGCTGCAGCTGGAAAAACGGGCAATAGAGAACCAATCAGAAACAGCCGACGTTGAACAGGTTAAAGCTTCCCTCCTTTCCACCACATTGTAGTAGATTCCCTTCTCTTAGCCAACATTTACAGTGTCTTCCCTTTCCGTAGCACTCAGATGTACACCATTATGTATTGCAGTTGGTCTAATAAGCAGTTTATCGTTAATGGTGTGGATGTCCTACAGGTCAATGGCATCAACGGGCATTCCCCACATCAGCAAGAGGAGAAGGAGGAGAAAACGTACACGTCAAACGAGACAATCAAGCTTAGAAACAGGCCCAAGGGCGACGTGAAAGGTCGGTTCGAAGACCTGAGAAAGCGGCGAGAGGATGAAGCCAGGCGTAAAACGCAGGAGATACGGATTAGCCGTATCGAGTTCGATAAAATGATGCAGCAGCGAGAGAAGGAGAAAACCTCGCAAGTAGAGGTGATCATGAAATCCGTTTGTCCTTTGTATCATTTCAGTCCCATTTACCCACAAAGTCCGGACGGTTGGATATTTTTTTTTCAAAATCAACATTTTAGTCAAAATATATATCAAATATTGCAGGACGAGGAAGAAGATGGTGATAGTGCTTCCGTGACGTCATCCCTTACGTCATCGTTTATCAGTGACGCGGATGGAGAATCCGGTGCCCCCCAGCCGGGCACGTGTGGCAGTATGAAAAGTCGTTTCGAAGCTTTGAGGGAAGCAAAAGAGAAGCCCAGAACGACAGAACCACGACCTAGACGACTTAAAAAGCTGGATACGTTTATACGGGATACCGGGAAGGTGGCTTAATTTATACCATACTGCGCTTCCAAACCTGTAGAGTAGTGATTGGATGTGGCGCTAATTAGGTCATAGCCCTTACCTTATATGGTAATGTAATGCTTTTTTTTGCAGATACCTCCGCTACAGTGTGAAACAAGACAAGAGAGGAAATATGATTTAGCGAATTTGAATACATAATACGTGCAGATCTGTATCCGTACCCTAATATTTTTATTCAATAATAACTTCCTCTCATGTCATGGCGAGCACGTTTTTTAAACATTAAACTCTGCTCTCCCTCCTCTAGATGTCCCATCCGTAGCAGTTTGAGCGGCTGTGAGCTTTTTAAAGTAAAGTAGGCTTTAAAGCAATTAACTTGCAGTAAGTACAGCAATTGAACAAGTTTCGCAGACAAATACAAATGTAATCACATGACTACATCGTTGTCCCACATATGCGCAGGATAATGAGGAAGAGAACGAAGTAAACGAGACCAACGAAACAACAAAACCAAGAAAACTCGACGTCAAGAACCGATTTGAGGAGATGAGGAAGAAGAGAGAAGAGGCCGAAAGAAGAAAAACACAAGAAATCCGTCTCAGCCGACTTGAACTCGACAAAATTGCGCAGGACAGAGAGAAAGAACGCAAGGAGAAGGATGAGGTGCCTTGCGATGTAATCACGTCCTCTTTTTTTCGTGCACGTTTCCGCGATCGCATCCTCTTCTCAAGTTTTGAAGGCAGCCTGAAAAGATTCGTAATTTCTTGACGACACAGAAACAGTTTGGCCTAATTATTAAACCTATTTAGGAGATTTGGGTGTGCATAACCACCTTGAAATAATGTTAAGAAAATAACCTTTCCCACGATGTGTTTGTCTAGACATTTGTCCCTTCAAAACTTGAGTGTGGTGTGATCTCTAATGTTTGTCTTTCTCTTTCCCAGTAATATGTCGTTGTTTTTGGAGTATGTAGTCTTTTTTTGTTGTTTTGTCTTTCCTTACAAGTCAGCAGTAACTAATCTGAAATATTTCTGGCCGGCTCGCCAAGTTCAGTGATACTTTGCGACATAACTTGGTCAATTCTCAAAATGCTGCAATGCACTTAAAGCTAACATAGCTCAAATAGGTGCTTTGGTGTTCTTTATGTTTTTACGACCTATGTAGTTAACATCGCGTACTTCCTTTTTTCTGTCCCCCCATCTCTCCACCTATCAATTATCAGGATGACAATGATGACAGTCCCTCTGAAGGTACCCCCCTTGACATAAGTGAGCCCGTCCCAAGTGTCAAAGATAGACTCCACCAAATCAAAAACAGCACAGAGGTGACACAAAGAAAAGCGCAGGAGCTTCAGTTGAGTCGACTTGAGTTCGACAAAATGATGCTGGAACGAGAGAAAGAGAGGAATAGGAAAAAAGAGGTTTTCGTCATCTGTCCTATTTTACAGAAATTATTCACTTTTGTTATGTAAAGCATGAAAGTAATATTTCATTTTTTTGTGTCATTTGATATGGTTTTTGGCTGAAATTTGCGGAAAACAAACATTGCATGCATTTGCAAAAATTTAAAAAATCAAGAAATTTTGCATTTTATTCACTCGGTGTCTATTGTACTTATTCTGAGCTTCTGCTTGGTAAACAACCCCCCTTTCTTTCGTTTTTTAATTGTTGGTCATCCTGGTCCTCTTTCATATCACCCCTCCTTGTTTATATTTTTATACTATTGTTTACGTAAATTTGTCTACGGTTTTGTTTTCATGTTTTCCTCACCAACCCTTCGCATATGTTCACATAACCATACCATAACACCACCATATGTTTGCATCTTTCCATACTCATCTCACACGTAGGAAGAAGAAGACGAACTCGCGGGTTCCTTAGAGGATTTGAGCGAGCCCGATAAGCCCATGGGCAGTGTCAAGGGTCGGTTCGAAGAACTAAGGAAGGTTCGAGAAGAAGAGAGTCGGCGGAAGGCTGAAGAGGAGAGACTGCGAAGACTGGAAGCTGACAGATTGGCGCAAGAGCGCGAGCTTGAAAACCAAGCCCAACAAGAGTCAGCTTCGGTGAATGATACTTGAGGACGGTCTTGTGCAACGCGTTGTTTTCTTTAGCATGTCACCTACCTCTGCGATTGTCTGCAAAAGAGGGAATAGTCCTAGACCTCATAGACAACAACGCCCTTGCGAATTTTTGGTGCCTTGTAATGTGTGATGCATTATGTAACTGTTACATAGTATGTAGTAAGAGAAAGCTTGCATTGCATCTGACCATTTCTCTTATTTCCTTGTTGCTGCAAGTTTAAACGTGTTGTCATCTGTCTGCTTCTATGCATCTCATGTTCCTGACGTTTGTTTTGGCAGACGCTTTCTGACATGGAGTCACGTACAGTCATTGCTTCATGGAACAGCTGCATGTGTTTGCACATACATACACGACACATCAGCGAGTAGGGCTATATCATAACCTAGGGCTTTTCTGATTGGCTTGACTAATCTCTCAGCAGGCCAATGAGGAAGAGGCTGAGGATAAACCGGAAGTCAAAGAGGACATACCACCACCAAAACGGGGGAGTCTTCGTGGGAAATTCGAGGTGATGCAGCGTCAGAAGGAGGAAGAGGCTCGCAAAAAAGCAGAGGAAGAGCGTCTTCGCAGACTTGAAGAAGAGAAGAAGATCTTAGCAGAAGAAGCCGCCAAGAGAGAGGCTGAGTATGAGGTCGGCTAGATTATAACCTTTTGAACCCGGAAGGGTTTCATAGCGCTAAATAAGGGGCATGTTTATATTTCTATATTCTTAAAGGGAGAGGGGTATTTGGTAAAGAAACTTAACCCAAGATGTGCACTGGCCTTGAGATTTTAGCTATAAGATATGAAAATGTAACAGAGGAAAAAGATATGACATATGTTGTTGATAGTTCTGCTTTACAGTTTAAAAATGTATTGACGTAAACAAAAAGTAATATTAATGACATGGGAGCCGTCGCATATGGCTTTTATCCTTGTTCTCTTCGATAGGCGAGCTGCAAAAATGTGTCGTTTGGAAGCAAGACATTACAGGTAGTAAAAATACGGAAAACTGTTCCACCGAAGGCGCTTATTCCTTCGCGTGACATAACGCACAAAGTGACGAAGCTAACCTGTACACACCAGGAAGCGCCCGAGGAAAGTCTCGCCGAAACTCGCGAGACCAAGCGAGAGAGAAGAGCACCCGGTAAACTTAAGGCAGACTACGTCACGCTACGGCAGAGAAAAGAGGTGGAGGACAGAAGAAAAGCAGAGGAGCTCCGAAAAAGTAGATTAGAATTCGACCGCGCGGAGCTCGAGAGAGAGGCCGAAAGATTACGAGAGGTTTTATATTCTAGACAAATTCCTGTCATAGTTAAACGCAACAATGAAGTTTCTCTGAATGACCTTTTATGGAATGGACGCCCCTGCCTGTCGTCATGCTCAAAGCAGCCTTGTTGATTGACCTGTGGTAACGACAGAAAGGCATGAGTTTTTATTCAGTGACTTACCAACCTGAAGAAACTATTCACGGAGAAAAGCATGAGGTGGAACCTGCCTGTCATATGTACATGCTTTTTGGATCAATGACAAGTAGTACCACGAAATTTTTTCTTATGGGCAATGTTCATTAGGAAATAGCGCATAAAGACAACTGATATCTTTAAGTGTGATTAGATACTGTATGATCTTAAAGACAGCATGGACACTAAAGAAACATCTTACGTGTGCAAAGCAAGCATAATTTTAGGTCATGAGTAAACGAGAGTGTCATGCGTATGTTAAGGCTTATGATGTTTGTGCAAAGAATGCATTATACTAATAGTGTTTACAAACATACTTCTTTACTGAGATGGAATGTTTTCACGTCCTCGACTCCCTGTTGACGTAGGAAATGGAGCAACTTGCCGAGCAGCGTGCCGAGGAAAAGGAGGCAGAGGCACCTAAAGAATCCATAGAGGAAGTAACCTCGCCCAAGGTGTCTCTGGGAAAGCTCAAGAACAAATTTGCCGAACTTCAAAAGAAGAAAGAATCCGGAGCTTCTGAAGACGACGGCACGACAAGAGAGAAAGTCAAACCAGGGAAACTTAAGAATAAGTTTGCAGAACTTCAGAAAAAGAGTTCAGAGGACCAAGAAAACGACGCATGCGCAGAGAAGGCGCCGAAGCCGGGGAAGCTGACGATCAGTTTTGAGGAGCTTGCCAGACAGAAGGAGGAAGAAGCCAGACGGGAGGCTGAGGAAGAAAGAAAGAGAAAGCTCGAAGAGGATAAACAACTTCTGGAGGAGGAAAGGGCCAGGCTTGAGGCAGAGGTGAACTGTTGGCTCCGTCTTGTCTTCATATTTAAATCGAAACAATATCTCTCTCAAAACCCTTCTTGACTCAATCTTTCTTTCTCTAAACTTTCTAACGCAACTGCTCTCTTTTCGTTCAATTCGATTCAACCTAAGATAAAACGTTCTACCCACTTTAGATATAAGATTGCTTGCACATACACATAATGAAAAGATATGGAAATAAATTAAGTTGTTGTTTGAGCTCTGTGCATGTGTGGTCTTGATAGGAGGCTGCTGCCGCCGCTGCTGCATCGGAGGGAGGAGACCAGGAGGGAGAAGAGCCAGTCGAATCTGCGCCGGAGGAATCCGGGCCTCGCATCAGCGTAAAAGAAAGGTTGGTGGCATCTGGGAACAGTAAAAATTGTTAAATGTGCTATGTTGTCAAACGTAGAGAATTGGTCTAATAATTAACATAGAATATTTGTGTCGGTTATACCAATTGTATCCTCAAGGCAGAGCAGTTTAACGAATTGTGTAGATTTCGTGGAAACTTTCCTGGTCAGCGAAAACACATTTTTACGCATCTTAAAACTTGAGACGCCTTAAACAAAACTATGTTAGTTGCCCCTCTATAGAGTTTCTATAAAGATGTTATATTGCATTTTACTTTCTTATTCTAGATTCGCCCTGATGCAGAAGAAGAAGGAGGAAGAGGAGGAACAACGTAAACTCAAGACTACAGATGTGAAGGAGGCAGGCAAGAACAAACGGGCCAGCGCGCTCTTCGAGAAATTCCAAAATATCGACAAGGTATGTAAAATGGACTATATTTAGCCAAGGGTGTAAAGTATTGTTTGGGGCTTGTCTATCTGTCGAGAATATTGCTTTATTTAGCAACTACCAAGATGGCGCCGTTATCTGTGATGCGCACGCGCATTTCCCATGACCCCTAGATTTGACCCCAAAACTAAGATGGCGTTCCCAATACAGCAATACGATATATCCTTAGTGCTGCTGATTTGTCTTCTCTCTGTGGAATAGGAAGGGTTTCAAAGAAGAATGGATAAGAGGATAAAGCCTGCTATCTTTCCTTGTCTTGTTGAAAGAAGCAGTTTATATGAAGCATGCTAGGCGGAGTCTTGTAAGAAATATAGAATATTTGTTTTCTGCATCTGAATAACAAAAAAAAATCTTTGAATACAACCAGCCATAGCTGCAGTGCACAGTTAACCAGTCGGAATTGCCCTGAGGAAGGTGAGAAACGGTCACCGAAACGTCGATGTGAATAAAACAATTGGCTGTGCACAAAACAATTCGTTATTCAGCGACTTACTAACCTGATGAAACTATTCACAAACAAGAATCACGACCATGGTATGTCCAGAACACGTACGAGATATCAAAACACGGAGTTCCGCTGCAGTGTTTTAGGAAATCGTTAGAAAATCTAATCATCAACATCTACCCATATAACAATCCATCCAGACCTTCTCGAGTTACGCTCGTCTTCCACACACACACACACACACACACACACACACACACACACACACACACACACACATACACGCACACACACACACAAACACACACAAGCACACGCACACATGCTTACATACTACATACACATCCGCACACATGCAAACGCTACCGAAAACATAACCTTCTTGGCGAAGGTAAATATTTTTTTCTGTCCCTTAGGTTGCAGAGGAGGAGCGTTTCCGCAAGGTGGAGGAGGAGCGAGCGCGCCGTCTGGAGATGGACAGGGAGATGCTCGCCAGGGAACTGGAGAGAACTGAGAAAATGGTCGGGGTGTGTTCTTTACTTTTCCCTCCCTTCCTACCCTCCTCCTGCAGACAAAATGCTACTCACTAGGGGGCGCCGTGCGCCCATTTTTTCAACACTTTATGTTTTCATTTCATTTCTAGACCTCACCATCATCTGCAACACTATCCAAATTTGTTCATACCACACCTAATACAATAACTAATGTCATCAGATTCCATACATCCCGTATTAACGCGAACATTGTCTGCATACTCCCTCAAATGCCCTTTCCTTCGTCCTTTCTTCTACTCATTGTCGTTTCCGTCCTATGCAGATTATTTTGTGCCTGTTCATAAATTAAAGAGAATTTTCTTATCAATAATAGACAATAGAACAACAGATTCGATTAGATATTACAAAGTAAAGTATGATGTTATGAGAATACATCTGGTATTCCCATCTTTAAAACTTCAAAAACGTATAATTCCAAACGTAAAGGTAGATCAAATCTAGAATGTTATACATTTTGTAGGGCGGAGACGAATCTTTCTATGCTATATGTTTTCATTGCTGTATTGTACATGTATTGTTTGGAATTTGTCTTTATTCATTTGTTTCTACTCTCCAAGCAGAGGAGGGGTTTGGGCTGGTTATTGACGTCTTTTTATGCGTTTTTGTCGGGCTTTCTACTTTGGGGGGTTGGCTATACTCTTCAAGCAGAGGTTGAATGGGCAGATCGTCACCGTTTTATCATCATATGCCGTTTTCTTATCGCTAGCCCATTCTAACGTAGAATGGGCTAGCGACAAAAAAAAACGGAATACGATAAAACGGTGACGATCTGCCCATTCAACCTCTGCTTGGAGAGTAGTTGGCTATACATAATAAAGATGACAAAGTAGAAAGCCCGACAAAAACAACTAAAATATGTCAAAAACCAGTCGAAACCCCTAATCTGCTTGGAGAGTATTTGTTTCACGTTCTTCGCACTGTTCACACATTGTTGCTATAATTTATTCTTTTCTTGCCCTATCGCCGCTTAATCATACGAAAGGTGTATTCTTATATTTATCATGAATATTAACCTGATTGTCTTTGACAGATGGAGGAGGAGGCTCAGGAGGAGGAGAAGGAGGAAGATGAGGAGCCTAAAGCGGCGGAGACGGAGGAGGACAAGGTGGCCAGGAAACAGAGAACACGCGCACTGTTCTCACGGTTTGAGAACCTCGAGGTTTGTTATATTATCTCAAGTCTGGAGAATAAACGTAAAAAAAATATTTTTTCAGTATTTACAAATGACATGTGGCGTAAAAAAGAAGCTTCTGACTATTGATTCTGACTTCCGCGTTGTTCCTTCCTTCCATAGATTGTCTTGATTGTTTTCTAACTGTAAGATATTTTGAAGCTTTAGGAGTGATAAGCATGCTAAAATATATATAAAAGCATGTGTTCTTTTGGTATCCCTCTTTGTAAATGTAGAGAAGTACTAGTGGGTCTCCTATGTCCGGTTTGAATTGTCATGAATGCTGTCATCGAGCAATCAATAACATACTTTAAACGCTCTTACTTAAGGCCTTACTCAAGACCTACGTAAGACCTAAATTATAATTGCAAGACGCAGACACGCGTACACAGACCCACACGTCTTCACGTAAACATACCAAATATGGTTCGAAAATAATATGTTTTGTAGAGCTATGAGGAGCAGGAGCGGCGCAGGCGCATTGAGGAGGAGAAGCGGAAGCGGCTGATGCTGGAGCAGCGGGAGATCGACGAGGCGCGCAGGAAGGAGGTGGGTGGGGCTGACGGCGCACTTCCGGTGAGTGATGTCATTTCCGCTTATACAGGAAGTTGTTGAACCTTTTTTCCTGACACAAAATACCACTTTCGGCCTAATAACATAGCTCGGGAGAGAGATAATAACTTAATTTTCAAAAAGTCTATTAAAGTATTCTTTACATAATTAATCTCAACTAAAGATAAATCTCTGTTTGGCTTGTGCTGTGTTTTCTACAGTGTACTTTTCCTGCTTTTTTTTCTCTTGATCTTTTAAAAACAACTAAACATTCTCCCAATGATTGACTAAATTGAGCCTCAATGCCGACAACACCTTCTATATGACATCACTCACCCCTCTATACTCCAGTGCTTAACAACACTTTGTACGTATCCTTGTTTTTCTAATTGTGTTTTTCTGTTGTATTCCCACAAGCGGCGACCTGTGAGTACATAACAAACTTTAAGTCTCTTTAACTTTCACAGTAGTCATTTTGGATGATTTATAAAGAGAGTTAAAGGTTTAAGAGTAAAGAGATGAATGTGGGTCTAGATTGCTTGATTTCTGTTCGAGTAACGACATTGTGATATCATGGTATTTTACAGCTTTGCCATTATTTTGTGGCCAAATAGATTCTTGGTCCTGTTTAGAAGTTTAGTTTCTTTCATACAAACAGCATCAAATCTGTTGTTGATATATTTTGTTTATCCAACATGCATTTCTTGTTTGTCTCCAATACGAGCTTGAAGATTCATATCATTCATATTGCCTGAGTTGATTTTATATGATATCGCCTTGCCAACTATAAAAACGGAGCAATAAACCCTTTCAACATAGTTTCGTAGGTACACAACCTTACTTTTTCTCTGCCTGTTGCCATCATCAGAGCAATGTGATCTTTCTCCTTGTCGTATTGTGTCATAATAGACCGATCCCAA
Source organism: Branchiostoma lanceolatum (assembly GCA_035149815.1). Lineage (NCBI taxonomy): Eukaryota > Metazoa > Chordata > Leptocardii > Amphioxiformes > Branchiostomatidae > Branchiostoma > Branchiostoma lanceolatum. The sequence goes on from CM068881.1 coordinate 3,728,042, forward strand.
AGCCACGCCCCCTGTTCGATTTCGAACACCTCCGTCAAAAACAGGGCTTGACGGATTAAACATGGCCGCCGAGGCTAGGTTGAAAATAATGCCACTGACTTCGGTTTAGCTTTTGTGGCACTTAAACTCTTTCAGAGCGGGCCAAATAAGAATGCTATGTCTTCTTTGTTGAAGGCTGTATCCACCGGGTAGAGTTATTTAAGGAGCGGGTAGGCGTAGTTGCGGTGAGAGCGTAATGTTTTCGGTCAATGTTAAAGCGGTATGCACCGCACAGCTTTCCCTTGTCGGTGGGCATCAGCGCCCAGTTTCTGACAAGCAGGCGATGCACGTGTAAAACAGGGTTCGTATATCTGTGACAGGGTTCCCATTGTATTGACTGCATGCATAACAGCTGCATGGTATTTAACTAAGAATTAAAATGCATCCATTTACTTCCCTGTTCACTTTTAAGTTAACCAGTTTCACACACCGGTAACTGAAGATACAAAACTCTGCGCTAGCGGACTTTGTAGTAGTCAACATGTGGTACAAGCTTCCTCTCCTTGAGTGCCCGATCTATTTTCTTTTTTTAAATTCGTTTTTGTTCTGAGCATGCATTCAACCAATACAGTGGAAAACCTGTCCCAGATATACGTACCCTACTTTACACGTGCCATTTCTGCCCCGTCAATGCTGTTTTTGACGGAGGTGGGCTGAATAGAACAGGGGGTTCTATGGGTCTTCTATTCGTTCGATATGGTGTTCGACAGGATCGGTCTATTATGACGAAAAGGAGTCGCTCTTGACAGAAAAATAGGTTGTGTACCTTAAAAACTATGTTGAACTGATGCCTCCATAAAGATTAGATCCAGATGATAAAATAAGCAAGGTAACAGTTACTCAAGCAATTGGATGAAGTTTTGGAAACAGTCAACGGTATGTTGAACTAATTTACCAACCTGTTGAAACTATTTACCGGCCCTTAGGAGGAGGCTAAGCGGGAGGAGGAGGACCGTGAGCGGGAGTACATGGAGCGGTTCGCCCGCGGGGAGGCGTCCGACGTGGAGGAGTCAGATGAGGACGAGACTCTGTCCGCCACGAGCGAGACCTTGGCACCCAAGTTCGTTAAGAACTTCGAGAACATGACGATCTTCGATGGGGATCCCGTCAGGTAGGATTTAATCTTGGGTTCCAATTGGAAAAAGGGGCCCTGCCCGGTATCTAACGGACTGTTTTTGGCACTTTTGGGCGTGATCCCTACGTGGCCCCATGGGACACCCTACGACTGCCTGGCTATTTTGGGGCCCGGCCGGGACCGCGAATAATTTCAACCCGGCCTCAAAATCAACGCGGGACCCGGTAACAAATAGGCGCCGTGATGCAATCGTCATTGGTAACGATAATGTTTTTTTTTCCATAATGATTGTTGTTGCTGTTATTGTGTGATCCTTACATGCTAAATGGTACATACAGTATAGGGCGGCAAGTTTCCTGGCTGTTTCTTTACCAAGATTTGGAGATACATGTATACATATTTTTTATCAGCCAAAATCTACATAGTGTTTGTATGAGAGGGTATAAGAAAATTAGACAGATGGACTACAGTTTAATTGGCAAGATTGTTATGCAAAACCAATAAATATCATATATTTGGCTACTTGCAAGAATCCTATTCTTAAAGATTTCATGATCATTAAAACATTTTTTTCTAGGTTTGAGGCAAAGGTGCTCGGCCGTCCCAAACCGGATGTGACGTGGTACCTGAACGGGAAGCGGCTGCCGAACAACCAGGACTACCGATACAAGTTCGAGGGAGATCACGGTGTGGTGCTGGAGCTGCCCGAGACATTCCCTGAGGATGAGGGGGAGTACATGTGTAAGGCCGTCAACACGTCAGGCATGGCGCTCTGCAGCGCTCTGCTTATCATAGAAGGTAACGTTCTTTTTGTGTTTTTTTAGACGACCATTTTCAAATTGCTTCTGGAGAAGTTTCACCTTTAAGAATGAGGTTTGTGACAACTAGGACGTACGTTTTATTCATTGGACATTACATTTCATAGTATTGCAGTAGCACCTTGTATGTATTCCAACATCGCCAATGGAAACAAGGAAATCAATCAATCAATCAATCAATCAATCAATCAATCGATCAACCAATCAGTTAGTAACAAATCAATTAACTATATATAAGACATTCTCTTTGTTATCTACATTTCATAGCTTATAAAATGGCATACTGTATTGCTTTTTACCATACCTTAAATGCATTTACATTTATATACCTATTATTTTTCATGTCACTGTAGGTTATGTCGCATATTGAACAATATTTGTGATGTAAAACACCATACTGGATCTGTCATATGATTGACAATGAGATAAAGTTGATTCATGCATTTTTGTCCAAATAGTTAGACTAGAAAAGGACTAAACAGTTGGTAACGTTCCAGCGCTAGTCCGGGCTAACCACATCAAGCTTGAGGCCTCTTAGCTGAATTTAGTCTCACTTCTCGTGTCTGTGCTCTCCCTGCGGCTCCCCTCACAAATCTCTCACTGTCGCCTTCTTCTCTTCACTCAATGACTCATTCATTCATTCATTCATTCATTCATTCATCCTTCCATTCATGAACAATTCATTCAGCTATTCGCTTATTCTGTCGTTCATTGTGATCTTTCCCCACACGCCTCACGCCGGTTTGCGTTCACACTTCACGACTCGCTGTTTAGGACCAAACGTATGTAAGTACACCCCTGCGTACTCCTGCCATTCAAACGGTCCGTGTATTTACCGAAATACGCGAAATGCACGAAATACACGAAATGTACATGAAGATGGGTGAAATCTATGTCGTCACGGAATTTCTGTCTTTTTTTGTCGCCAGGGCCATAAATTCATTATTCTATGCCGAAATTTAGCAACCTGTGACGTTAACACATCAAATCATACTGCATTTCGGTAGAGTTTACCCATATTCATGTGTATTTCGGTGGTGTATTTCGTGCATCTCGTATATTTCGGTAAACACACGGACTCCGATTTAAACACTGTAACAGGACTCAAGATCAACTCACTGTCAAACATGCTTTGGCAAAGATGTCATCAGCAATACGTAGCATCATACACGGGCGCACTAACCACATCATCCCCACTTAAGTTCAGTTTTCGACTTAAAGTTATACAAAAGTCTTGCATGCACCACACCACGTTGTTTTAACGTACAATTTTTCGAAATGATGCTATCGTTCGTTCGGTATGTTACATGTTTTATTGATGGTTTTTATTCCCTGTCTTGTGTCTTGTGTGTGCATGTGTACCACCCCCTCCCTCCCACTCTTGCCACGAGTCACTCAGTTTGAAATGCAGGCTTGTGGCTCAGTTGTGTCGCACGCCTGCATCTCCAAACTACATCACACTACCACCCATATTATAACTGTATGTAGGCAAGGGGCACAGAGCAGAGTCTTCGTACATCAAGCAAATTGTCGAACCTACCAAGCCGGCCCAACCTAAAGCAGCCGCTAAGAAAACCACCGTTGTTAAACAACCGGCAAATGTCCAAGTCAAGCAGACCACTGTCCAAACGAAGTCAGTCACTGTCCCACCAAATACCCAACCAAAGCAACAAAAGCCAGTCCATGGCCAACTAAAACAAGCAGAGACGCCTCCAAGTAAGGAGGCCGTGATCAAACAACAAGTTGTTTCTAAGTCCGAAAAAATAACGTCCACTACCGCCAGTGGGCAGTTCATTAAGAAATCGTCCTCGACCACGAGTGAGAAAGTCGTGACCAAGACTACTACGTCGGAAGTGACTTCGTCAAAGACAGAGAAGTCGGCTGCCGCCAGTGCATGGGAGTTGAAATATGGTGGCAAGCCTCTGACGGCTCAGCAGCTAGCCAAGCAGAAGTTAGCGCAAAAGATGGCTGGGAATGGACAACCGCCCTCGCCAACAGTTAAGGTTCCCGTACAGAAGCTCTATGTAGGTGGCAAGCCCGCTCCTGCCCAAACCGTCCCGCCCAAGGCAGCACAGCCGCAGGGAGAGCCACAGCCCGGGGCCGCGCGTAAACAATGGCCACCTCCGACCAAGGGTGAGCCCCAAACCGTAAGATAGGAGTTAACAGGAAAAATTGACTTATCTATACTATCCGTGGGTTGTTGTTTTCCTTGAAGAAGGAATAATATAAAAGCTAACTATCACAATTATAAAACATGATTTTTTTTAATTATTGAAAAATGTATTAAAATTCATTAAAATTTATTAAGATTTATTTAAGTTTCTCCAGTTAAGCCCTAGCCGAAGTCATAGGCTACTGGACTTAACACAAAGCCGTGTCTTGGTATGAGGCAACTAAAGAAAAATATTTTATTTTCAAGTGTTCAGTATATAATACTACTGATACGTTGATACACGGTAGTCTACGAACCCTAGTACGTCATTTTATTTGTGCTAAACTAGCAAGATGAAGAAAATAACAAACTTTAAGGTTGATTTACAAACTACTAAAAAAAGATTTTTTAGTGCTCTTTCTCTTTTGTAGACAAGGTAGACACCACTTTGTCTTCGGTAGGTCGTTTCTGTCACGTCTACGCAATACTCTACTTCAATAGCAGTTTACAACACTGTTAATGTTAGTGATAAACAGATATATATGTGTATTACAGCTTACACAGTTATCTACCTATCTTTACCTTCTTGATAAGTTGTTTGCCATGTATATCTCACTGTCTCCCTTTATTCCGCAGCTCGGTAAAACTCCCTGCCACTCTACAACTACACCTCTCTGATCCTGTAAGACTCTTCTTCTCTCCTGTCATATTATATCTATCTCCCTGGTAACTTGGGTTATTTCCCTTTTCCTCCTTTTGGGTCCAGTTTAAATTGATCTTTTGGTTATCCTCCCAACTCGAACATTTACCACCCTCCTAAAAGCAGGACCCCTATCGCTCGATTCGTTGGCTTGCTCGCGTAGGGGCCCTGCTCTTTAGCCCCGGTAGACACGGTTCTGGCGACGTCGCCACCAAAACAAATTCAGCCAATCAATTTGCTAAACCTCATCTAGAGCAAGAGCGCAAAGGACGCTAGGAAGCTATCAACCAATCAGGTTACGTCTCACATCGTTACTTTTGGTTCAGAACAAATTAACCGCCAAATTGTGCCAAATAAGGATAGCTCATTAATTATTCATAAGCAACTGCCAGTAACGTCGCCAGAATCGTGTCTATCGGGGCTAAAGAGCAGGGCGTCTACGCAATCGAGCAAAGGAATCGAGCGATAGGGGTCCTGCTTTTAGGAGGGTGACATTTACAGACCACTGTCGATATATTTCCCTTGTTTCATTTACTTTGGTATGTATGGTATGTTATCGTATCTTATCTGTCATGGTCTTCATTGAGAAAAGCCAAGTTGTGGTGGTGTTGATTATGATTGACAGGTTCGCATGAACTCCTATGAATCTATTCTTGTTTGAATCAGTTCCACTGAATACTTTTCCTTTTAACGGAACCGTTGACCACAATACGTCAAAGCAGTTTATGACGTCACATCCGGCACTTATCATTATACTGCCATACAATAAATGTCAAGCCGTGGAATATCATGATAAATTCAAAATTTATGAGTATGATTGGATAAAACTACGAAATACATTGTCCATTTCCCCAAGTGTAAAATGCTTTGCTATCATCTTATTCCTGACGTCATTCTTATTCCTAGGTGGGTCCGACGAAGACACCACCAAGACGTCCGAACCTGTCGCCCCCAAAATCAAAGAAGACAAGAGTTGCAACCACCACGGAGACAAAACTGACGACAATCAGACCGCCAACAGCAACGAGAAAGAAAACAAACCGCCGGTAAAAACAACAGAGAATGGGAAATAAAACCATTGCCTTTGTGAATAGTTTTTTAAAATGATATTTAGAATCACATCAGCAATTATTGTCTATATTAAGATATAATCACGTTGTTTAAAGTTAGGTTTTTGATTATTTGGAACGTAAAAAAATCAACAATCTTTTATCACAGAACACTGTTTTGTGCTTAACGTGTGCATCGTAGTCTGGTATCATTATAGAATGAAGCCAAAATGCCGTAAGCGCCACTGTGACTTTATGATAAACGTGTTTTGTAGAATATACTATAAAATGTGCTCTCGAATACATTGCACAGCTTATCCTATCCAACACATTGTCGATATCAGAGAATAGATTGCGTAAACATTTGTTATAGTCTAGTCTTCCAAAGAAAGTCAAGAGTATCAATGGATAGAAATCACCCGCTGTTTTGCAATGTTTTTCCACATCTAGACAATATTGTATTATTGTAAACGTAAGATTATTACTCGTTTGTTTGTTGCAGTAATTGTATAAGAAAACCATCGATATGTATTTGAAGTAATGTAGATTATTATTTCAACGCGTGTTCTTTATTTCAGTTTCGATATTAATAATAGTGTTGCAAAATTATTAAGTAGATAAACTTGGATCTCGCGATCGGTTCCATTGTGAGCAGTCTTGCATGGCAAGATGAATTATAGAATAGAAGATATGCCAAAGTAAAATATAAATGGCATGAAGTTAGTTCAGTTGAAACAATAGTTTAATGGTATTTGCAAGAGTCCTATTTGACGCTTTACTTTGAAAGTCAATAAACGCTATTGTTGTTCAATTTCGACAATCATTTTTGTGTTTGACTTGTATGTTGGATTAGTTTGCACTCGGTCGTACGTGTAGTCGGACGTCACAACGTCGACGTGGCAGGGGGGACATTATGCGGCTGGTTTGAATTACTGCAGGTTGGCAAGCGCACCCTGCATGCTGTTCTAGCACGTTTTACGAGAGGGCGCTTTTGATGCATGTGGCAAAATGCATTGTACAAGTAATAGTTGGTCTCAACTGGGCCTCGGAAGTGAAGAACCTGAGCTCAAATGTGTAGGCTTAATTCCTTTTCAAACATGAGATGGATCAAGCACATGTTTGAAAACTGTTTATTGATCCTGAAGAAGGCGACAGTAGTCGTCGAAAATTCGATCCGTGAATACCTTTGTGTTGGAAGAACGTTTAGCACTGTATTATAAAACCGTTTGGATTTGTTTAATTTCTCATGGTTACTGGCCCTCACTCTACATGACCTTACCCCAAGTTACCTCCTGGACACTTTCTACTACAACAGACAGATCCACAGCTATTGAGTACCTGGTGAGGCCATTTTGGAGATGCGCAGCTGTGCACGGCCATACCATCCATCCCCGGCAAAAGTGTAACATCGGCCCTCTGACCATCCCCCATATTATCCAAAAATTATCAGCAAAGACGTGAAAGATCTTGCTGCAAATTTTGTCCACAGTATGAACAAGTTGGAATAATCATATTTCTGTGGAACAATGCAGGGCATTCTATGAAACTTTGCAGGATGTTCTGCAGAACTCTGTGAAACATATATACATGTGTATTGCAAAACTCAATGCTCACTTTGCAGCTTGTATTGTACTATGGGTCAGTTATCGTAGATGTGATGGTTCTAAAAAAAGTGCACAAAAAGTGTAATATTCCCTGTACCTGCTGTTTGCCTTAGCACCAGCACTGTCCTCTTCCTCGTCCCCAGACAGACCAGAGTTTCCTGTCTTGGTGTCCACAGCCTATAGTGACATAGTGTAAGTTACCACTTACAGGCAGACCCAAAGAGGAGACAGACGAGGATTCAACGGAATGACTGGTGTATAATTTGCATGACTTCCACGAGGTATCTCAACTCTGACCCCCGGGTCATACCATTATGTTCCGGGGTATATCTATGGAACGCTACATGCTTCCCCCCTATGAGGGGAATGAACTTCTCCTGAAGTAACAGTGAACTAAATACTAAATACTTTGAATGATACTTAAACAAACAAACGGGGCTAATGCTTCGTGTAAACGGTAAGTTAGATAACCGTATACAACTGTATGTTGCTACTGTATACAACTGTATGTTACTGTATATAACTGTATAAGGCTAAAAATAACTTAACATATTAAGTAGAATGATTTTGTCCGAAGACAAAATTGTGCACTGACGAATGACTAATTGTCCGCATAATCGGTCCAAAGACAAATTTTGCACTGACGAATAACTTATTGTCCGCATAGTCAGTCCAAGTACCGGGAAGGCGGTCGTTTTTGACGACCTCTCCGAGTGGTCACTGATGTCAGCGTCGAAGTGGCCCCCTGGGACTGGGGTTCGGGCCGTGTGGTCGCTGATGCCTGCATCGGAGTGGCCCCCTGGACTGCAGTTCGGGCCGCATGGTCACTGATGTCTGCATCGGAGTGGCGTCCTGTGACTGCATCTCGGGGGGGGGGGGGGGGGGTGCGTCGACCCGGTGGCACAACGTTTGTGTTGGAATGACATTTCTTTAGTCTATTGAAGTGTACTACTTGGTTTTTACCGTTGTCGTCTCGTAACTTGTATGTTACCCCTGGCTCGAGTCGGTCTACAACCGTGTATGGGCCCTTCCACCTGGGTTTTAGTTTTTGTCGCACGGTGGTGGGGTCATGAAGCCAGACCCTGTGTCCCTCCTGATAGGCTCTGTGCGACACCTTGGCGTCATATGCCAACTTAATTTTGTTTCTGGCCCGCCAATCGAGTGTTCTGTCGCACCTCCTTAAAGGCCGTCCGGAGACTGGTCGTTAATTTCCGAGCAGAGGACATTGTTGAGGGGGTAGTTGGCGATGCTTGTTGGGTCGGACCAAGTATCACTTCTGCTGGCAGGTTTGCTTCCCTCCCGTGGGTAATAGGAAAAAGGGTGTGTAACCTGTTGAGGCATGCACCGCAGTGTTGTAAGCGGGTAAGACGTGCGGGAGGTGGTCATCCCAGTCATCACCGGTGGTAGAGACGTATTTGGAGAACATGTCGTTCAATATTCTGTTGAACCGTTCCACAAGACCGTCTCCTTGTGGATGGTAAGGGGTAGTCCGGCTTTTCGCTATGCCAAGAGCGTCGTATAGCGCTCTCATGGTGGCTGCTTCGAACTGGCGTCCCTGGTCCGAATGGAGACTCCTCGGGACGCCATGCTCACGGATGTATTCTTTGAAAATGGTGTGGGCCACTGTCGAGGCATCCTGGCGCATGAGAGGGTATGCATTAATGAATTTTGTGTGAAAGTCTTGTAGGACAAGGCAATAACGATTTCCACTTTTAGAGGTGGGCAGCTCCGTGAGGTCCATTGCTACCTTGTCGAAGGGGCGAAGGGCCTGAATTGGTTTTAGGGGTGCCCGTGCTGCTGGCGTTGGTGTTGTTCTTCCGGCGTATTGAACACACGCCCTACACCATTTTTTTACCTCCTGAGTCATCCCAGGCCAATAGAAGCGTATGTATACCCGTTGAAGGGTCTTGGCTGGTCCCAGGTGGCCAGAGAGAGGTCTGTTGTGTAGCTCTCTTAGGAATGCAGGCACTAATGCCTTGGGTGCAATCCGCTGGTTTAGTAGGCGAGACGCGGGCCTCCATCGGCGATATAGTATACCGCCCTTGACAGTCAAGTTAGGATACTGGTGCCACAGGGACTTTAGGTAGCGTCCTCTGTGCTGAATGGCATTGAAAGAAGGTCGGCCCCGTCGACCGCGTTTCCACCGTAGGACTTCCAATATGTCAGGGTCTGCTTCTTGTGCTTGACGCAGATTATCGGATGACAGGGACTGTCCAACTGAAGTGTCATCTGACGAGTTGGTTGACGTTGCTGGTTGCTGGTCAACCGCTGCGATTGTGGTTGTCGGTGCCTCAGTTGTGGAAATGTTTCCTGCTGCGGCCGCAAGCGATGTGGGTGGCTCCCTTGCGGGTAGGCTGGGATGCTGCTCTGGCCCCATGCGTTGCCGTGCTAGTACCTTTGGATCCGTTTGATCAGGGGCCTTGTCGGCAAGGGGAATGGTCGCCTGAGAGCTGGTGTCTCTCTCTATTGGAGGGCGGCGAGACATGGCATCCGCATTGCAGTGAGATTTTCCGGGCCGGTAGACGATGCTAAACTGATATGTTGAAAGCTCAACGGCCCATCTTGTACGTCGGCCAGTGGGGTCGTTGGCAATAAGCTTAGGGCTCAGGCCGCCGACGAGTGGCTTGTGATCGGTGACAACAATAAACGTATGTCCAGCCAAGTAGGAGCTGTAATGGCGAACACTCCAGACGATGGCCGATAGTTCTCTATCATATGTGGACCAGTTACGCTCCTGTTTGGTGAGAGTTTTGCTGGCGTAGGAGATCACTCGTTCCCCTGCTGGATCCGGATGAGTCAGGACAGCCCCCACAGCCGCGTTTGAGGCATCTGTGTATAATGTGAGAGGGCGATGGAAGTCCGGGTATGCCAACACTGGCGGGGGAACGAGGGCTTCTCACAAGGAGTCAAATGCTGCTTGACAGGCATTGTCCAGCAGAATGTAACGTTCTTCCTCGTCAATGCAACCAAGGGGTCTGCGATGTGGGCAAAATTCTGGATGAATTTCCTGTTGTAAGATGCCAGGCCCAGAAAAGCCCTGATCTCAGCTGTAGATGTTTGGGTTGGCCAGTTATTTACTTTCTCCGTGTTGGCCGGGTCGGGTTGGATTCCTCGTTTAGAGACAACATGGCCGAGGAAACAGACTTGCGGTCGTGCGAACTGGCATTTCTTGGGGTTGAGCTTAAGGTTGGCTGTACGACAGCGTTGAAAGATCTCTTCCAAGGTAGCCAAGTGTTCTGGGAAGGTGCGTGAGAACACAATGATGTCGTCCAAGTATGCTAAGCAAGAGCGCCAGTCTAGCCCAGCGAGGAGAAGCTCCATCAGGCGTTGAAAGGTCGATGGTGCATTCGTAAGTCCGAAGGCCATGACCTTGAACTGGAAGAGGCTGCGTCCCGTCGTGAATGCTGACTTTTCACGGTCTTCAGGGTCAAGGTCAACTTGCCAGTAACCTGAGGTCATGTCCAGTGTGGTGAAGAATGCGGCACCGGACAATGCGTCAATAACATCATCAGTCCTGGGTAGGGGATGTGCATCTTTGATTGTTGCCTGATTCAATTTGCGGTAATCAACGCAGAAACGAAATGAGCCGTCCTTTTTCCGGGCCAACTCCACCGGAGAGGCCCATGGGCTGTTGCTTGGCTCGATAACATCATCTGCGAGCATGGCCTTCACTTGTCGATGGATTTCAGCTTGGCGGTGGATGGGCGTACGGTGAGGTCGTTGTTTGATAGGCGGGCTGTCCCCGGTGAGGATCCGGTGAGAAGTCAGGTTAGCACGGCCCCTATCCCTAGGGCAAGTGCTGAAAACATCAGAGTAAGTGTCTACCAGCTTTTGCAGTTGCTCCGTCTGCATTGGGAAGAGATCTGAGTGCTTGATATTGAGGGGCGGAGGTGTTGGAGCCGGTGTGGGAGGGGATGGGCCTAAATAGTCTGCGATGTCATCATCCTCCAGGGCCCAGAAGGAGCCCATGTGTGCGTCTGGGTGTAGCGTAATAGGTTTGTCAGTGGTGTTGGTGACCTCGGCATACGACTTGGCATGGTCGGCTGCTGCGACTGTCCGTGCTACGGCTAAACCCCTGTCCTCGTAGCTACGTGGCTCAAGCAAGCCGACGAAGTCGTGGGGCATGGTGCCAGTGGAGTTCCGAGGTGTAAGGGACACTGGAACAGCCATGACTGCGCGAGGTGGAATGGTTGTGATTCTGCAGACAGATGCATGACAGAGTCGTGGGACGAGTTCAGTTGTCATTAGCAAGGTCACTGTTGTATCCCCTATGGTAAGTATGCCCTGTCCGGTATCAAGGACAACGTGGTTCGCAGCGCAGAAGTCCCAGCCGAGAATGGCTGGCTGGTCACTTCCCACGGACAACGTGCACAGGATGGGTGGTTTAGTAGTTGCCCAGACGGATATGAACCTCCAAGACACCAAGCACATCCGTTGGATGGCCAGTAACAGATTTGGCGGGAGTTATCATGGGAGTAAGGGAGGACTGGCGTAGAGAAGGAATGGTGTTGCAAAAATCTTCCCCGATAAGGGATATGGCTGATCCCGTGTCAATTAGAACTTGTGCAGCATGCCCATTAAGGATGGCTGTGATAGAAGATGTGTGGGCCTTGGGACGTTCTACTGGCGGTCGGCCCGTCGGGCCAGCAGTTGGTCGTTTCCCTGGTTGTGCGGGGATGCGAAGCGGACCGAGCGTGGTGAGCGAGAACGGCGATCAGGCGATCGAGATGGCGAGCGTGGACGATTGTTGTATGATCCCGTTTGCCTGTACGGAGAACGAGAGCGAGGAGCTGGGGATGACAGCTGCTGGCTCTGCAGTAGGTCTGTGAGTTTGCGCACCTGTTGGGCCAAGTCAGCCACTTCAGCCTGGAGGTGATCCTGGTGGCGCTGTTGGATGGCATTGATGCCACACTCTGGTGAGGAGCCGGTGCGCTGTTGGACCGCCAGCACTGCTTGCTCATGTAGTGTTGCGACATCCACTGCTTTCTGCAAGGTAGGAGGATTTGTCTCAACTACACGCTGCAGTGTATCCGCATCTAAACCATTGATAAAGTGGGTTAGCGCCATGCCCTTTATGGCAACCGCGTCGTAACCTTTGTAGGCGCGTTTCAGCAGCCGTTCCAGTTCTGCAGCAAACACGGTAAAGGTCTAACCAGGTTGACGTTTGTGGGATGCCAGCTGGTGCTGCAATGTGAACAAGAAACGGTCCTGCGAGAACATGAGACAACGCTTCATGAGCTTGGGAGTTGTCTTCTTGGACAGGGCGAGGCAGGCTGATGAAGTATGTGAACGCCGGCCCATCTAGAAAGATTGGGAACACCCTTGAACATGCGTTGTAGTCATAGCTCTGAGATACCGTGTAGAGATAGAACTTGTGGTGCCATACTGCATAGTCCTCCTCTCCCTCACCCCTAAAACGGGGGGGGGGGGGGGGGGGGGGGCGGGGGTAAATGTGTTTTGAAGTGGGTCCGTGGTTGTGCTGGCATGTATCCAGGGGAAAACTTTGGTGGGAGACCATACGTTTGGGCTGCAGTGATCCCATGCTGGATGGTTGGCCCAGGGCCGAATTCCGTGGGAAACTGCTGTGAAAGGCCCGTGCTGGCAGCCTGGCTGAAATGAGGATGGAGCAGTCGGTGCATGCACGGATGAGGGTGGTGGCCGCTGCCCTGAGGTAGTTTTTTGACGGACTGATGGTGGGAGACCCATATCAGGCTTGGGGAGGGCAGGCATGGAAGCCCCGGTACTAACTGCTGGCTGTGACATTGGTTGGAATGGTACTGTAGAGTGGGAGATCGTCGAAGATGGCACAGAAGAAGTAACGGGAGGCCTAGCGTACATGTAAGTAGAAGACGTGAACGGATATAGAATACCTGACTCCGGGTCTTTGAGCGTTGTGTCCATTGGTGGTAGGTGGGTGGGAGGGGGGCGAGAAGAGGTCGGTGTGTAAAAAAATGTCCTCTTGGTTCGTGGAAGGGCTGGAACGCCGTTGACGTTGGCTCGAAGTAGTCCCATCGCTGCCGCCAATGTAAGTTACCACTTACAGGCCGACCCAAGGAGGAGACGGGACGAGGATTCAACGGAACTCTTGTGTATATTTATAGGCAGGTCCCCCAAGGGTGGTCAAAATGGCGGGGCTTTAAGAAAGATGGACACTAGTACAGGTTAGACTGTACTAGGGGTGATCAATAAGTCCTCGGCCTCACCCAGAAATAAGGTCCACATCTAATTTCGGGGCATAATTATGTAGTATGACATGTTTAGCAATATCCACCAAACTTCAAAGTATTGCGGTCAATATTTTTAGTCGACGTCCATTTAAAAACTAGTGGGTAAGTGATGAGAAAAATGATGTTAAACTCTGATCAGAGATGTGTGGTTCGAGTAAGAATTTGCATAAATTCTCCGAAGACATTGTCAAAATGTTTTATGAAGATTCCCTTCTTATTTCAACTAAGAAGAAGTGGGTATCCGACTTTCAGCAGAGCAAGTTGGCCAGCACACCTCAGGTCACAGCTCAATTGTCCATGTCTATCCTTCTACCTCACCTAATGTTACTGAGTGCCGTCTGCGAAGTAATGATCACAACATTTGAAACTTGGTAGACATACATAAAAGACTTCATACTATTGGAAATCTTAAACTATAATCCAACACAAGGAGTTGAACTAACCATAAACTTTCGGCTGGACACTCCAACCTTCGTCAGATGTTCGAATCACTGCGTTGAACGCCGGGAAGTCCGAGACGTGATGACGTCAGCAGTGAATCGAAAACAGCGGATAGACTTCATACTACATCACTATTTCCCAAAAATTTGAGCTGTGACCTTATCTCTGCGTGAGGCTGAGGACTTATTTATCACCCCTCGTACATATATTTTGTATATTGATACATTTTATGTTTGCTTATGATAATTGATACCGAATGAAATATTGAATCAGCAACACCCAAAGCTCCTAGTCATCATTGTTGTTTTTGACTGAATAGACAGGGTTGATATCTGTGAACAAAATAGAAAAAGTAATTTTCAGCTCCAGGAAGCTAAACCAGCACAATGGTCGGAGCCAATTGCTTCACCGTAAACATCTGTTAACTGCTAAACAGTATCTGGTCCTGGCTGGACGTCGAAATGTCGACAGATAAAATTAATCATTTTAGGAAACTATGAACACATCATATATCTGTATGTATCTGTTTTGAATTATAACTCGTATGTATAACTGCATTTTGAGGGGCAAATCTTGCTGGCAGGCTTATGCTAAGGTATTGCTAAAAAATTCCTTGGCCCTTCCCCCAAGCCAATTCTTTTTTCCATGGCCCTCCCCCAGGCAGCTTTTTTTTCCTTGGCCCTCTCCCCTTTACGCACCCCCCCCCCGGTAAATTTCGTACTGTACCTTGTTGGATTATGCTTTAACTGGGTTTTAGGACATTGTGCATTTTTTTTTATTTAAGCCCTCCGACCTATCGTTGACGTTAAACCTTGAAAACATCTTTTTAAAACCAATGAGAATGAAAAGCTATTTTCCTGTCCGTAGACATGCGGCACTCAGCGAGCGGATTTGCCACGTTTTATGTTTGTTTTTGCCTGGCCAGAGACAACAGATCGTGTCTGTTTGTGTTTTGCTTTGTCTGCAAAATAAGCTTTCCCACAACAAGTTTACCCAGCGCTTCCTTTCGCAAGAATCGGGTCCCTGGTGGCTGTATTGTGTGGCTATCTCTAGCTAGAAGGCACAGTTAGGACACCACACGTGGGGCGTCTTCATCAACGAGCCAGGTAAAACTACTTACAAGTGAGTGGGTCAGTTCTATGCCTCGGGAACATGTGTTACAATGACACCTTGGAGTGTTTATTACTGCATCAATGGTCCAAGTAAGACATATAAGGGTCGGTGGTGTGTTTTCTGAAGGGCTTGCGCAATCTCCTCACATGGAACTTGGGCGTGTTGTAGATTGAACAGGGGCCGAGTGAGGAACCTAGATGTGTTTTACAGACCGAAAGGTCAATAAGTTGTATCTCCTTTAATTACTAGACCGTCTAAGGTACCTTACATGTGAGGTAGGTATGTTCCGTTTGACTAGGTAAACTACCGAGGTAGGTGTGTTTCGTACGTAAGCGGACGCCCTCCATGTCCATAGTTGATGCTGTAGTGGAATATTTGCTTTCCGGTTCAAATCCAAGCTTTGACTGTTCAAGGCACATATACCATGTGGACGCTGTGTTGCGTGTCAACATTTGGACAATTAAGGGCCATTGAGATTTTTGATGTAATAGATGGTTTATTGGTCCGAAATTACCCATGCAGTGGCAATCCATGTAGGAAATGGCAGCCAATGCTGAATTGATGCAGGGTTTACAATTCGGCGCCAGCAGGTGACCTCAATATGACCTTCCCCAACCGTAGTCAGGTACCCATTCACACCTGGTTTGAGTGAGGAAATTCGTGTCAAGTGCCTTTCCCAAGGGCACAACATCGGGGCATACCGGTGGTTTCGAACCCGGGGCCTCTCGGTTCTGGGTGAAACGCCCTGCGGTTTGCACCACACGATGCCATGTAGGAAATGGCATGAAAGCGGCTAGCCTCAGTTGCAGACTCCATGCGGCTGTTTCCTTTTTTTAAAAGGTTTTTAGGCACTGTGATGCAATCAAAACCACATGTGAACGAGCATGGCCCTTTTCATAACACTCCCCCACCCGTTTCTAGAGATGGTTCCTTCCACATGGAGACGTATGCTGTTGATGGAAGGTACCATTGTTGGAGGGGTAAGGGTGGTCAAGCCAGGCACTGCCTTTTTATGGTATTTCAAGCAGTGTTTGGGTGTATAATTAAGGGTCAATGACCCGCTTATTGCTCGGTTAATATGCTGCCATAAGACCTGGTCATTTGCTATAACCACTGAATAGAATTACCCAGTGAGGAACGCGAAGGGAGCACAGAAGAGAAACATGTTGTTTTTGCTACGTTTCTTCCTCTTCTTCTTCTTCTCCAAACAAATTAGGTCAATGAGGGCTGTAACCATGGTTACTGGGAAAATGACAGACGCAGGGGTGTTGGATTGCATTTTGTAACAAATCGGCAGGACAGAGCTGGAGGAGGGCTGGTCAGCACGTATATGAATGTGTAAAATAAACATAGCAGCAGCTAGTAAAGCTAGACCACGTGAAAGTAAACATTAATATGTATTTGCTTGCAAACGTTTTCTTTCTAGTTAACGTAATTCTCAATTGGCCAATCAAAACTGACCCATATAAGAGATACGAATTCCTGTATGACGCATAGATCAACCAATACTATACATGTAAATACATTTGTCCGATGTGTAAAGAATTAAGAAATGCATTTGTTTTGTCCAGAAGGTCACAGATTTCATGTGGAAACCAAACGTCCCAGAGACAATATTTCGAAACCATTTTTTTTTCCAAATCTACTCTATTCCTTCCCCTCTGTTGGGATATCTCCTCGTGAGATTAGTCAGAGAAGTGTCACTCCTTCTGATTGGTCAATGTTGTGTGTATCTCTCTCTCTCTCTCTGATTGGTTAACATCATCTGGCCATATACGGGCTGTGAGCGATTCCACTTGCAACGGGGCCGCCAACTAGTCGCGGGTCCAGTGAGATAGGGGCTCCCTAATCTCCAAGCAGATCCACACCGGGCGCGAAAATCGTAGTATGCTAGCCAGAGAAGGTCCAGTCAGCCAGATTTTCGCGCCCGGTGTGGATCTGCTTGGAGATTAGGGGCTCCCCCATGCGTGCCACTTACGCAGCGTACCATCGTGTACACAACCAGTGTGGTGTTGGGGGACATTTCCTGGTGCAGTGTAACATAGAGCTGAAATTAGATTAAAACTTGTCGATGAAGATGTGTTTGTAAGTGTCCCTGAGTGGTAGTGGGAGATACTTTTTGCTTTTCCTTTGGCAAACATGTTACACAGTAAGGTTCTTGTGTTGTGGCAAACATGTTAATACACAGTAAGGTTCTTGTGTTGTGGCAAACGTGTTACACAGTAAGGTTCTTGCTTGTGTGGTGGCAAACACGTTACACAGTAAGGTTCTTGTGTTGTGGCAAACATGTTACACAGTAAGGTTCTTGTGTGGTGGCAAACATGTTACACTGTATAGATTCTTGTGTTTTTACGTCTAAGTTTCTTTCCTTCTGTTAGATGGAAGAAGCAGCAGAAGATCTGCATGAACAGACAGAAGAGAAACGGCCTTGTCCAGAAACAGACCATGGAGGGACAAGGAAACAGCGCCGCAAGACTCACAGTGCTGACAGACCACATCG
This sequence comes from Branchiostoma lanceolatum, assembly GCA_035149815.1. NCBI lineage: Eukaryota > Metazoa > Chordata > Leptocardii > Amphioxiformes > Branchiostomatidae > Branchiostoma > Branchiostoma lanceolatum. The sequence goes on from CM068881.1 coordinate 3,745,760, forward strand.
ATGCCGGGAATGCGAGTTCTCCGCATCCAAGATGTCCGCCATGAAACGGCACGTTAGGACGTCGCACGCCGCAGGTAAATGTAAACAAACGAAGAAAGATCACCTTGTGAAGCATCTCAGGGCAACTCACGGTGGTGAGAGACCTTTTCAGTGCGATGTCTGCGACTATTCTGCTGCACGAAAGGTTCACATGAAACTTCACATCATGGCCAAACACAGTAACTACCGGCCATACAACTGCGCAAAGTGCGACTACTCTGCAGTCAGCAAACACCAGTTAAAGGTTCATATGATGTCACACACTGGTGAGAAGCCTTACAGCTGTGAGCGGTGTGCTTTTGCCACTGCCCAGAAGAGCAAATTGAAGCGTCACATGGCCATCCACACTGGGGAGAAACCTTACAGGTGTGATGTATGTGGTTATTCTGCAGTACGAAAGTTTGCTTTGAAGAGTCACATGGCCAGCCACACTGGGGAGAAACCTTACAGGTGTGATGTATGTGGTTATTCTACAGTACGAAAGTATGATTTGAAGAGTCACATGGCCACCCACACTGGGGAGAAACCTTACAGGTGTGATGTATGTGGTTATTCTACAGCACAGATGTCTTATTTGAAGCGTCACATGGCCACCCACACTGGGGAGAAACCTTACAGGTGTGATGTATGTGGTTATTCTACAGTACGAAAGTATGATTTGAAGCGTCACATCGCTATCCACACTGGGGAGAAACCTTACAGGTGTGATGTATGTGGTTATTCTACAGCACGAATGTCTCATTTGAAGCGTCACATCGCTACCCACACTGGGGAGAAACCTTACATGTGTGATGTATGTGGTTATTCTACAGCACATATGTCTCATTTGAAGAGTCACATCGCTACCCACACTGGGGAGAAACCTTACAAGTGTGAGGTTTGCAGTTATTCTGCAGTACAAAGGTCTGCTTTGAAGCGTCACATGGCCACCCACACTGGGGAGAAACCTTTCAAGTGTGAGGTTTGCAGCTATTCTGCAGCTCAAAAGTCTCAATTAAAGAATCACATGACCAGCCACACCGGGGAGAAACCTATCGCGTGTGTTACGCCGAAGGGTGGATATACCGGCTTTACAGATACAGTTGTCCACACAGTCTAATGTTAGACCATGAATTTTTGACGATTGTAGCTGTTTGTTTTTTTCCCTTTCCATGGAAGCAGACACAATCAAAGGACACAGAGTCCATGAGACAAACTGGAAAAGTCAGATTATGTCATACCGCCTAAAGATTGTTATTCTTGGAATACGCGTACTTTTTGTTAGTGTTCTTCATTTCCTGTATTTGCTTTGATACAAGTTTTATTCAAATCATGGGAGAAAGAAATGAATAGAAATTATTATATAAGGATGAAAATGAGGTGATCCTGAAGGTGAAAAGAATGAGCTAAGACATGCACACATCAAAGTTATTACATTGTATATTTAATTATTTAGTTACGTTGTTACTTTCATTTATTTGATACGCTTTGTTTCAGTCTTATGTTATCTATGTTACATTTGTTCGGAAATTTGCTTAAGTTTGTCATAGTCTCTGTCTAATCTTTTTTAGCTTTTTGTGGCGCTGTGAAATAATACGTACTGTGTTTCACGTTTTTCCGGTAAGCACACTTTTTTGGGTGCCTTAATTAATCTATCTCATTTTCATGATACTGGTACATGGTACCGAGTTGTTCTGAAATATGCGCATCATAAAAATAACGAGCTATTCACATGTATTATGTCATCTAAAAACAACCATATAATTGGAAAACTCCGTGAATTTGTGTACAAATATTTCAAGAAGAGAGAAGAGACTGTAGATTTAGATGGAATATATCACAATGTTCCTTTTCTTTAAAATTTACTTTATGTTACCTAATGCATTTAGCCCATGCTGGGCATGAATATGCAATAAAGTTCATTATCATTGTCATTTTCATGGTCTGTTTGAAAAAAAAACAACACAAAACTACATGAAGTAGAATCATTCCAGCTTTATTGAATGAACTTAGTCGACCCTGGATTATATATTTGACATTGTCTGCTATCATGGCTTGGATGCTTCTCAGTAAAAGAAGAGTTCTTACAATTTGGGCTCCATTTAAAATGACTCTGTAGAATAGTTTACATGTAGGATTGCCTGACTTATATATGTACACTAAAATCACAAGCACATATCCCTAAACCTGCAACAATCGCACCTTTTTCATTACATACATATATACAAAGTAACATATACTATTATAATAAAAAAAAGGGGAAAAAAGGGGAAAAAGGGCAAGAAGAGTGGGAAGAAGGGAAAGATGAAGAAGAAGAAGAAGAAGAAGAAGTAAACACCACCACATCATCCAGGATGAGATTAACACTGTGTATAGTATATATACTTCTTGTCATGTATATATCAAGTTGTACTTTTATGTTACTGTCATAAAGGAAGTGCTGCAAAATTGTGGATTTTAGCATTTTGGAGAGGTTTTTAGTGAGACAGGAGCAACTTGCAATTTTGGGTCTTTGGAGAAAAAGCCGCTGGGGTGACTTCTTTTCTCTTCTGAAATGAAAAGTTTGGAAATATTCCTTGAGAAAAATTAAAAAGTTAATAGCCTTACTGGGTGTGGGTGGTTAACTGTTGTCCTGTTGTGATATGTTTGTAAATTGATGCATACATCTCTGCAGTTTTGTTATGAAATGATAGAGGACCTCGCTACTCCACGTGAGGCCAACATTGCTGTTCCTTCTCTCAGATTGTAACGTTAATTCCTGATTAAATACAATTCGTGTTTGCACCAATAACATTGCTGTCTGTCGTGACTTATTTTGTATCATTATGTACCTTTAAACACTTTAGGCTACGCCAACGTGATTTCATGTATCAGACTGAGAATCAAGCCATGTCAGAACATGATGGAACAGCTATCCAGACTTTTCAGCTGACTCATAAGAATCTTTTTGAAAAAAAGAGACCTAAGCAGATGATTTACACCCTTCCTACCCCCTCCCCAGAAAAGCACACACACACTCACAACTTAAAAGGCATTATTGACTCATGGCATAGAGTGGTCCCTTCCCAAAATGAAGACATATACATTTACTGAACACTACAACCTCATACACTGGCTACTAAGGTTTAGAACCCGACACTACGAGCTCAATTTGTTATCTAGAATGTCCACAACGGAACAACAGGATTCTAAATATCTTGTGACAGTAGAACTTTTTTTTGTCTTGCTTCCTGTGAGGCCATGACAGTATTGTTGATAGCGCACTGATATCAATCTATGTATTAGTTCAAAGTTTCAGAACTGTTTCGATGGGGATTGTTTGATATCAGACCAATTATCAACCTTAATGGATCACAGTTATGTATACACGCATACAGCTTCTGAGGAAATTCTTCTCAGCCTCTTTATTTTCGATTGTCATTCAACACTTGCTTCTCCTTGAAATAAAAAGCTTCTGCATAACTCTTTCTCCTATTTAGGTAAACATCGTTTCATTTTGACCTCCCAATGTCTCATCTTTTCAAATCAATATCTCAGTGAGAACGATAATGTTTTCAAATGCCTAGAACATGTAGCGTCTTTATTCCGATATCATCACAGACAGTACTCAGTTAACGTCTGGTATGCAGCCACCCCCTCCACACCCACGCTCGCACGTGAGGGCCTGTAAGGGTATTATCAATCTCTTGATTCCATGCTGCCATTGGTGATGTCCATGGTTATGTCTGCCGAACAGTCACTGTTGAGGACGAAAATCACATTCAAGTTGATAGTTTAGAGATTAAACCATAGATTTTAGATATAGCCTGGCTGGCACTTCAGTTAGCTGGTTCCTGTCTTTGAGCGACTTTCAGAGCTGAGAGCTACATAAGCATAAACATAACCATTATAACGTCCATACACTTCATCCCCATTGTCTTGAATACCTTCGCCAAGAAGGTTATGTTTTGGGTAGCGTTTGTATGTATGTGTGTATGTATGTAGAAGACCAGCATAACTCGTGAAGAAAACAGTACGTCTGAATTCTGAAACATTTGAACAGTTTGTAAAAAAAAAAGTTACCGTGAAATCTAGCGAGGCATCATCTTTACTGTACGGTAATACAATAAGTCGGCTCTTGGATCGTATGAATAAGATTATGAAGTTTGGTTAGTCGGCGTACGAATGGGCGGACCTTTACAGCTGACTGCTGGGGTGAGTAGGCAGAGGGCGCCAAAATGTAATAGCTGCATGCGCACATTGATTGGTCAAAAATTCTACATTGACCAATCAGCATATAACTTGCTAAAGAAAGGATACACAACCATTTGTAGGGAAATGAGCCTTTGCGTACTCTTGGTGTAAATGAAATGAAGTTATTGCTATACCTATATAATTATGCACACACAGAGAGGAATATAGAGCAATACATTTATGTCGAAAAACATCACCAGAAACGTTTTGTTAATGAAGGCGTAGATTTTGAGACTTCTCAATTGCACATAACTTCAGTAGGACACAACATTAACAGCACAAAGACAGGGGACAGTGAAGTTGTGCCTGTCTGAACGTGGCAGATTAGTGCTCCTAATTGAATTGACTATTCAACCAATCAGGTCGTGGTTCTGTTAAAGGTGCTCTCTCTCATTGGCTGACCGAATTAGCCCACCTGGCTATACGAGGAATAAAGATGTGATCATATATGGCAACACCATATATGGTCATATGAGGAAAATAGCCAATCATCTCCCCAAAATACCCACCAAAATCATATTTGGAAGTGATGTAGGCCAAAAGCAAGTGCGAATGGGGTTCTTTGAATATTTGTCCAATGTACCCCCATAGCAAATTTCAGGTCATTTGGATGTAATTCCAGAGCAAAGGAGGCACACATGTACGGTCTTGGTCTTAAATGGCCAAAAACCCTCAATAAAATCATTTTAAAGGCATTTTGTTTAAATCAAAAAAACGCCTGAGGGTATGTGCTAACTCTACATGTATACCAAAGTTCAGCCCAGGGACGACCGAGATGAATCGCTTTGAAGATTTGACAGGAGGAGGAGAAGAAGAAAGAATCATGACCAAAGACAATATGTATCGCCCGGCCCACACCTATAGTATAGGCGATACATAAAAAGACACAAAACTTTTGAAAAAAATACCCCTTATAGACATACTCCTAACAGACATTATGTATATTCTTAATATGCATTTTCTAATCTTTGATTTCTCCAAGAGCCTTCTCGGACCCTGCTTGGAAATGTGGGAATTTCCTTTCCTAGAGTCACCAATAGGAGATCAGGATTTTTTTTAATCAATATGAAAATCAGTCCAAAAGGGGTCAGAATTTCCTTTCACTATGGAAACCAGTCATCACAACCTCCAAACACCATGGTAACAGACCGGTCTCATTAGGGCAATAATTGTTCCATGTTATCACGTAATAAATCAGTAGAACTAGGATGTTCCCAATTCTTCTGACTTAAGCAATGGTCAAATTTGTGGGTTGTGTGGTTTGCTGTTTGCAGAAACGAAAAATTAAAATGTATATCAATAAGATTTCTAAAAATGCAGATATGCACAAACTAAACTACGCTCTTAGAAAATTTTTGGAATGTTGTGTGTTTTTTTGTTTTCTTTTATGTCATACTTTTCGTTCCCAAGACTATAGTACCTGGCCAGGCACGGGATTGGAAATGTGACCCTATCACATAATAGGTGTTCTCCTTCCAGCTTGTAGGGGCCTGCCAGTGGAAGGGCTGCTATAGAATCTGATTTAGTCAGCTAGGCTTTATCTATACCTTAAGACTTAGCTTCTGTTACCATGGAAACCACCCTGGTGACTGTCAATCAGTGATGTACTGTACATGCCTTTAGTCTTTAAGTTTACAATGATGTTATTTTGTATTAGAGAGAAAAAGGAGTGTTTGCAGAGTTTAAAGTTCGCCGTAGCGATATAGTCACATGCTGTTCAGCAATGGAAACACCGGTTTTAAGTTCGCAGTGAGGCAATCACTTTTAAAAAAACAGAGAAATTTCAAGAATTTATAGGATATGCAAAAACTACCGAATTTCAAGAATTCCAGTGTCTGATATCTGATTCACTTGTAATGTTGAGACAGCTTATTAAAGCGCCACGCTCAATACAAAACCCATTGATTGCAACCTGTTTCTTTGCAAGACAAATGTCACAAAAACGGTCGCAGTAGACTGGCGGTCACTATAGACAGGATTCGTTATGCTTGTGTCAATAGGGCGTTCGGAACATAGGGCGTTCGGAACATAGGGCGTTCGGAACATAGGTGTGTCCCCCCCCCCCCCAAGTACATGTGGTATCTCACCTCTCACCCCCGGGTCATACCATTCGGACCCGGGGTATATTTATGGAACTCTACAGTAGTCTTTTTCTAAATTTTAATGATAATTGTATATTTTCTTATTCACTGTGGTTTTTGAAGCCTTTGTCAGAATTCATTTCACATACGCACAGGGTCATGATCCTGAAATGCCGTTTTATGTATCTTAGCAACAGATATGCCTTTAATTTCAAAGCAGCACACAACCCCAGCGGCAAGTGTTCTGTCACTACAAATAATATCTTTTGAATCCAAAGAATTCAAAATTTGATTGTACAGACTAATGATGCATAAGGCAACAAAAATACAACACAATAGTTGACCAAACACATATTGTATGATGGTATTATGAATATATCATGGATATGTGACAACAGAAGTAACACGTCTTCCTACGCCTTGCATCAAATGTTTCAGTTGTATTGTGAACAAACATTTAACGCCAGCTGCGTTATAATAATGCGAATTCAAAGCAGTTATTGTGTATGGGCTACTGCCAACACATAAGGGTAGAATACAGAGAGTTCCAGAGTTGGGCGCTGAACGGTCGAGAAGGTTTTAAGCAAAGCTCAAGCAGCAGAGCGTTGAAATAAAATTTGCACTGACAGTAAAGACTTCTGAGTGGAGCACGAACTCAGTAATCGTCAATTAGCATAACACTTCAATGCATTCCAAGGTAAACAAAACAGTTATTACAATAGATACGTTAAATTTACATCGTGGGGGTTCAAAGACGGTTTTTGATGTTGGAGCTAGGGACCTGGGCTTAACCTACAATCTATCCTATTCTTAACTTACGTTAAATGGAGGTCCCGTGTTTGATGAGAGCCACAGCAAAAGCACGTTAAAGAACCCACCACACTTATCGAAAAGAGTAGGGGTCCTACCCGGAGCGAGTAGGTCAGATAATAAAGCTTTCAGGATATGGAGCTTGTACTCTTCAGTACAAACCTGGTGTGTTACGCCATGAGGCGGTTTACACGGCATGCAATACAAACAAAACAGACAAAAAAATTCAGGGAGAACTCTACGCAATAGAAAAGGAATCAAACAGCCTGATAAATTATTTAAAAGTCAGACGTTACAGATAACGTTTTATCAGGGCATCAGAAGGTCGGTTTATTTTGTATCATGTAATTCTTCAGGTAGTTTCCCCAATTTGAAAATGGCAGGTGGCCAGAAGCTACGCAAACACCAAATTAACAATCCACTTGACTTGGGTCTGTGGAAATCTTGGACAGCTGGAGTTTTGACTAATGTCACGATGTCTATTCAAACTAAGTCATATATCAGATACCAAATCATTGAAATAATTTTCGCAGAAATGCTTCTTTTGTAAGTCATTGGTTTGCCTGTTGGTGCCTGGGCACTGACAGAACTTCAGGTAATCTATTCACTTCATACCAAATCATCTCACCAAACAACGAGCGTGGTAGCAATGCCCCGTGCTTGATTCACCAAACTCCAGAAATGTGACTATGTAAGTATTCCCATACAAAGATATTGTTTGATGTTGCATTCAAAACAGCCCCATGCACCTTGATAGACATTTTATCATGCTAGAAAACCTACATTGTGTTTACATTTAAGTTAACTTTAGGTTATCAAAGACCCTATTGATTATTGAACTTCCGAATCATTGAAATGGATTGTCAACATACTTTCTATAGTACATTGTGCGGAAAAAGTAGTATAGACCTCCATTCGCCATGCAAATTTAGATCATTCAGATAGCTATGCCTGAAAAACACCTGAATCATGGTGGAGTCATTGCATTCTGATTACATCATACAGTCCCTAATGTTGCCTGTTTCCTGTTTGTACTGTTTTTTTTTTTTAATTTTTAAAGTTTTATCTATAAAAGGGCCTTCGTTGCCTACGGTAATATCACTTCGGGTTTCTGGATACTGGCCGTAGGACGCACAGGTCTTTTTATTTTGCAACGAGGCCTCGGCAATTCTTGTGGAGGTCGACAACCGCAGACCCAGCCGAGATGAGGGGCCTGCTTGCTGCCTGCCTGGTCATCAGCTGTCTGTCATCTGTCAACGGTAGGAAATGTTACTACATGTATGTGTCCGTTTGCAGATGGATAGAAAAAAAAGGAATACAATGTATATCAGGATCAATATTGCGTCGGTGGAGATTATGACGGTGGAGATTATGATCGGAGTCTCTGTCATCAAAGATCGTAATCAGGATCTCTGCCGGCGCAATTGCCAATTCTACCTGACGTGTAGAGATCCCGATCGGAGTCTAAACATTTTCCTGTGCTTGTGGATATTTGCCTGAACGATTAGAACTTTCCAACTTCGATTCATGTCACCTTAGATCTATGAACTGACTTGAAACTCAGGATTTATAAATGTGAGACCACTCTAACACATCCCCAGTATCCTGATCGTGATTTCTGTCAACAGACTCTGATAACGATTTCTACCATGGAATATGTTTACTTTAGAGAGAGAGAGCTCGGAGAGGTAACATACAATTCAAACAGTTTTTGTCAACTTTTCTTCAAGTGTTGACTTACCATATTGTGTCGCAGGCGCCCGGTGCACTCAATACGTTTGAAGGAGCAAGAAACCTTTCCGTTCAAGATTCAGATTTTAAACCGATGAAAAAGAATCAAACGCAAGAGTAATGTTAGAATCATCTAGAAAGCACCAGGTGTGGGATGAAAAGGCTAGTTGATAATTATCTATGTATTTCTTGATCGTTCTATGATATACATTCAATACACAGTAGCTTTCAAACGATTTAAATGATACAGGATAACATATCTCGATTTCTAATTTGAAACAAAGTCTGAGGTTCACACTGGTTTAACAACAGTGACAGGCAAGGTTTGGAGAGTCGCTTTATCTCAGTATCCTGACTTTCAGAATGTCGATCATGTATTGTTTGTAGTGCCCTAGTGTTCCTTTGTGATGTGGGAGTCCGTACCCATAAGGTTGTTGCAGGTGTATCTCAGTTTCCCGGTTTTCGAACTGTCGAGCATTTGTCCATTCCTGTACACGTGATGCTAGATCTGCTTTGGTTTAACGAACTTTCGAACGTTCAGTGTTTACAAGAGATCTTACGAACGTGTGGCAGTTTCTCCAAGAGTTCTGCGGCTCAGATGTTCAAGTGCATCTGTTTATCCAGAGGGTCTGCATATCTTTGTGCGTGAGGCGTAGCGAGCCATATCAATTCAACGGTAAACTTTCCCCGTCAATCATTCGGTATTAAGGGTTATATATCGGTCGCTTTAATTCTATATATATATATAGAATACAACACGGGGTATTCCGTATCATCCGAGGTACCAGCCCGACCGTGGGTCGGATCGCCCGTAGGCCGGAGGGCGATCCGACCCGCGGGAGGGCTGGGACCGAGGGTGATGCGGAATACAACGTGTTGTATTTTATTTATGTCATACCTTGGTCATGACCACCCGAGAAAACATACATTTCAATGCGGAATGCGCCAGAAGTTGAGGGAGTTTTGTGTCCTCGAACAAGAAACTGTATAGCAACATTGATTCCAATCTCCGAATCCGGTATTCGAATTTCCGACGGCCGCACAACCGGCGCGCTCGAAATGCGTTGGAAATATTCTATGGAAGCCTGAGTGTGTGATAACACTTCCGAACCCTATGTGATCCGGATAGTTATCACACGGTCCGGAACACCCGTATCAGGCCCAGGCATGACATAAATCAAGTTATTGGTTATCTTGAATTCATCGTTAAGCTTTATTGACAAAGTCTTCGTATCGCGAAGTCAAACGCCAGGTAGCTTTATTCCAATACAAAAACGCAGCACATGACATTTCCGACTGCCCTTCAGTCTGTAGTCTTCTGAATGCTGTGGAAGACTAGTACTGCCGCGGGTCAGACGAAAATTACATGCGCTGATTTGAAGTGTTGGAATAAAGTTTGACCCCTTAGCTTAGATAAATCCTACCAATATTAGTTCAGATTTCTCATTATGTATATAAACATGTCTCCACAAACTTTTTAAATGTCCAACCGTCTGAGCCATGAGGAAGACCGTTTACAACTGATAAGTTCTCGTTGATATATCCATTCCTTTCGAAGCCGTTTCGGTGGCTTCTTGTCAATGCTTTGCTCCCTGACATGCTACACAATTGGCTGTTCACATCATGCGAGACCTGCTTGGTCATGTTTGTGGAAGTTGTGTAAACATACCTTTCGTAAGTTTGTTGATCTTGTGGTCGAGCCGTGTGCCAGTGAAATTGGGAGGTAGAAAACAGTAGGCTCCGTGACTTCTTTTGCTTCTTTTCTAACTGTACGGATGAAGGCCTATCTCTGTGTAGTTGTGGTTACTGGATGTATCTTGCGTGTGTCTACCTCTCTCACTCATGCAGAGTGCCTTATAAACAAGCTATTTAAACCTGTTTGGGACCGTGTTGTGGTGTTTTTATTGTAAGCAGTCTCCAGTTCCAACATTAAAGGCAACCTAAGCAATATTAGGGCACTGAAAGTCATATATTCAAAATCAATTTTTTTTCTGATTTATATCCATAGTAAGTTTAGATAACACTATACCATCACATATCGACCATCATGGAGCAAAAATGTGATGTCGCTGTGTGGTGGGAACACATTGAAAATCTGAGCACTTGGAGGCCAGCCATCATTTCAAATCTTCCGAACATGTACGATTCTAACCGATAAGTCCCGAACGCATCCGAAGAAATAATCACGTGGTCATGGCTTAATGTCCTTGGTCATTGTGGCGTCACGCGGCCGGAAGTTACCGAAAATTGTCGACAGAAAACGGTTACGGCTGGATTCTGGGCTGATTTTTTGAGGGACCCAATAAATAAAATACTCCTTTTGTGACTCGCTTCTGTGCTATCTAAACGCCCAAAGTCTGAAATGATGATGCAGATGTGCTAATATGGGGAAGCAAATGTCAATTTCAACCTCACAAAACAGAATTTTTTTCCCCAGAGTATTTCAAGTTTTACCCCCTGAAATCGCTTAGGGAGGGGAGGGGGTGCGTGTGGATAAAACAGTCATTGACATGTCAGGATAGAGATTTCAATCTGCAGATCGGCCAGCCTACCGGTACAGATCCTGATTCGAGTGTGTGAATCTAGCTAACGTTAGGAGTAGCGTTAAAATAATCTAGATAGGACCTGGTGTTGATAGTATAGGGATGCTTATCTATCTATATGTTGATCGGACTATGATATACAATTAATACACAGTAGATAATAACATACAAACGTTGACCAAACACACATTGTATGTGGGTACTATTGATATATGGAACGGCCTATTAAAAAGCGAGTAACAAACAATTCAACCAAGTCTTCCTGTGCCTTGCATCAGATATTTCAGTTCCGTGGTGAACAAACATTCTAAGGCAGCTGCGTGATAATAATGCGATTTCAAAGCAGTTCTTGTGCATGGGCTACTGACAACACATATAGATGTGAGAATCCAGAGTTGGGCACTGAACAATCGAGAAGGTTTTGAGCAAAGCACAAGTAGCAGAGCGTTGAAATATAATGAGATATGACTCTATAGTCTTCTGATTCGAGCATGAACACAGTTATTCTTACATAACTTAGAAATTAGATGGATACTATGGTAAACGAGACTACTACTAGTACTGTGCAGACTAAAAACAAAGACTACATTAAATAGTGTTAAAAAGAAGTAATATGTTACAACGTAGGAGTAACGTTATAATAATTTACATAGGACCTGGTGCATTGTGGCGTGGTCTTTAAAGGCAAGATGATAGTTATTTTTTTAAGTCTTGTTAAAACAATGATATACAGTTGATACAAAATATTTCCCCAAATATAATGAATGCAATATAAGGCCACAGCAAGTAGATTACATGGATGGCATCAGCGCGCGCATTGATTTTCAGCTGATTTTGAAATAAAAAACAAGATTTTTTACAATTCGGCTATGGTCAATATGCCGAAAATGGGGCCACATGTCGCCAACGTCTGTCAGTTCCATCCTAAACATTCTCGATCAAAAAAAAGCATCTGCACATGTAGGAAAATAATGTTGAAAATCCATACAAATGTGTTGTACAAGTATTGTTTATGAAAGCTGTAATAAGATTGCTTTTCATCACCAAAATACGGGAGGTCACAGTTCAGCCCTCATAGGAATTAGTCTGTAATTGCTGTGTCATTATTATCAACAATGTAATCGGATGTGTTAGTCTTGAATGAAGTGAACTGCTAAAAATCCGATAAGACATTCAGGTGAAGTAACTAATGCCATGCGGTTTGAGTAGACCATTGTTTAGCTATCTGACTGTCAATTCAGTCCGACAGTCAGGACAGCAATAGCGGAGAGAACTTCAGTTGAGACAAAGTGAGCAGAGCCAGCATTATGAAGTCAAAGTTAGGGTATACTTCTTGACTCAGGAGACTCCAGTGCCCAGTGTGCGGGAAACTTCGAATTCTCTGCGTTCTTGATGTGCTATACAAACTCAAATTCAAAATGATTTTAATGTTGACATCAGTGTTAGTAACTGTTTTAATAAATAAATAAATAAAATAAATAAATAATTGAATTCTTGTTAATTGTAATACCGCGTTTTATCGCTTCAATTCAACTTACATGCTTTATGGTATTCAAGTTTGAAAATTTAGACATCTTGTTTTTTTGCCCATCTTTTTTTTTTCACCCGCGCGCACTAAATTTGTAGTCTGCAGAGGATGTTTTCCATAAAACTTACTTGCTGTGGCCTAATGCAGGATAACTCGATTTCTAATTTGAAACAAAGACTGAGGTTCACTCTGGTGATGCCTCGGATTGGCGCCCGGCTATTGCCCAAGCGTTGGCCGTTGGTCGGGCAAGCCACGGGCAACCTGTTCACGAGCTCTCCGAGCTCAAAATCGTCGCCGAGGCCTCGCGGAATTTAAAAGTAGCTTCCAGTGACCCACGAACGTCGGTCGCTAGCGGCCAACGCTTGGCCAATAGTTGGGCGGCAATCCGAGGAGTTCTAGACCCCTTCATTTTGGTCGGAGGTCGCCCAAACTCTTCGGCCTCGATTGGGCTTAATGCAATAATCGCCGGTTCGCCGTACCGTATAGGTTCAGAAATCTTTTTTCCTGACATTATCCTAGATGCGTCCTGCCCGCACAACAACATACTCGTACTACCCAGTGGTAAGTCGTACGCCGCCGCTGAGGACACCGAGATCTATCGTGGTGCACAGGATGAATGCAGACGACGTGGTGGCATCGTGGCGATACCGAGGAACGAGGAGGAGCATCAGAACCTGGTGTTTCTTAAGAACTGCGTCAGCAGGTGAGGTGACAATTATATAGGGTTTAATTGAGCATCACTGTTAGTATATCCCCTGTACTCAGCAGTTGAATTGATATCATGGTATGCAGATAATAGTTATCAGTTATGGGGGTAATTTCCTATCGTGTACTTTGCATTTAACTACATACAGTGGCGATCAGTTCTGGCTTGGTGTAAAGAAGACAGCAGGAGTATGGACAGACGGCAGGGGCACCGCACTGGGCGGTTTTACGAGCTGGGCACCCGGGGAGCCAGACAACGGTAACAGCTGTGCGCACCTCGTCTTCGGTGACCAAACGGGGGAACGACGAAACGATTGGGCAGACGCAGGCTGCAACGCTCAGTGGCGCTACGTCTGTGAGATACAACATGGTAAGACTCATTATATTGCCTTCTCATTTTCTCTCAGCTTTTGCAGAAAATAAAAACTGAACAAAATATACAATGGTATGATAGAATTTTTCTGATTAATTATGCAAATTAGTCCAATTTTCAAACTTTGCATACCATTGTTTACGTGTCTGTATAAGTTACATATTACAAATCATACAAATCCATCGTTCCTTCCTTCAGTTATCCTTTTTGGAAAGATTTACCCAAAACGCCCATGCAGACCCAGTGCAAGTCGCTAGGGGCCAACATTACTCTCCTAGCAGAGGAATGCGTTCGGCTGGTTTTTGACGTGTCTTTAGGATCTACTTTACATAATTATTGAGAAAAGCTTATAAAACTGCTCCATTCCATGATAGGACTCGTAAACATGTGACATATGTGACTAAGAAAGAGGAGAATATCGATAGATATCGGAAGACCTAATTTGCATAATTGATAAGAAATATTAAAATTCCGTAGTGGTAAATTATGGGAATTTCATTCTAACGGCATTTGGAAGTTGAATGAAGTTGAATATTGAATCAGATATATATCATGCAAATCATGGCCTCATTTACATAATCTATCAACTAATGCTACAATTACATTGTTTAAGATGAGAGTTTCAAACTTTGAACAACTTGTTTTGTCTGGGCCTATTACGTTGCATCTGTAAATAAAGATCCTTTTGATGGTTTTGTCTGATATTGTCATGCCAACAACGGCGGTCAGTGGGTATTTGAGGACGGCTTAACCCTGGCGACAACCGACTTTTCTAACTGGCTCTTCGGTGAACCGGCGGCAAGAGTCAACGATGGCGGTAGTTGTGTTGGCTACTGTATAACTGAATCCTCATGGCATGCGAGATACTTCAGTTTTAAAAGGGGATTCATCTGTAAGCTACATGAAGGTATTCGTTTTGATCACCCTCTTTATGGTCCTTAAATCGTACATTCTGCTCTGCTCTCCGGGGGAGACAAAGTCTGTATCAAATGGTAACAAGTACGATCGGATTGAGTTACCAGGTTGGTATATTTAGTCAATTGATTGCAGCATTTATTGGAGGGGAACTTAACATCAGAAGCTGCAGACAAATTACGTTTATTTGATCATGGTACCTTTTTCAGTACTACATTTTGACGCGAAAATGATGCCATAGGCTTAAATACCGAATGTAGTAACATTTCATCACAGATTGTCAAAGAAATGGACCTTTTATAAACCAGTAACTATATAGTTACCCCCCCCCCCCCCTCCCAAGCAGACCCATGATGGTGACAATGCAAACTCAAGATCTATGCTCTCCTGTAGATAGGGTATAATCTATTTGAAATCATTTACCAACTGTTCCCAACACTGCAGTCCACTGCCTCCTGGGGTACTTCCGGTGCGGACACAGACTGGCCTGCATCCTGGCGTGGAAGCGGTGTGACGGGCGGACGGACTGTTCAGACGGGAGTGACGAGGATGGTTGTGGTAAGTTGGTCTCACAACTGTACTTGCAGCTGCTGTTAAAGTAAAGATTGTGTTATTCTCCCTATTAGCCCAGGCGTTAGGAAAGGTGAGAATCTCCCCAGAAGGTACCTAAATGCAACTTTATCAGGAAGATCGATGCTGGGAGTCATATCGGTTATGGGTTTAATACCGACAACCCTATGTTCCCACACCCCGAAGCTATGTTTCGACATTGTTCTGTTCCGACACCCCCATGTTCTGACACCCCCATGTTCCCACACCCCATGTTCCAACACCCAATGTTCCGACACCCCCATGTTCCGACACCCCCATGTTCTGACACCCCCATGTACCCACACCCCATGTTCCAACACCCCATGTTCCCACACCCAATGTTCCGACACCCCCATGTACCGACACCCCCATGTTCCGACACCCCATGTTCCGACACCCCATGTTCCAACACCCCATGTTCCAACACCCAATGTTCCGGCACCCCTATGTTTCGATTTCCCTATGTTCCGAAACCCCTAAGTTCCTACATCCCTACATGTATGTCCCGGCACCCCCTCCCTAATTATATAAATACAGGGGTGTTGGAAGGTTGGGGTGTCGACCATAGGGCTGTCGGAACATAGCGATGTCTCTCTTACAGACGTAATGCTGCAAGTCTGGCTTTACTCTAAAACTTACTATCATTGCTACATCCACGGTTGATGCTCTGATGAGTTTGTATCGCCTATTCGGAACCGTCTCAGCTTGGTCACGACTTGTCATTGAAACCATTTCTTCTTCCATATTCCAGACCTTGCCAACTTTGTGTAATGATTTATTGCTACATCCACGGTTGATGCTCTGATGAGTTTGTATCGCCTATTCGGAACCGTCTCAGCTTGGTCACGACTTGTCATTGAAACCATTTCTTCTTCCTTATTCCAGACCTTGCCAACTTTGTGTAATGATTTATTGCTACATCCACGGTTGATGCTCTGATGAGTTTGTATCGCCTATTCGGAACCGTCTCAGCTTGGTCACGACTTGTCATTGAAACCATTTCTTCTTCCATATTCCAGACCTTGCCAACTTTGTGTAATGATTTATTGCTACATCCACGGTTGATGCTCTGATGAGTTTGTATCGCCTATTCGGAACCGTCTCAGCTTGGTCACGACTTGTCATTGAAACCATTTCTTCTTCCTTATTCCAGACCTTGCCAACTTTGTGTAATGATTTATTGCTACATCCACGGTTGATGCTCTGATGAGTTTGTATCGCCTATTCGGAACCGTCTCAGCTTGGTCACGACTTGTCATTGAAACCATTTCTTCTTCCATATTCCAGACCTTGCCAACTTTGTGTAATGATTTATTGCATATCAGGTGCATTTGCAAGCTCATGGTCTGATATAGAAAAATATTGTCAGTGCCTCGATGTTACAAGCCTGTTCAAAGGCGTACATTTATGATTACCTTGGGAGTCCAGGCACCGTAATCCGATCGGATAGCGGAGCTTGGGTTTGCAGCGGAGAGTGGGGCGGGGTCGGTCTTCGGGG
Organism: Branchiostoma lanceolatum; assembly: GCA_035149815.1. NCBI lineage: Eukaryota > Metazoa > Chordata > Leptocardii > Amphioxiformes > Branchiostomatidae > Branchiostoma > Branchiostoma lanceolatum. The sequence continues at coordinate 3,762,786 of CM068881.1, forward strand.
GGCAGCGGGAGGGTGGGCCGTGAAAGCTTGGGCACGCGTGCGGTGCTCCGTGGCGCTCCGATTACGGTGCCTGGACTCCCAGGGTAAGTTATAATATCTATCTTTCAGAGTGCCCGCAAATTCCTGGGAATTTCAGCCTGAGCAGCAGACTAGCAATGCTGCCGAATCCGCTGGGCCAGGCGACATTTGAGGACGTACAGAATTCCTCTGTGGCAAAACTGCTCAACAGTCCGAACGCCAACCCACGTGCACTGGCAAAGAGAGTCCACCCCGAGTTCAGAGAATTTGCCTCTACGGTCATCTTCCCGCGATGCAATGTCTCCGGAGAGAACAACACTGACTGCTTCTCTTCCGGAAATGCAGACAACACGACTTCATGCACGTGAGTGAAAATGCGTCAGTCAGTGGCATTGAGATTCTCACCGCAATTTACGTAAATTCACTGACTTTGATTTTTTTAGGCGGGATATTTTACAATGGCATTGCCTTCAATGATATCTGGTCTTTCATACTAAGAACAATTGTAAGATATGTATTGATTTATCATTTTGTTGTAGGCTCTAAAAGATGTGCAAGGTAAGATATTTCGCATCATGCAAATATTGTACTCCCATCGGCCTGTAATAAGTTAGATTCCATCTTAATATGACTTCTAGGGGCACACAACAGCTGCCATGCCGTTCGTGGTGTGAAGAAGTCCTCAACACGGCTGATGACGGGATAAAGAACCTGCTGTATGGATGTGACTTGTTCCCTCCGACACAACATGGCTGTTGGAATCCTGAACCAGAGACAGCCTATTTAGGACTGAACTATGAGGGTAAGCGGTGTATTCAATGCTCTCCACTGCAAATAACATTTGAGATTGTCACTTGAATTTTACCGATTCCATTGCATATTGCCCTGCATATTCAGCTCGCAACTATGCATAACTATAATGTATTTCAATGTAAACATAATGTGATTGGGTACAAGTATCATTTCCCTACCTGTTGTGACAGCTTGTGGTCAGTGACGGATGTTTGATTTCAGCATATCCATCAAATTCACCACACGCATTCAGCTGCTGATAAACAATCATTTCTCTTCCCCAGTTTGCTACCATGGCAGTGGCATGAACTACCGTGGGACAGGAAGCACAACTATATCCGGGGCAGAGTGTCTACAGTGGTCCGTTGCGCAAGGTGGATTCTACACGACCGACTACCCCTGGGCTAACCTGGTGAACAACTACTGCCGCAACCCGACCGGTCTCGAGCGGCCATTTTGCATGACGGAAGATGGCGGCCAGGAGGAATGCGACCTCATTCCGTGCAGTAAGTTGTCTGGTCAAGATGAGAGACATGCTGTGACCTTTAGGAAGATATCATAGGTCCCAAATAAAGCTCATTCTTCTGTAATGTTTTGCCATCAACCCTAGCTGAAAACTTTCTGATATTGCAAATCATTAAATTTAGGATTGATTTTCGTTGCCTTTGATAACTTGATGTTACACCCAGATACCGACCTTGGCTGCTTGGACATTGGTCCTCCAAACTACGGCAACAGAAGCCCTGGGAAGAAGTTTTACTACGTGGGAGAAAGGGTCGCGTTCACCTGCAATGAAGGGTACAAGCTTCAGTCCGGGTATCCCAGGGAAGTGAGATGCATCGAAGGAGGCACCTAGCAATATGACAAGCCCACTTGTTCAGGTGATTGCTTCAAGCACTATGGCCTTTAAAAACACATACATTGTACATCAGAATCACGACAAAAGACTATCAGACCTAGTATAGTAATTCGGTCTAATAATTATCGGGCATGTACTTTTTCACGGTCTTAGTCAATATGAAGTCAAGACTGAAAAAGGATCTACTCGAAGCATACAGCGCAGATCTGGCACCTGAGGACAACATTGTCATCGGCTTCGCTGGTTCTGTGGAACAGATCGTCGACTTGGTAAGTCACTTTATTTTCGCCGGGACTTGATTTTGCGATAAGAGGGGGAAAGGTTATCACAGTGTTTTAAGTTCGCGGCTGAAACAGTTCTGTGGCAGAATGAAAACGCATACTCGAGGTGTCAGGTTTTGTGATGGAGCAAAATGATAAAGCACCAGCGGAGGTTTCAAGATTTACAATATTATCTGTTGCACATTTGAAATCCTTTTTAGTTCCAAGAAAGCTCACTGAAGTAAATGATGCGACTCAATTCATGCCGACATTCTTATTTCAGGATGAGAAAAAGGAGCAGCTGGTAGCGTCTGTGGTCATGAAGCTCGTAAGTTGGCACAGTTATGACAACTTTAGGGCAGCACGTGTTTGGTAAAAATACTGTACATTATCATTTTAACCTCTAGAGGCTTATATCCCTTTCATTATGTGGCCTCAGCAAGTAGATCATATGGATGACATCCACGCGCGGATTGGTTTTCGCCTGATTTTGTAAAACAAAGAACAACTTTGCTGCCTTCCCGCAATGCCTTGAGTGAAGTTGTAGAAGTGGTTGCACTCAGAGTGAGTGAAGTTGAAGTGATTTAAGGCTGCCTCACCAGTGGTGCTTTCTGGAATCCTTAAAAACAGGAATAGCAGACTCACTTGATGGCTGTGACACGATGTTTTGTCACTTCAATTCTTGTCTTACAACGTAACGTTCATAGTCTTAATTGTGAAAATTTAAGCGTCTTACTTTTTAGCATCTTCTTTTATTTCATTCTCAGAGTCTGCAGAGATTGTCATCCATAAAAGTTTTACCTCTTGTGGCCTTAATTTCTTCTCCGCCAGAAAATGTTTTATTTTTCCAGACATGGGAGGACAGTCGACTAAAATGGGATCCAAAATACTACGATGGTACTGAGACATTCAGCACTCTGGGTGACAGAATTTGGACCCCAGCAATGACCCTCAAGAGAAAGTACGTCGTCTCTTTTTTTCACCAGTCCAATTAAGATTACCGGGGTAATGAATTCTTGTATTAAATTACCTGTTTCATAAATGCAATAAATGATTTTTTTGAATGGCGAAAACAAAATTCGGACATTCCCTTTGTGAAAGGTCGAACCTACCTTTGTCTTACGCAGCTTTTATTGAACTTAAAAAACTGGTATGTTCCGACTTAGTAGGTTGCCGGCTATGAAAACATATAAATAAACAAACAAATAAACAAAGTGGATAATAGAGAACAGCCATGACACCTCAAATACTGAAAGTCGGCGACGATCATGACATATTTTAACAGTATGAGACAACTTTTAAAAAACATTGTCAGAAAGCTATCGCCATTTGATCAATCTAACTTCTAAGACAAATTTCTTGTTTGTTCACTTCACATGTACAGTGCCGATTCTTTGTACCACGGGCTGGAAAAGGGTGTGCCTGTAGGGATCAGCAGCAATGGTACCGTAACTTGGACGGTAGAAACCCTGACCACCACCGTGTGCGATGCAGACCCCTTCTACTTCCCGGCAGACACAATGGAATGTGAAATTTGCTTCTCCGCAACCTCAGAAATCGACCAAACCATACGTAAGGCTTTCCAAACATCTATGAAAGTATATTGATACCAATTAGTTTGTTTGACGAGGGCAGTTCTATAATAATTTCCTTCTTCCGGCTATTGTTGGAGACGAAATTTCGTGTTATATACAAAAATGTCGCAATAAGTCACCTGGTTGTTTTCATTTCTTAACTCCAAATTGTTTCGCTTTTGCATGTGCTCTCACTGGTAGAGTAAGGTGTGATAATGAAGCCGGCTGAATACAGAGTGTTCATCGGGGCCCTATGTGCACGGGATGTTCGTGACAGTTTTCCATAGACGTGCTTTAGAGAAAAAAACTTATCACAAGTATCAAAAGACAGATGATTGTGCCAAATTTCGCTCATCTCAGTCCAGACTGGACGTCTCCATAGGACCCTGATGACCACTGTACATTCAGCTGGCTCCATTATCACACCGTACAATAGCAAATGTAAAAGTTGGAGTTTAGAAATAAAGATAATCCTAACTCTTTTTAGTTATTACATGTATCATACAATCATGCGATATTTCTGTGCTGCAATGTTCAACTTCACCATGTATGTACAAACACCTATAGTCTATTATAATTGTCTAATGCGGTAATTCTTTCATAGCCAATTCTACACTGGTCATACACAGCATGTTAGTAGGGAAATTCCGGCACTTTTGCTTTGTGACACACTCGCATAGCTTTGGAGTTCTACTTAGACACATATAACATCATTAAGAATGGTAATCTTTCCAATGATATATGATACTGCACAATTAGAAAAGTGAAATTGAAGATGTGATTGATCGATTTCAATTTTCCTAAATTTTGTGTTAGGTGAATTTCAATCATAGATTTTAGATGTCTGGTATGTACTTTCTCATTGCCATGAATATTTTTTGGATGATAATTTGTTGTTTTGATAAGTTTATCACAGAATGCGGAGACGGCATCTCTACAGAAGACGAGACCAACATCAATACTGTCGATGGTCATTTTTTTGTTTTGATATATTGAACACAGGATGTGAAGACGAGACCAACAGCCCCTGTAACGTCTCTCCCGCTGCAAAAGATGAAGGCGAGTGGTATCGGAAGGACAGGATCTTTGCAAGAGACGACAAGGAGGCGTGCTTCACTCTTCAGCTGGAGAGGATCCCCCTGTTCCACATCGCCACGACTGTTGGGCCCTGCTTCATCCTGGTGGTGCTGATGATCATCACCTTCGTCATGCCCGTAGACAGGGGAGACCGGATCTCCTTCGGAGTGACAATCCAACTCTCCATGGTCGTGTCTCTCGTGTTTGTCACGGAGGTACTTCCTGTCAAGGGAGCGCTGCCGTTTTTCGGTAAGTTAAGATAGGTAAAGCAAGTTGTTTTAATGGATTGTTTTTTTACAAATATTTTGAATAGATCAGGTTTAACTTAGTAGATTAATGGTTCACAACGTTTTTAAGCCCAACCATTGCTTTTCATCTGCCTGCATTTTGGTGGACCGTCTGGTGAAAAATACTGGTTGACGGTGTACAAAGAACTTTATTATCCACTGGTTTTCAATTGGATGGAAACAAAAGCAGTTTGTAATTCTACTCCTTCGGCATTCTATAAACTGTTTACTATGTGTAATGTTACAGCCATGCTGATTGTCGTGTGCATGGCGCTGATGGGACTCTTCCTTTTCTTCATCATGGGCATCATCAAGCTCCACGACAAGGAGGGGAGCCTGCCTCCGGCCGCGAAGGCTTTCTTTCTCCACTACACGGCAAAGTACGTGCTCACGTTCGTAAGGATAGCTTAGACTGAAAAGGGAATACATTGCTAAAATGGGGAAATTCAATTTGAAGATCACATACATTGAGGATCGATCTTTGGTATTACACAGCATGGTTTGCGGTACAGTTAGATAGGTAGAGTACTGGCCAATGGAGACCATAGACATGCCCTGGGAATTCCGAACAAGAAGTGCCCCCCTCCCATGGTGTGTATTTCATGTGTTTTGCTATCTTTGTTGTAATTTGCTATTCAGTCGAAGCACGTACATTGTATATTTTATATCATTTTTTCTAAATTGTTGAGCATTCACAAGCTGCCTGCTGGTATCTAATCCATTGATTGTGACTACTGTGAGAGGTTTTACCAGCACATGTACAGATGACCTTTATTTCATATCCTTCCCGTTAATGTTTGTTAAGGATGCTCCTGCTGGGAGATCTCACAAAGAAGAAGCGTCCAAGCAACGATGGAGAAACCAGCGACACCGCCATGGAGCTGACCTTCGACGCAGAAGACGCCTGGACATGCAAGACATACAGCCCCCCACTCGCGCTTCCGGCCACGACCGAGGTAACTGCCAGGAAGCAGTCCAACGTCAAAGGCAGTCCCGGGCTTTCCGTGCGTTCCGCTGTTGTCTCCAAGCCAACCGCCCAGCCTACTGCAGCTCCGGAGGCCTCCGGTTCTGCCAGCCTGCTGACGCTGGTCTCCAGTGTGAAGGAGCAGACCAATGTCATGAGGGAGCTCGCCAAGGCAGTAAACAACCAGACACAGGGGCTGACCACTGCGGTGAACAGCCAGACACAGGAGATGAGGACCGAGATGAGGGAGCTGGCCAAGCTGATGAAGAAGGAGGAGGAGGATCCGGAGGTGTCCGATTACACCCTTCTGGCCAAGGTGCTGTACAGGCTGTGTCTTGTCCTGTATGTCATCAGTATCATTGTAGCCGTGCCCACCACCATTTATCTGGGCAAGTAAAGATCTGGTTCGGATTAGAATCTGGTTTTGATGGTGTCACAGTCAAGGCACCCAGACAAGCTGCAACAGGCTTTTTTAAAGTTCATGTTTCATAGTTCGAGGTTAAAACCTGCTGTTCAACAAATCTTGCTCGGGGTCACTGACGAAAAGGAGTGGATGCTACTTGAAACGTCTGACCGTTTCCAAAATAATATTCAGTTGCTTGGGTACTGTTATTTGGCGTTTTTATCCCATGTTCTAGATGATGAATACTTGTCTAAGAATTTGGATCTAGCTTGACCTGTGCAAAGTAAGTTAGTAACAGTTGTATTTTATTCTTTTCAGTTTCAGTTTATGTACTTATTCATGTATTTAACCTGGAAAACGTTTTGCCTAAAGGTGTTTTCAATGTGTACTGGGTGGAAAGCCTGGTGTAACAGTCGCGTTTTCTGTTCAGTTTCAGTTCATTTAGTTGTTTATCTAACCAGGAAAGACACATTGCCTAATTTGTTTTGTGTAATGGGGGGAAGACGCTGAAAATAGATAGTTACAAAATATCTACTTCTGAATATCCTGTACCTTATGTCTTAAATGAACAGTCTAGAACACCGAGTCTATTTACTGATGTTTTCTTGACATCTTCCACTTTATAGACATAGATTATAACGATGATGATTGGCATGAGTAATTACATGATACATTATTGTCGACAAATGTATTTACAGGCTGAATTTCAGACTAAGAGTTTGGAAACACTCAATGTCAGTTGAAGCTGGAATGTGCATGTAGCTGTAAGTATCGAGCTGTTACATGTAGGCTCTGAACTGTTCTTAATCTGTGTGATAACATTGGCATCAAGAAAAATATATTATTACAATTTTCGAAAGGATACATTGATTGAGAAAACAGATACATAAGAGACCTACTCAAGGATATTCAAGGAACAATTTCGGACTTGATCAGACAGTTTTATTCAGCATTGATAATTATGTTTTTAATCTGTGTACAAACAGTACATTGATGGAACTATGCTGTTGTTTTCTATCCTGAAATGTCATTTTATCATATGTGCTCTATAACTGATAAGACTGGCCCACAAAACCCAACTCATTCCTGTACAAGAACAATACCACCGTTTTGTGAGCAGGAACAATTTTACTTATTGTCAGGAGCAATTATTTCATCATGCAATGGAAATACCAGTAGGTGGAACCTAAGGGGGGAGGGGTCATGTTTGAGCGTGTATTTGGGGCCTTGTATTGTGTATTGAATATGGCGCAGTTAAATAAATGCTTCCTTTTCAACTTGCTATCGTTTGAGAATCTGACACGCAATATGTGCATTAAGAAGGGTTATATCACCAATAAATGGAAAGTAGAGGAACTATCTGTGGTGTTCAATTATTGCCTCATTTGGTCTGCTTTTATCCCCGACAATACCGACCTGTTTACAGGTGTTTTCGCTGATATATCATAAAAAACAACGATGGATATGTTACATGATTCTTTGAACTGCAGACTGACTTACACGCCTTTGTTTTATTGTAAGCAGTTATGTGGTTACATCCATGAAAATTACTACCTGTGGCCTAACTGCATATTTGTGAGCTTCACTATACGCTTCAGGTCATGTCACGGTCAGGTGCAGGCCGATTGTGACAGTGGACTGAAGCCAAGGGCTGCAGTACTTGCACCCGTCACTGGGTGGCGCGTTGGCAGCACCGTGGTACCGTCAGGTATAGTGGTGTGTACCTAAACCCGTGTTCAGGTTAAGGTTCAGGTCCGGATTCAGATCCAGGGGTGTAGGTTCAGGTCCGGACTTATAACTCCGGACCTGAACCCATGGCATATATGTAGTAAACACAAAAGTTCAGTTTTAAAACACAAAAAACAGCAATATTTTCATGTTTTTTTTTTTCATTGCAAATTTCATGATCTAAGGAATGTTTATGCTAGCTTAAGACAAAAAGGGGGTATAACTCTACATAAGCGAGAGATTTTTTGTTTGAAGTCCGAACTTGTTTCCAGACGTTTAGGTTTCTTTGGACTTGAACCCAAACGTTAGGTCCAGTCCGGATCAGGTCCGGGTTTAGGCACAAGTTAGGTGCGATTATGAAGATGTATAGAGATGAGCTAAAGATATACGCGGAGTGAACACAGAGTGGCCAAACAACAGGAAACAAAACGATAAAGGTGCAAATCAGGGCCGTTTCGAAAAGACAGATTGTTGTGGAGTTGGTTATACTGTTGAGGAACAACAGCTGGAGCTTTTATATAGGAACAGGGTCGTCTGCAAACGTGTTTGATAGTACGTCTGACATACCACGACGATATGTGGGTATCAGGTATCATTGTGACCTTGAGGTTAAAAGTTAGAAAGTTCAGGTTTGTTGTTGTTAAGCCCAGGTGAGCCCACAGACGTGTGTTACCTGTGTACGTCTCAGACAGGATTTCTGCTGCTTGTCTGTAAAAGTTTAGAGGATCAGCTATGTAGGTATGTATTTTGCTGTTCCGGTTATGTCAATAATATGCAATGCTAATGCACTGTTTGTTGGGGATGTGTAATGTTTTGTATGTTTAGAACTATTCAGGCACGTGGTTGTCCGTCTTTACGTTTCAAGGATGTGCAGCGCCTTCTTGATGCCACAGTGACTGTCTCGTTTCGTAAATATATAATGAGGCAGGAGAGAGGATTGTGTTGTTCTTCTAACGTTGTTGTTATCGTCCTATCATCGTCATCTGGTCGTGAAGGTGTCACGGATGTTTAATGTTTAATTATTGTCTAATGTCAGTAGTAAATGATGTATAAATCTATGGTAAGGTGAGTTATAGTTCCTTTCCCCAGTTTCTGCAGTGCTGGTCGCCTAGGTTGTCCAGGCCTAGGTTAACCCACGGCCAGAGCCGACGCAAATTTCCGTTTCGTGAACGGTTGTTGCCTTTAAGAACGGTCGTTGCCATTTCTCAGAACGAGCGTTGCCATTTTGAACGGTCGTTTTCAAATCCGAGCGATCGATCTTGAATTCGGAACGCTCGTGGCGTGTTCGGGAACTTCTCGTAACTTCCCGGGTCATAGTAAGCATGTGACCTATTCTCAGACTGACCAACCACTGTTCTGAGTTCTAATTGCCCAGAGGATTTGTGACTCTCCCCATATGTTTTACTTGCCTTGTATGTGCTAGCGTTGCAGCTGTTACTCGTTTGTCAACATGGCAAGCAAAAAGAAAGATTTCTGGTCTTTCAGGACAAAATAAACGGTAACATTTGGTACAGCTGATGAACTAGGGAAGCTTCGGGGAAGTATGCAATGGGGTAAGTTAGATAGTTGACGGTATAATGGCCTCGATATCCGGATGTAACAGCAGTCCCACCACCTTGGGGTTTCTAGTATCCACTCGGGCTTCGCCCAGAGCCCTCGGGGAGACTAGAACCCCCTTGTGGGCGGGCGGCACTGCTGTTATACTAGTATCCAGTATCTTGGCCGCTCATATCAGCTATCTATTACCAAGGAGGTTAACCTCCTTGCTATTACAGTAGAATCTGCTTAACTGCACCACCCATTTGTCAGCGTTTTTTGCAATTATCCGGCTGGTGCAATTATGCGAAATGGCCAGCTGGACCACACCACCATGGGCGACTAGGGGGTGTATTGTTAGTCAGAAACACTAGCACAAAGAAAACAGACGAAATTATTCAGTTATTAACTTTATTTATTGACCCTTTGCTGAAAATAAAGAAATGACTATCGGCTCATTTGTACCGCGTTTGCCGATTTTAGCGCACCTTTACAGTTAACTTGTCGAGGATTTTTGAAAAAAAAATGGTGCAGTTATCTGGCATTGGTGACCATGCGCGGTGCAGATATGCGGAGTCACTAACAATGCAGTGAATGGGAACCGGTTTTGGTTATTGGGATTCGGTGCAATTAAATGGAAGGTGCGTTTATCCGAGGTGCAATTAAGTGGCTTCGTCTGTACAAAGTAAATCGAACAAAAAGGGCTGTTAACACCCCGGGAGAATATTAGGGTGAGAAATGAGGACCTGGGCATGTATGCAAATTGTTCCCGTGTGAATTGAGGGGTGAATGAAAGTCACACCTCATCCTTGTCCTTGTCCTACTGTCCAAGGGTAAACAAGGTAGTAAAACTTGGTGAAAAATTATTTTGACAAAAGGGACCAGAACAACATTGATTGCCATACACGCTACATTTCAAGGTCAAATCAAGGATTGATAATCGACAATATATGTTCCCTAGATTCATATTGTCTGTAAATATTTAATTTTCTGGTGCATAATTTGGGGAAACAATTAAAAGTGAAACCCAGCAGCAAGTGACCACCCCTGGCGAAATAACAAATGTTAAAGGACAACAACAACATGATGGCTTCTTGATGGATTAAGAAGGTCCTGGCTGGGCTTCCACAAGTTCTGGCGCGAGTGGCTCTTCTTCTGTCACAACTAGTGTCATTACCCGCAATTCTCAGAAATCCGTGAAGTTACGAGAAGTTCCCGAACACGCCACGAGCGTTCGGAATTCAAAATCGGTCGATCGGATTTGGCAACGACCGTTCAAAATGGCAACGTCCGTTCTGAGAGATGACAACGACCGTTTTCAAAGGCAACGACCGTTCACGAAAGGGAAATTTTCGGCGCCGACCCCAACATGCCCAGCGAATGGAACGGCTGCTTCATGGGCTCGATGCTTGCAACGTGGACTATTGGAGGCTTGGTAGACAGTTGTTTCTTCCTCCTTTTTTTTCTTTCTTAGTGTGATTATTGGATCGTGCGTGATTTTGGGCGAGATTTGTGTTCTTGTTTTATTTTTTTACAGTGCCCGGCTTATGGCACCCCCGCTTGTGGGTGGACCACATATGCATAGCAACGAAGATACAACCCTAGCACCGTGGTATCTTTTTGCGTTTCGGCGCCTTCGCGCCGGAACGCAATGTCCTGGCTTTTACCTTCGATGCATGCTCGATGCATGCTTGCATGCTGTTTGGTTCAACACTGTGTCGCACACCAGAAGACCTTATATGGCAATACGTTCCCAAATCCTTGTATAGCCGTTGCCTTATATGGCAAGGGAGCACGAAAAGGCAGGCAGGCTACATTTGCATGACACACAGGAGGGCGACCGCATGTAACTGCTACAACTGTTCGGAAATATCATTGCATTGTGGTTTCGGACTTTGATATCCTGAAAAATGACCATATTACATCTATTCCACAAGATTGCAGAAGAAAAAAAATGATTTCGTCAAGAAAACGACCAAAAATCGGCATAAATTATACCATATAGTGAGGTTATAGCATTACGTACAGGGTGACGGGTTACGTACCGCAGCTTAGCCCATCTGGCAACGCGAAGCACTTTGGACCCAGAAGATCCGGGTTCGTGTCCGTGCATGGATTTTTTTTCTTTTTAGATAATGAATATCAAAAATATATATTGATATTATATTAATCTATCAATATCATATTTATGAATATCATTTTTACATTTTTTCATTAATAAATAAAGAAATATTTTATATTTGTTATTTTTAAATATTCATTTCATATATACAAGGCCTTTGTCTTATGAACAGGACTTCATAGATTCCAAACCCGGCATTCGAATTTTTCTGTTCATTGTAATGGAAAATACCGTGCAGCGGCTCCTATGCGCGGTAAGATGATTCTTGCAAAACACTCGCCACTAAACTTCTATCCCCGATGTAAACAGAGGCTCTTGATGTTGTTTGCAAAACAGCGATCCTTTGTTACAGTAGCAAATGCTCCATTGTTCAGTATCGACTTCATTCAGACAACACGGACGTGGAAAGTGGCGCCGCTCGGCACAAAACTATGGGAATTTTCATGAATTTTAGCAAAATTACCCAGGAAAATAAGGAAGAAATGTTGTAAATGCGGAAACCAGAATAATACGGATGAGGTAGCTGTTGATTTGTTTGACATTTGGTAGTCATTTTAGATAGAACCTTAGCTGTTATGAACTTCTATTTCACTTAATTACCATAGTGCTGATGATTCAATGGTGCTTTTTCAAATTTTATGTTTTATTGCGTGCCATGTACATAATTACATTGATAGCTTTTATAATGAGCCTATTGTACATTTTACAAATAAGTACAAGTTGTAGGCCAAGACCAGCTTTTTCAAAAGCACTTAAGTTAAGTGACGTAACTTCAAAATTGCTTTCCCCAATCTGCCTTTCTCTATTAAAACAGTACTCATTTCCCAAAATGACAATTTTTCTTATAGACTGAACAGCCCTTGAGTGACTTCCTCTGGCAGATTTTACTTCAAGTAAAGGGAAAACACAATTCACACTCATAAACGCAGCCGAAACGCCAGCTTTTTTTAAAAGCTCTTGTTTAATCTATATTCTGATTATCTGCAACTCGTCCTTAAAATTGCTATCATCAATTTCGGTAACTGTGATAAAGTCTTAAATCAGTAATCATCAAATTTTCTTTACAGACAGACTAACGTCAAACCTGCAATAGACAGATCCCATACCCCACCCATCTCCGTAAAAATGTAGAAATGCAAACAAAAAACTAGAAATGTAAATATTTGATAGACATGGAGCCACTCGAGCTCTCTCATTTGCAAAACCAATGATTGACATGCTATCATTGATTGAACCGTAAATTGTGATGGACAGTCAGGAGTGGTATTTAAACAAATAGCTTTTCATTTAGAAGCTAATTTGCGTTCAACTGGGTAAAACACATATTGAAGATTCTATGCTGTCGATAGAAGATTGATAAGTTCTCCCGTCATACGGATTTCCAAGCGTCATAATTGTATAAAGATCTCCCAAGATATCTATGACCTTACAATTCCTCTTATTTGCGTTCGGGTCCAAGTGTTTGTGGCTTGCTGTTTAATAGTGTTTGCAAAAAAATGTTTGTTTGTTTTGTTGTTTGTTTATTATCTCCATGAAAAAAGGCTTTTTCATGGAGATACTGTTTTGCGTGCGTTGGGTGTCTGTTTGTATGTATGTGTCACCGGATGCTTAAAGTCAGCATGACTGTAGAACCTGTACATGGATTGTAATGATTTTTGGTACGTGGGTGGGCGTTAAGAGGAGAAAGGTCAAGGTCGATTTTGGGCCCCCTGGCATGTGTGACTGGAACTGCAATGGCGTATTTGTAAAAAATCTTCAATGTAGAAGAACTGAAGAGTAGATCGACAGGTCGTCATGTTATTTGGTACACAGGTAGGTTAGACCAAGACGTACACACTTAAGTGCAAACTATGCAAATGAGACCGAATTTGCATAAGTAAGGGGGTAAATCGTTTGCATGTCTGTCACTGGTTGCTTAAAGTCAGCATAACTGTAGAATGTGTAGATGGATTGTAATGATATTTGGTATGTGGGTATGCGCTGGGAAGAGAATGGTCAAGGTCGATTTTGGGCCTCCTGGTTTTGTCCCTGGAACTACAATGGCCTATTTGTAAAAATGTTCTAAAGGGGTATAACTGAAGAAAGGAACAACAGATTTTTATGTTATTTTGTACGCATGTAGTTTGGACAGAGATGTACACACTAAAGTGCAAATCATGCAAAGTTAGTGTGTTTGCGTGTGTGCTTGCAATTGCGTGTGTGTATGTTTGTGTCACCGTGTGTGTATGTATGTGTCACAGGATGCGTAATATCAGCATAACTGAAGAACGTTTGGATGGATTGTAATGATATTTGGTATGAATGTAGGTGTTAGGAGGAGGAAGGTCAAGGTTGATTTTGGCCCCCCTGGTCTGTGTCACTGGAGCTGCAGAGGCGTATTTGTAAAAATCTTCCAAGTAGAATAACTGAAGGGAGGAACGACAGATTTTCATGTTATTTGGTATGCAAGTGGGTTGGGCAGAGATGTACAAACTGAAGTGGTAATTATGCAAATTTGGACTGAATTTGCATAAGTAATGAGGAATATCTACTTCTCCATTGTGGTAATGGGCTTTGAGGTCACACCTGTTGAATCAATTGGTCTCTTATCTAGGGCGAGTATTCCCCAATTGCCAACAGCTGGTTGTTCCGCTGCCCAAAACCAAGTAGATGTAAGGTTGGTAACTCTACGAATGGTGTAGCAGAAAGTTATATGTACCTTTCATTTCATAGTACGGATATTATATTTAACATGTAGGTACCTTTAGAACAGGTCAATACCCCTGGCAATAATCTATGCTACTCAGGACCTAATTTGCATAATTTATGCATAATCGTGTATTTCCCTAACCGTAAAAGCTGTGGCTGTCATATTTGAGATGTAGGTACCATTAGGAAAGGTGAATACGCCTGGACATAAAATAAGGCTAATGAGGACCTCATTTGCATAATGTATGCAGAAACTTGTATTTCCCTTACCATAATAGCTGCAGATATCATATTTGAAATGTAGGTACCTTTAGGAAAGGTAAACACACTTGTCCATGAATTATGCTAATGAGGACCGCATTTGCATATTTTATGCGTAAATGTGTATATCTCCTACCGTAAAGGCTATGGATGTCATATTTCAGATGTAGGTAATTTTAGGAAAGGTGAACACACATGGCCATAAATTATGCTAATGAATACCTCATTTGCATAATTTATTCATAAACGTGTTTTTTCCTTACCGTTAAAGCTACGGATGTCATATTTTAGATGTTGGTACTTTTAGGGAAGGTGAATACACCTGTCCATAAAATATGCTGATGCGGACCTCATTTGTATAATTTAGGTATAACCTTGTATTTCCCTTACACTAAAGGCTACGTATTTCATACTTAACATGTAGGCACCTTTATGAAAGGTCAGAAAACCTGGCCATAAATTATGCTTATGAGGAGTTTTTGCATAATATATGCATTACCCTTACCATAAAAGCTTCTGATGATATATTTCAGATGTAGGTACCTTTAGGAAAGCTGAACACACCAGACCATACATCATGCTAATACACACCTCGTTAGCATAATTTATGCGGAAACTTCAGAATTCCCTTACACTACAGTAAATGCTTAAGGACGTCATATTTGAGGTGTAGGTAATGGGAGGGGAATATCCTGCATTTTCCCGAAAATGTTGCCTTTCTAGGTTCTATTTCGTGGATACCCTCTGGCACACAAAACAAAACAAGCAGAGGCAAAACAAATAACTAGGGAAAAATAAACACATGTCATATAAAAACAATTTCATGGAGATTTTGGGTCTTCGGACTCTTGTTTTGTTGCTTGTTTGGCTGTTTGTTTGTTTGTTTGTTTGTTCGGGACAGCATTGGTCGAGAAGATGTTGATGGATCCCTATGATATTTGGAATGTGGATAGGTGTTTGGAAAACAAGGATCTTTAGGCCATTTTCAGGCTGTATGTCTTTGTCTGCGATCTCTGTTTCTGTCAATATCAGCTCGCTGTGACCAGCTGACCAATGAGATACCCCTCCTATTATTGTAGGGAAAATTAGCAGCAGTCGAAATCTCACAGGCAACGGTCAAGAGTCAATGTGATTGGCTAGGAACACCGATAGGGGAAGTATCTTATTGGCTAACGGTTGGCCAGAGGTAACGCGGGGGGGGGGGGGGGGTAACAAATCGCAAGCGTGTACGCGAGGGCCGTCCCTTTACCAGTGACGTGCCTGTTAATGAGTGGATAAATTATGCAGGAATATCAAGTTTCATCAATTGAGGCGATAAAACCAAGAACAACCTTGCCCTAAAAACATGAAAAAAGAGCGTCTGATCTCAATAAATCTATCTTCTGATCGAAAACAACGAGGGGGCAAAATAAAACGCCTTTTGTACCATAAAAGCTTCATTTTTGGGTGAAATGAGGTGAAATTTGGCGCAAATGTAAAAGAGCATCTCTTCTTGAGAATAAAATATCTCAATGTGCTGTGAAAATTTTACCAGCGACTGAGTTTATTTCAAAATGACTACACACTTGGAAGCTTGTCGGAAGCAAACAGTGGTGAAAGGTAGCTTCAATTAGCAATAAAGCGGAAATTTCCATAAGCCACTAATATCAAATGCATATCTCTATAAGCCACAAGATTCTTTTCATTTCTGAACTCCAACAAGTTTTTAGTTCCTAGGGTGGAGTGAGACATGAGTTGATTTCAGAACGGACATCAGGGTCATGAATATGCGTTGTGTTGATAAATCGTATTTGTAGACTGCTTTTATAAAGTTAGAGAAGACGTGCTTGCGGTGTGTTTAAATCGGGGAGCCTTTCGGTAGAGGTAAACATAACATTATGTCCGAATCCGATATCTAAAAAGAACATTATTGTAAGATACGTGTTATACACATGTACTCATCGCAAGCATTGTACATGTGTTTGTTTGTTTGTTTGAACCTTTGTTTATTCATGATAAGCTCAAATCGGCACGCAGGCCGCTTTTCATTGAGATCATGAGGGAAGAGGTAAGGGTCAGATACAATATAACAGAGATAAACAGTCATTTGAGTCCTAATAACTCTATCAACATATATCATTACATATTTATGGTACAACAATATACAATTTCTACAACATACAACATAAAGTAGGGCGAAAGCTGATTCATGGTCCGTGTCCGTGCGTTTAGTTCATTTCCGTTACTTCAAGAGTCTCTTAAAGGAAGTCAGATTCGGAGCCGTACGTGTGTCTGGCGGTAGGCTGTTCCAGACATTTGGTCCAGGGTAGGCTACCGATCTTCTGAAAATCTCTCGCTTGGGTTTGGGGACAACCAGCTGACTGCTTGTGCTTTGTCTGGTTGTACGTGTACTCTGGTCTCTGCAGTACACAAACATCCAGACAAACATCCTGTCCTGTCAACATCATCTCCAAACTATTGTTGTTAATATGTTATTGTCACCTCGTCATAGTCAAAAGAAGATTCAAAACAGACACAGACGTTTTTGCTTTTTTTTTTAAATTTGAAAACACCTGTTAGTTTATTGCCTCAGAATGATCGTTTCCCACTGCGCATGGTTGGCACAAATTGAGACAAAACGCACCAGCATTGACAAAAATTATCTGTCTGCACTTATTCATATATCAACAGGATTAGGATGTTCCCAGTTCTCATCATTTAGGAGTGCCTGCCATCAAGCTTCTATGGGCCTGACCAGTGGAAGGGTTGCTAAAAGCTTGATTTAGTCAGGTATATATACGTAAACATTGGAAACAAACAAACAAGCAAACCAGGAAAACGCTGAGGCGGTATAATTCATGCTATCATGCGTTTGCATGTCGTTTTGTAATTGAACAACATTCTCGTTGCCATACAAACCGCTATCGCAACAGTGCCGTACCATTTATTGTCCGCTTACTCAATACGTATATGTAATGTCTATCGCTGTGATCTTTGTATATTGTCTTAAAGAATTAATGGTTTTAATAATTGATGCGTTTTTGTACCATGTATTTCGTATTTAATTGTGAATTGACATGAACGATTTTTAATGTAAATGCTACAGCTGCAATTCAGTCGTTTGTGAACTGCTACTGTTGTGCATTATTTTACCCTCTGAAATAAACCATTCATATAACAACATGACTCAAGAAGCTATAGATGGATTGTTATGATATTTGCAAAGATATTTGTTCAGTTGACAATTCTGGACATAGACATGTTAAGAACAAATCCACTCCGTATCTTGTAAGACTCCTTAAGAGCAAATGTCTGTAAGGATCAAACAATGGTGGCAGGGGTCAAAAAATAGATTTGGCTCATATTTTGTACAGTGATAGTACTTGGCCCACAACACCTCAAAATAGCTTTCTTTCTTCTCAAAACCAATTGTTGCCATGGCAACAGACCAAACAAGTTTTGGGGCCATTTTTCCTCATTTGGGCATGTTGAAAACATGATTATTGGCTTACTTTAGAACAATATTACGAGCACATGCTTGAATATCAGGGAAAAATAAAAACGAGACTAAAAAGACTAGCTCTTCAACTTTTCTAAGGTAGCTTCAAACTTTTAAGAAAGTCAACTTGAAGTGCATGGGCAGCCTGAAAACACTACAGTGTTTTAGGCCTTTCAAAAACCGTAATATTTGCCCCACTTTGTAATGCTGTAAGTACAAAGATGGTGATTGTTTTTGCTTCAAATTTAAACCTTATGTAGATGATTATGATTGCTATCAATTGCATGCTTGCAAAGTTTGGGGTCTTATTTGGTTGTCACCTGCTTGCCCTCAGAAGTAGGTCCTTTTTCATGTTTGACGTAAAATATGATTTTGAGCCATATTCAAGATGCAATATCTGAAAAGGTAGAACAGTGATCTAACTTAACTTTATGTCAAAGGTAGCCTTATCTATTGTCTATCAAATGAGTGCTTGTAGAGGTTGGGGTCTTGTTCCGTTTTCGTGAACTTGTCCCTAAAAGTAGGCCATTTTTTAACATGTGCAGAAATCGGCATTTTGGGCTGTGTTTGATGCTTTGACAATCTCAAAGTGGGGTATTGTTTGAATTCAAATTTTCATTAGTAGTAACCCCATGTTAAACCTACGAATTGAGTGCTTGTAGAGGTTGGGGTCTTGTTTCATTGCCGTGAACTTGTCCCTAAAAGTAAGCCATATTTTGGACATTTGCAGAAATTGACATTTTTGGCAATGTTAATGTTTTGAAAATGTCAAAGTGTTGTTTGAACTCAAATTCTTATCAGTAGTAACCCCATGTTAAATCTAATAATTGAGTGCTGGTAGAGGCTGGGATCTTGTTTCATTGCCGTGAACTTGTCCCTTAAAGTAGGCCATATTTTGGACATGTGCAGAAATTGACATTTTGGGATAATTAGATGTTGATGTTTTGAGAATGTCAAAGTGGGGTGTTGTTTGTACTAAATTTTTTAGCAGTAGTAACCCCATGTTAAATCTATGAATTGAGTGCTTGTAGAGGTTGGGGTCTTGTTTCATTGTCGCGAACTCGTCCCTTAAAGTAGGCCATATTTAGGCTGTGTTTGATGCTTTGAAAATGTCAAAAAGGGATGTTGTTTGAATTCAATCTTTTATTAAAAGGTACTCCATGTATAGTGTGAGGGGAGATCCACAGGACTCTGGAAGCTGGGCGAAATGCTAATGATCCGCACCGAGATAGCAATAAAGGTTATTCCTTTTTAGCACTAGGGGATCCGCTAGTGGATCCAAATCTACAGGGCCGATTTTTCCAACAAAGAGCTATCTACCACTGAAATATCATGAACATAGCATGTTCAAATAAGAGATCTCTAAAGTGAAAGTTCCCCTGTAGTACCATAGAAAGTCACCAGCTATAGGGGCCGAAAAGCCAATCATTTCAAAGTCTCACAAAGACCTACCCACCTACCAAACATGACGACAATCTATCTAGGCATTCTTGAGTTATCGTCCCGTTGACTTTCACATTCCTGTACAATTCTTAGAATTCTTGAAAATTGCACACAATATATCTACCATTAAGATAGCCCCTGAGGCGTCGCCAAAATGCCTCTAGTGAGCAGGGGAAAACACTAATAATCCAAAGTGTAATACCGGTAATCACAAGAATCATCGGAAGACAATATAGCTTTATCGTCACAAAGAATTTGAATTAAAAAAATCTACTTTCAAAAGCTTCAATTCTTAACGTAGTGCTAAATGTTATTTCTGAACATGGTCCAAAATATGGCCTACTTTAGGGGACAAATACACAGCAACACCATCCAAACTTCTATAATCATGCATTTGATACTGATAACACATGAGGCTTTTCGGTACTGTTAAAAAATTGCATTCAAATAACATCCTACTTTGACATCGTCAAAGCTTTACACATAAGTGCAAATTGCTATAGGCTTCACATGTGAAGAATATGACCTACTTTTAGGGACAAGTGCACAGCATCGAAACAAGACCCCAACCTCAACAAGCACTTAATTGATAGACTATACCTGGGGTTACTTCTGGTAGAAATTTGTACTCAAACAATACCCCACTTTGACATTTTCAAAACATGAACATAGCCCAAAATGTCAATTTCTGCACATATTCAAAAAATGGCTTACTTTTAGGGACAAGTTCACGGCAATGAAACAAGACCCCAACTTCTTCAAGCACTCAATTGATATACAATACATGGGGTCCCTACTGGGATTCAAATTTGAATTCAAACAATACCCCACTTTGAGATTGTCAAAGCATCAAACACAGCCCAAAATGCCGATTTCTGCACATGTTAAAAAATGGCCTACTTTTAGGGACAAGTTCACGAAAACGGAACAAGACCCCAACCTCTACAATCACTCATTTGATAGACAATAGATAAGGCTACCTTTGACATAAAGTTAAGTTAGATCACTGTCCTACCTTTTCAGATATTGCATCTTGAATATGGCTCAAAACCATATTTTACGTCAAACATGAAAAAGGACCTACTTCTGAGGGCAACCACGTGACAACCAAAAAAGACCCCAAACGTTGCAAGCATGCAATTGACAGCAAAATATAATCATGTACATAAGGTTTAAATTTGAAGCAAAAACAATCACCATCTTTGTACTTACAGCGCTACAAAGTGGGGCAAATATTACGTTTTTTGAAAGGCCTAAAACACAGTATTGTTTTCAGGCTGCCCATGCACTTCAAGTTGACTTTCTTAAAAGTTTGAAGCTACCTTAGAAAAGCTGAAGAGCTAGTCTTTTAGTCTCGTTTTTATTTTTCCCTAATATTCAAGCATGTGCTCGTAATATTGTTCTAAAGTAAGCCAATTTTCATGTTTTCAACATGCCCAAATGAGGAAAAATGGCCCCAAAACTTGTTTGGCCTGTTGCCATGGCAACAATTGGTTTTGAGAAGAAAGAAAGCTATTTTGAGGGGTTGTGGGCCAAGTACTATCACTGTGCAAAATATGAGCCGAATCTATTTTTTGACCCCTGCCACCATTGTTTGATCCTTACAGACATTTGCTCTTAATATGCAAATCTGAATACTGCTTGATATGCAAAGCAGCTTAACAGATTCGAAAGCTGAACAGTTTGTTCGATAATCTATTTAATTTCGTTTGATCAGAAATTTTTAGCATGAGTACTTCAGAATGATCAATTAACGGTATATGATCGGGATTTCATCATCATTCTATGTAAATTACGTTTATAATAAGATTTTAAAATACTTAGCTTTACCAACTATCTTTTTAATTTAACTCCATGTGCATTTTACCTCATTTGAAATAAGCATGCAATTCACCCAACATAGGCTGGGAAATGCTTTTATCAAGTTGCGCAATAGAATCAATTTTAAATTACCGCGTGTGTGTTTGTCGCCTTTTGTTCTAACATTTTCGAAACCTTCGTAACAATCTAAGTCATATAAGTAATTGTTTGGAACAATTTCTAACATTGTTATATATATATATATATTGGAATACATTAACATATGTTTAAACTTTGATTATTAATTGGTTTAAACAGGTTAGAACCATCGTGACTTCATTATTTTTTGTTCAAAATAGTTCTAACTTATTACAAATATTATCTAAAAACCACTTGTTTTGGTGGTGCCTTGGAGTTGACTGTTCGCCATTCATTACTAAAGGCAGCTTTCAGGCTTCCTTCATCAGACCAAGTTTCTCCATGGCGATTAGTTGCAGTTTCTTCCGGTCAACCTGTGTCATGTGAACCAAAGAAACCGCTTTCATGATACCTTCCAAAAACATAACTAAACTTTCCTGTCACTCGTCCAAGTACTCTTACTGCCTTATACATGAACACATTAAAGGGTTTACAATAGACTAGTACATAACACTAGTACATAACACTTTTGTACTCTTATTTGTGAAAGGCATTTTATGAAGGAAGACTTGCCTTTTGCAGGGTCGAGGTCACCGGGAACGTGTCCAGGAAGAGGAAATAGCCTGGCATGTCTGTCGGCACCATCTACACAGGTATAATTAATGGTTAAACGTCGTTATAAACTGTATAGCCTTACTTAAACGTGCTTTTCCTTACCTGTGCAACCGATTTGATTGTATCAGTAGCTTTGATTACATTAATCAGTCCTTGCCAAAGACTGGAGTTGGTCAGTCGAAAATTTGGGTAAGTCTATTTTTGTGCGTGTTGGAAATTACCATTCAAATTTGACCCAGATTGACTTTTACCAATGAACTTTCAACTTAATATATTTGATTACATGTATAGTCAGATGTCCAGCAAAGAGATATCGGTATCGGTCCGTTTTAGCAGTGACGTAGTTATGATGCTACGAAACATGTCAGTGAGTTGTTATCAAAGTTGATTTATAGTCTTGTCACTGTAGATACATGGCGTGTAAGATTGAGATTTTTCCACCACTGCTTAAGAAAGAATATGTTCTCACCCCAATCTCAACACAAAATGTCTTCATCTCGTCTGAGTCTGCAGATTGTCCTTCTTTCAGGCTGCAAAAGAATCCAGATGTTCATATAGGAAACTTCCCCGCACTATCTGACATTTTTCAATACGATTATAAGTCTTGGATGGTTAAGGTTGGATAAATGAATGTAATGTGATGTTGGGGTGAATAGCCTTTGGAACGGAAAAGTTACAATCTGGGCGCTATAGGTACCTTTTTTCTATTCATGAAAATAACAGTCGAGATCGTTACCGTCAGCTAGGCTTAGTTATATCAAACATGCTTTGAGCCTATGCCCGACAAAATTACTTTCAACCTTTTTCTGTACTAGTCAAGATGGCTTTGCAAGACAGTGGTCCATATTTCGGAAGGGTAGCCGTACCATTCTGCCATATCTATTAGATGCATACCTGACCATTTACACAGTCATGGCCTTAGAACGTTACATCCCCATTCCACAAGGGTGGAGACCTCGCTGCAATTGGGCTACTGCCTAAAATTTAACAGATCGCTCAAGAAACTCCGCTTTTAATGCTGTCTTTACAACCATACTTTTCAGGGTCAGACAAGGCCTCATCGACGTCGCATCAAGATCTCCGTCTAGTGGAACGGGGTTCCTAGGTATATGAGAGGCTGAAAGACGGTTCTATGTAAGGCCACACCAATCTAATTTGTTGGTTCTCGGAATCGCCCGCTCCATTTTTTCCAAATCCCCCAAAAAGTAACACTAACGTTACATTACTATGAAGCCTTTTAACAATTTTCCAGTAAAGCAAAATGGCCTAAATGCCTTTATTCAGCTTTTGTCTGCCAATATTTTCATGTTAAACGTTTATATTTTTCCATGAATGGCAGAAGTACATGTACATGAAAAACGTACTTATAATAATTTTTTGATGTAATCTACTGTACAATGGGAGTACCGGGATGAGTTGGTTGTCTACTATAGAATCTTTTTTTGTCAAGCTGCAAACTTGAATAATCATATTAATTTTCATGTTATGCAAGCCCCTGTCTTTACCCCAGACTTATTGTAAAATTTTCATTTTGTCACCCTGTCGCTCAATAATTGTTTCTGAAAAAATCCGAGAATCAACAAATCAAATTGGTGCGGTCTTCAGTGCACTTAAGGTCACTTACATGATACAGGCACATATCTCCTCCACGCTTGCCGGGTCGGGCACGCTAACAACCTAAAACACGCAAAGTTATCTATCAGAAGATTTGGTAAATGGTATGTGGAAAACACCAGTTTATCTTTCATCATGATCAGGAGGTTTCAGGTGTTCACTCTGTTATTCGTTGTTTCTTTGATAATGTCCACACTCTTGTTATGTTCTAATTTTTAGATTTATATATAACACTTTCCAGTTTAATTCCGGACTGACCTCCCATATCTCAGCAACCGTACATCTACTTTGGCTGATATTGTAAACTGTAGGTAAAAATGGTTAGGAATTGGGGAAGGAGGCACTCAAACTAACCGACATCTTTCTTACTGAAGGACGATTGCGGTGCGAAAGATGTCGGCTAGCTTGAGTGTCTCCTTCCCCAATTCCTATAGGTAAAAATGGTGTTTGAAATACGTAGCAGCCATCGATTTGCAGAAATCTGCAGATTTCTGTGACCTTGAGCCAGAAATCTGCAGAAATCTGGGACTTGAGCCAGAAATATGTGCATTGATTCCCTGCATTCAGCTCATTTTGAAAGAATGATAGAATGATGGTTCTCACCCTGACGTCTTGCACTTTGGGATGTTTTGCTAATGGCGCCTCAACGACAGAAGGATGCACGTTGTAGGCATTCCTTATGATCATATCCTGGGGACATAGGACATGTGTGATTGTTAAAATTGTAATTAACCAAGGATAAACATAATAAACGTACCAGCTGTAGGATCTTTCTGATGCCTTTGTTATGACGGGAAAATACTATATATTGTATGTAAGTATGCAGGCATTTGCTTTAGGGTGAACATATAAGACGAACGTCACTTTATCATGAATTGTTCAAGATATGAGGATAAACGCTCTAAGCTGTTCACCTTTATTTCCGATTGTTCAAGTCAATTCAATATGCTCCATTCTGTTGATAGATTTGATTATATACTGAGAGGAGACAATCCTTACTGTGTTCAAATAGGTATATACATCAAAGAATGTTTAGACATAAGAACAAGTAATGTATAAGTATACGACACGCTAAATTTCAATATGTTGCCCTATTCCATATGACTGTATGTAAACAAACTCATTAGTATGGACTTTGTTTGTTGGCATGTATGTATGTATGTATGTATAGATTAAGTAGACCTTACGAGAGTCGCTGTACTTTTGTTGTGTCAATAAAGATTGTTGTTATAAGTATGTATTGCTCAGCTTGTGTTGTGGAGGGGGAAAATATAAGGAAAGTCACCAAAAGTAACCGTCGCCTTATTAGATTCAACAGTTTACTTGTGTGTACCTAATTACGACAGGCTACTCGGGACATTCACAAGAATATACTAATCCAAATAACTTACCGAAATTCGTCCATAAAGCTTCAAGACACCTTGTTCGTCAAGGACGCCGAGGTCTCTACAGGCAGATAAGATTTGACTTTAGAATACGCTTCATACTCATGTATGTTATCAAGTAATGTTCCTGATTGGTCTCCTCTCCATCATGACTTTTTTAACGAGGTGCCTCTTTAACTCAAAGATTTCTGCCTCAAAAATAAAACAGTTACCGGTAAACAAATGATTGGTTCGGATGTATAATTTTTCATCACCATTATCTACATTGTGATTTTAAATGATTTTCATCATAAAGGACTTTCTGACCACATAGAAATCTAGCTACAAGAATCTTTGCTTCACAATATCTGATAGTAAATGCGTCTCAAAAGTATGTATTAAATTTGACCAAAAGACTAAGCCTTTCCGGGATTATAGGAATATGAAGTTCCACGCTATAAATGTTGTAACCGCTTAAGTATAAACCCATCTAATTTCTTCGATATTGCATCTTTTATGAGTACACCCGCGTACCACACAAACGGCAATATAAACAATGAACTTAACTGGACCCATTCCTGCAATGTAACTACAAAACGGAACAAGCAGACAAAATGTGAGAATCTATTTTAGTTAGTATAGAGGAGGAGGACCTAGTATACGAAAGACATGCGTTTCTCCTCCTCCTGTAGGCATTTCATCATTGTTTATCATAATTCATTTCAAATAAACAAACAAAGACCTTGCAATTGCTATTATACTATGTGCCGTTGGTTCACATAAACCCGGGATTCTTTCGATAAGAGGTACTTGAAACAAAACTGGCAGAACAAAAAAACATCATTTTTTCTGCTGTTCTGTCAATATCATGGATTACCTTTGCACTAATGCTATATATATCAAATTTCCTCTCTAGTCGTGCTAGTACCATAATATTATAATTTGAAACTACCGTCCGCCGCAAGCAGAATGACGGTGCTCTCATTAGTATCTTGCCGCTAATTAGCTTTTACACAGCAGCTATTGTTTCCACCTTAGCTTGAAAAGAGTTCTAAGGTCATCACGGTGGTCAACTTCATGCTCAGAAACTTCCGAACGCGCGTTCGATTTGGGTTGCAGCAATAAAGAGGCGTTTTTGATGATCGATCACACTTAGAGTCCAGTTGCGGGTTAGCAAAATATATTCTAATAAGTTGTCTTGTAAATAATTGTGTTTAGCAGGAAGCGGATGTGACATTTGTATTATAAACCAGCGAACAAACATGTAACGTTAGTGTGATTCTCCCACGACGCCCTTGGACTGTTTCAGTAAGGGACGGAGAGTTTTTGACGTCGCCACCTTCGAACGCAAAGTGATCGAAGCTTTTCAGACAGTGTTCTGAATATGTTAGTTTGTCAAGTCTGCATTTCTGGTGGTATTACTGATGTTGCATCTAGCACATAGCCCTAAATACTCCGGTTTTTTTTTAAATCCCAAGTTTATATTACCCCGCGAGTTTATATGAACCAGCGTTACAACAAAGATTTATTTGAAACGTAAGGCAATACATGCACCACGTGTAGCCCAGGAGGATTAGCGTGAAATGTATATAACACTAATGGATATTGTAATGAAACAAACTCAAAGAAAGAAAGAAACATACCCAGTTTTGTACCAGCCATCAGCTGTCATCGCCTTTGCTGTTTTCTCTTCGTCTCCACGGTACCGTTTGAACATGCTGAAGCCTCTCACACAGACCTCCCCCTCTTGGCCTAATGGTACAACCCGGCCGTCTTTGTCTATAAGCTGCATCTGCATGAACACACAGAGTAAGCAGAATTCAGTTGAAATAAGCTCAGATAGCAAGCTTGATCCGGAGATTGTTGTAAAGATATCCCACAATCACAACTGTATTATTAAACTGAATCGTTACTGCAGCATCTCTTCACCCTAGGTCAGAAATATCAATGCTCGAAACAAGCATTATTTCACTGACCCATTAGGAGAAGCAGGGGTTACGAAGGCTGCTCGGGAAATTCCCTACCCCATTTAGGCCGGAATGTTTTGATCCACTCTCATCGGGGCATGCCCCTACTCTTTTTCGAAAGTTGTGGTGGGTTCTTTTACATGCTTTTGTTGCCACTAGTAGAGTCTAATAACTGATTGCCAGTCTGTTAAGTGTAACAGATAGATGATTCTTATCTAATGCATTTCTAAATTGTCATTGAAATGTATAATCATCCTTTTTTTTACCGAACGCCTTTTCATACATCGGAGACAATTCGAAACGCTTCATATGTGTTGAGTTTGGAAGTTTATTTACGTCAAGTCCAGCATCAATCTTTGTCACGAACATTCTGCTATGTCTTTACACTGATCATTTTTTTTAAAGAAACAGACATCATTAAAGGTAAAGTGGCGATAGAGCTTGTTTACCTCCACATGTGGTGCCAGCTTGCCTACTGTGGCACCCTTCCCCTCTCCAACCACGTCGGCTATAGTTGATGCCACGCCTAAGAACTCTGTCATTCCATAGGCAACCTTATAGGGAATATCGGTAAGTTAAAATTGGTATTTTTTTCAATTATACCACAATACAACAACAAGATTTTGCATATCTTATACATTTGCACATTTAAGGACTTATGTTGTCTCTTTACGATCAAAATGGTACCAAAATGCCTAGTTGCAATGGAAGTTGTAATATATCTTGACACTAGCATTAAGCCTAAAGACATTGTTGCGCCAGTAGCTGTGTTAAGAGATTTGATAACAAAAACATCCTGCAAGAAGGAAATGTGACAGGAGAGTTATGTTTGCTTTGTTGATCTAACGTACATGCCAAAAATATGAACAACATTTATCTCAGTATATTGAGTATAGCTAATGGATATAATTTTAACATGTATGTTGTGCTGCAGTACCCATGCATTACGTAGAGGCCGTTTGTATCATTATTGCTTAAAAAACTTACCATAACTTTTGCTTTTGGCAGGACTTCGGTTGCACGATCAAGCACACTCTTTGACAAGACGTTGCCACTTGTATTGACTAGAAAGATACACGGTGCATTATTATGTGGAACATCTAGGCTGACCACCTGACACAGAATCTGTATATCTAGGCCAATACATTAATACATCCATGCAAAAAAGGGATCCGTGAAATAGCGACTTACTTGTATGTATAAGATACTCACCTCCTCTTTACATAATTGTCTAATTGACATATACGACTCCCTATTGTATCCCCTGTTGATATCATCTACCATTGACAACATATTATAGCCTAGAACCTTCCTGTGATTGTACTGGAATATTGTCTTGTAGTTTGTGCTAGATTGATGTAAGTGGCCAGGAGTATTTCTCCTTACATTGTACCTGTTATAATCGTTGTGCAATAAACGCTGACTTGACTATCAATAACATGAAAATTGTAAAATCATAGATGGAAATTATGAAAATTGTTTCGGAGAAATAAAAGCTTTTATGTGTATGTATAGGAACTAGCTTCCATGTACATGTATACACATTACCTCCGCGCAGTGAGGATAGGTCGTAGTCACCCAAGTGCGGATCGTGAAGCAGGTCATGGAAATCCTTCACGAAAAGCACACCTATCGCTAGACACCTTATTGAAGACAGGAAGAATGTTAAAGTTTTACCTAGAAGTAGAATCTAACTACAATTCATCATTTGCATACTTGATGTTGAACGATGGTCATATTTACTGAACTTCCATTGTCTATTTTCTCATTGATCAAAAAAATTACGTCTCCATGTACATAATTCATATATTTTATATTGATGTATACAAACACACATCTTCGTTTAAGGCATAATTTCATCTGATTATGTCAATTATCGCTGAAGCTACCTATATGCGAAAAATCACGCGGATTCGTCAACCCCATCCTGCCTTCATGAATTATCCTCCTTAAAACTGTCAAACGAAAACGCCCCTGCAGCTCCAGAACAAGCTGCTAAGAGGTTCAAACCTATGTAGATTCGTCCCCTGCACAAGAGCTGTCTACCACCCCCTTGGTGACTGTACCATCTAGGTCTTAAGCCAAAGTTCAACTGCCGCTAGGAGGCCCAAAATCTCATCATTTTGAGAAGTTACGAAGATTTACTTACACGCCAAATATCAGAACAGTCCACTCAAGAATCAAGTTATGCTGTTCCATCACAAACACATGGTATGTAAACCAAAGCGTACAAATGCAAAACATTGACGGACATTTATTACTCCTATTGAATTTATTTTTTTACTAACAACCGGATCGGTCCATTCACTCAAATCAAGCCATTGAACAAATAGGGAGCTGGTGTTATGATATTAATATAGCACGAGAAGTTTGTGAATAAGATTATACTTTTTTTGTCATACCTGGAATACATTTTTTTTGTTCGAGGACACCAAATTTTCTCAACTTCTGGCGCACTTTGTTTTGAAATGTGTTTTTTTTTTTCTTATGAATTGATCAAATACAGTAAGGTGTATTCCGCATCACCATAGTACCGGTCACCCGCAGGTTGGACTCGTACTCGGGCAACATGGAATACACTGTGTTGTATTCTATAATTATCAAAACATATCAAAAGAAACTGTATCAATATCAACTGTTGGAATCCTTGCATGGCAGCACTGTTAATACGTAACATAATATGTATTGCAATGCCAATATCTCGTGTACCTCTCCTCCTGAACGGTCTTCATGATTTCAACAGATGACGGCGATGTGCTGACAGGAATAACAAACCTGAACCCCGGAAGGAACAGCGGAAAGGCCACGGCGTACGGGCTTGACAAGTACGAGTAGAGTGATGATCCCTGTCATCAGAACGGTAATAATGATAATAATAGAAATAGTAATAATGATAATGGTTAATTGGTCAAAAATTACCCGTGCAATGGTAGCCAGTGCTGAATTGCTGCAGGGTTTACAATCACATAATACACAACAGATACATATTTGTGTCGCAAGGGTCTGGCAGGCTGCCATTCGGTGACAACAGGTGACCTCAATACGACCTTCCCCAACTTATGTCAGGTACCCATTTACACCTGGGTGGAGTGAAGAAAGTCGTGTTAAG
Source organism: Branchiostoma lanceolatum (assembly GCA_035149815.1). Classification (NCBI taxonomy): domain Eukaryota; kingdom Metazoa; phylum Chordata; class Leptocardii; order Amphioxiformes; family Branchiostomatidae; genus Branchiostoma; species Branchiostoma lanceolatum. Next base: position 3,792,883 of record CM068881.1, read on the forward strand.
TGCCTTTCCCAAGGACACAACATCGGAGCATAGCAGTGGTTTCGAACCCGGGAGGACCTCTCGGTTCAGGGCGAAACACCCTACCGATTGCGCCACACGATGCCACATCTCATTTCTTTGAAATTATCTTTAGTCCATCTAAGAATAGTCGTCATGGGTCGTCACCCTTACCCGTTCGCCTGGGGTCCCCCTAGCGCTATGTTATTTTCAGTATCATTAATGTTCTGTCTGATATCTAAGGTAGGTTGTTCATAAACACCCAACAGTTTTTGTCATTGATTGTTTCATGAATTTATGCACCCGAGTTAGAACTGTATTCCAGTACTGATACATCCTGTTATTATTTTAGCCAAATGATATTGGGTTTGGTACGGGGACATATTCCAATTTCCTAAAGTTAGGAAAAAGGCATTTTATATGATTTATTCTCATTTTTAATCTAGTTTTGAACATTGGTCACAGCATCATTGTAGTATTATGAAACCGATGCTTTTTACTTATTTGCTTATGGTGACCTGAAATTTGGAATGCTGTCTTTTGCATGTCTACTGGTCTTTTTTCATGTGTCTTAGAAACAGGATTTGATATGACAAAGTTTGTAGTTTATATGCTGTTTCTGGATTCGATAAAAAGATTCAATGTGATTTGAATTAAATGGAACGGTACTGTGGATTGCAATATAGATATTTTGGAAATATTAGAAAAAGAAGTTCGAACAAAATGATTGTAAAGACCTAAATCCACACAAAAAGAGAGGGAGAGAGAGATCTTCATGTAAGCAGATGTTCCCAGCCTATCCTTGTACCAAAGTTTCAGGTCATTCGGTTGAAATGTCCTGCACAGGTAGATAAAGTAGTTTTGGTGCACTTTTTGTAACGTTACCACTGGTGAACAAATAATTCAATCAAGCGACGTGTATGGATTTAACGTTACTCTAATTTTTTTCTGCAAAAATTACTTTCGCGATCGCAATCTCTAACGTTCGAAATTTTTCTTGCAATGTCTTCTGGTAAAATTGCTGATTCTACGATAACGTAATCTATACACATACACATACGCGTCTATCTGTACTGTGCGTGTGTGAAAATATATTCAAGAGAAGAGATTGCGATCTGGTAGAATCGCAAGGGCCATTTTACTAGTAGAGATCGTGATCGGAGTCTCTGTCGACAGATCTTTACTGTTAGAATCGCCAATGATATTGGTAGAATCACCGATCGCACTGGTTCAGTCATCGATTGTACTAGCAGATCCTGATCGTGATCTCTGTTAACAGAGATTCTTATAGCGATTCCTAGCGGTAGAATCGTGAATTCTGCCAGATCGCGAGCTCTACGTATACCCAAAGATCAAACAACGTTAGTGCTTGCTGGTTTACCTCACTTGGAATGCGCAAAACTGTCAAAATCCTGGTGGCCATACGGGTCGCGTTGTAAAGACCGTACGTGCTGAGTTCGGCACACTTCGGTAGGCCCGTACTCCCCTGTGAAAATATATTTAAAACAATCCTGTTGTCTGTCATCAGCTAGATATATCTAATGAGAAATAAACTGCTTTCCAACTGAAAAATAATACCTTCAGTCACAGGAATTTTCGACCGAATCTCTTCAGTCTTCATATTATTAAGCTACATGATCCAAGTGCAAGTGGCCAATACCACGTCAGCACTGGGTCAAAGTTCGTCGGAAGTCGGCACCCCCCCGTCCCGTTTGAGAGAAGGTTGGCGCGTGTACCGATGTAGATGCCGGCGACTTGATTTAGAGAACATTTTATTTCTCATTTTGTAATTTACTAACCTAGATGAACTTTCATGCTAACTATATATACCATTGCAATTGTTTTCGATAATTGACAAAGTTCTACAATTTCGCTTAGACGAATGATAAGCGTTGAATTAGGCAGTATTTTGCTAAACATTTCCCAGAATACGGTTGAATGTATTTTGCGATATTTATTTATTTATTGGCATAGTTCCCAGTCTGAGCCAGAACTACCAAAGGGTCCTTTAACCGCGTGCTTTTTCTTCGTTCACGATACATGTTGATGCACTTAGGTTAACGTTTAGGATTGATACTTCAATAAAACAGTGGTAAAAATAAGAAAGTATCACAGCGTGGAAAACGTGAGATTTTCTGATGAAGACATTTAATGCCCCCTCTCTATTAAAGTCACGATGAAATTCGTCGAGCGTGGTGTTAAATCACTCGGTCGCAGCTCGGTCGCCAACGTTCCGTGGGTCCAGTGAGATAGGTGTTTAAGATAACCGTAGTTATGGTGTTGACATGTATGTATTGATTTTATATTCATAGCTTACCGATGAGAAACCCAGCAGAAACGTGTCGTGACAGCTCAGTTGGTTTTGGAGAGTCGTCACTTCCGCGATCAGCTTCTCATCGTTTCCCATCATCTGAACCTCATCCAGAGTATACGCACCAATTCTGAAAAAGAAATTTTGTGCAGAGAATTGTACTGTCAGTTCCAGCTAATCATCATGCTATAATTGACCCTAGGGGTGGTTACCGGTGCTACGTACCGGTACAAACCCCGTATTTCTTGCTGGACCGGTCCGAAAAAAAACGAGCTGGAAAATATCAGTGGACCGGTTTGGGGACCGGATTGGCAAATAATCGCTGGATAGAGAATCACTGCTTAGCGGCTCAACTGTCATACACACTTGAAATAAACCTTAAAAACACTTAAGATTCAGGTCCCTGAGTGCTTGTTTAGTAGATCATCTAAGAAAACTAGTCACAGAAAAACAACGTAAACACAGCTACCGTCAGACTGACGGTCTGACTATGGTATTTTCTTCTGTGTACGTGGACATGATGACGCCAGTACACGCGTTTACGCTGCGATGTCCTAGGATTAGTCACGCTCTAACACGTGATACGTGTACTTTTGCATGTTCTTCTTTCGTTATACCTGACATTGATGGTCTGATATTCCTTGGTTTGATTACAAGGCCATGAGACAATTAGTAATGAATATCGTAATGGACAGAGTTAATATTCACCCCTCCGTATTGTCTCCAAGTATAATGATACTGGTCAGCTTGGGTGACCTGCAATTTGAAAAACAACAAACTTTAAAGGTTGCTAGTCAACTACCAATCAAAACAAAATTTCTGTTGTCAATGGCAACCGAATTGATGTCAAACTGATGTCATAGAATGGCGTCATATACATGTATGTACGGGGGTGATTCAGTAAGCTTTGCCTGTTGGTTCATAACAGGCTCATTTTTTCATCAAATGACTTAACATTTAGCAGACGTTTATTTTGTAGTCTTCATCCGTGACTCCTGCCCCTCCACGTCACTTCGACCTTCTTGAAAAGCGGCGATGTGGCTAAAGCATTTCGAAGAAACATAAAGGCTTTGACTTGACTTGACTTGACTTTACTTGAAGATACTAATGAGCTACGAAGGGCTAAGGAGGACAAAGTGCTATGGAGGAGGCTCTCTGGATTGATTCGAACTAAGTTAGTAAGTAAGAAAACATTGAGACCTCATCGTTTAAACCGAAATTTGTGAAATTTGCAAAATATGGCTGTGAGAAACTTGTTGCCATGTCAACAAAATAAAGGTAAACTCATCCTTATGCAATTGTTGCCAACTAAAATTCTAAGTCACCAGGTATGGAAGTCCTAGCGCACGTCGCTCGGCAGTTATGCGACGTGAAAGTTGGCGCTCGCACTTTTACCACCCCCGTCTAGATAGCCGGCTAGCCTGATAGGGTTAAGACTTATACACAGTATGGCATTCAAAATACAAGGACCACAAAGAATAATCATATGATTATGTCACTTGATTTTGTAATCCTGTACCTGCAGCAATGTTTTACTTTTAAGCTTACCTCTCAATTTGCAGCATTCCGCGTTTCGCTGTTTTAACTTCAGGAAACAATTTGCACAGGTACGGGATCGTGCCGTCTGTCTGTTCGACTCCAGGTATGTCACCCATGACAAGTACCTTCACACCAGCCTATAGGAAAAGAAGTTTACCAATGGAGTTTAGTGAAAGGATTGCTTATCATCATTAAGTATACCCCACGTAGTCCCCATGTAGTGTTGCCAGGTTAAAAATGTTGGTATCAGAATAGCCCGACTAATTAATCAATCTTTCAGAACCCCTCCTATTGGTCAGATCGCAAGAAGCTTGATCGCCAACACCTCTAAGTCAGAAGAAATGGAAACAGCCTAATCCTGTTGATCTATACATATGTGCTGACATGGACCAATTATGTTTGATACAAATTATAAAAATTAGTGCGTAATTTGCATGATTTATATTTCATGGAGATATGAGGTCTCCAAACTCTTGTTAGAAAACTTTTCAGATACGCTGAGGCAAACAAGAACAGTCTTGATAACCTTGACAAGTCAACATCTCTACTTTTGTATTTCAGGAGAGCCAACCCTTTATTGCCTGTAACCTTACGTGTTGATATCGATCATGATAAAGGTGATCATCAACATTTGGAGTCAACCGTTGGATAGCTTGAACAGTTACTATATCATAATAAAAAAGAATTGATAAGGTTCAATCCAGATATATAATCCTTCAAATGCAGTTTGTGACTTCGTCGAGAAATGACTTCTTAACAATATCCTTCGCAAGTAAGGCACAACATACTCGAGGTCGAGGGGTGGTCAGAAAGCTGTGTGTCTTACCGGAAATGTAGCGGCATAACTAACATTTGGGGCATAAACATCAAGTTTTCTATAAATGTCCAAGAAAATATTTTAATCATTTTTTGCATGTGACGTCTTTTTGAACATCAGCTGCAACCTGGGTCAATTGTAGGCATCTTCCTACCCTGCTCAAATACACACACTATCTATGCCCAAAATGGGAGTTATACCGCTTCCTTCCCGGTGAGGCTCCCACATTTTGAACGCCCTTCGTGTCTTCTGTTTCGTTTATAGAAGCGAGATGACAGTACCTTATTCAGGAAATAATGCATCGTCTCGACGCTCCGCCCGACACGCGGTTCCTGCAACGGCAACTGAAACAAATACGCAAGTTTACACTTGTTTATGACTATATATTTAGATACACATGTGTCGCTGATATTGCACCGTAGTATGAATGTGCACAGCTTCCAATGATAATACATACAGTTCATCGCAAGACTGCATCATTGTTGTTGTAGAGCTAGCGGATAAACCAAGTAAAGCACTCAGGACAATTTGCCACAGGAGCAAAAGAAGCCATTTACATTTACATCAGGGTCTTACAATCACCCTTTATCAGAGACGGGGGGCACCATAGACTTTCTGCAACGTGTGATCCACTGCTAACAGAGGCACGTGTTCGATTTGCACAACGTGAAATTACAACAGCGGTGTATTTTCCATTCCTCGAAAAAGACTAGAGTTGGCCAGTGGAAAGTTTAGAAAACTCCAATTTTTGTGTTACATAAAAATTACAATTCAAATTTGCTTCAGAACACAGGAATATGTGGATTTACTAACCGCAATGGCTCCCAACTTGGCCACGGCAAAATACAGGTAGATCCATTCCTCCCTATGACCAGTAAGCCAGGCCACCACATCGCCCCGTCCTGTCCCTATGGCCTTCAGTCCGGCTGCCAGCCTGTTTGCCTGGAGAGAAGGGGATTGAGAATGCCACAATATATCTAAATGCAATCGTTCTGACAAAACATTACTTATATTTTACGACTTCATCAATGCCTTGGTCAACTACTTCGCCAACTACTATTATGTCATACATTTGTAATGATGTTGTAGATCTCTCTCTCTCTACATATATGTATAATCTATGACTTATAATGCGCATCCTTAAGTTGCGTATGTCACAAATATGCATATGACATCCCACCATTTACCAAAGGTTTTGTAGCATTTTCTTATAAACTGTGTAAATATTGGGCAAAAACAAGAGTTCCGCCACCTTATATATACATATATATAGAGAGAGAATACAACACGGGGTATTTCGTATCACCAGAGGTTTTAGCCCGACCGCAGGTAGGATCACCCGACGGTCGTAGGCCGGAGGGCGATCCGACCCGCGGTAGGGCTGGGACCGAGGGTGATGCGAAATACACCGTGTTGTATTTTATGTATGTCATACCCACCCGAGAAAACACACATTTCAATGCGGAATGCGCCAGAAGTTGACGGAGTTTTGTGTCCTCGAACAAAAAACTGTAACAATATTGATTCCAACCTTCGAATCCGGTATTCGAATTTTCGACGGCGGCGCAACCGGCGCGCTCGAAATGCATTCTAAATACTCTATGGAAGCTCGTGTGATACAACTTAAAACCCCGTGTGATACGGAAAATTGTCACACGGTTCGGAACACCCGTATCGAACGTTTTCGCGGCCCAGGTATGACATAGATTTATATGTCAACGTAATAACTAAAAAAGGTATTGAATGGATCTAAAAGCGCAAATATTTTCATCTACATAATGCATACGAATCTGTGTTATATTCAAATACATGCCTGCATATTACTGCATGCCTGAAAATACGGATTTGTCTTGAACTCTTGCCTTTTCTTGTATGTTGGCGAACGTGATCCTTGAGCCTGTCTTCTTGAACACATACGCCTCCGTGTCAGGCCAGCGTGCTGCCACGTCGTCCAAATGCTGGCCAAAGGTCATTTCGACCAGCGGCTCGTTTGTAGGACCCCGGCTGTAACTCATGACGTCACACTGCCGATTGGATAATGACAAACGTGAGTGTAAGGAATGTACAGTATATCACATATTCTTTCATAAAGAAGATGCACAAGGGTATTTCGGATCCAAGGCTGTTGGATGACTTTCAATCTAATATGAGCTCAGAAATAAGAACAAGTTAATCAACTAGTAGTGTTCGACTATACCAGATTGAATATTACCACTCTGCATGGTCCAATGAGAGAGAACGTCCAGGGAGTGACAGGGAGAACAAAGACATATTTGATTTAATAAAATGTGATTGTTCACTGATACATACAAAATGACTTTATTGTCTGGTTACGTTGGGTCACCTCTATATTTTCTTTTTTTTCTTTTGATTGTTTCTGTTAACTTCTATTACGTTTATAGCTTCAAATAAGTTTCATTACTACTATCATATGTCATTAATTCTTCCCTAAACGATCGACCATGTACGTCTCTTACACCGAGCAGGTAACACATGACGCAAACGGTAAAAAGAGCTTAATACAATGCTAAACTTTCTTCCAACACTAAGGTATTCACGGATCGAATTTTCGACGACCACGTGACACATGTCACTGCGGATACGTGACGTCAGCAATTGGTCAAACGTGCCAGGAAGTTTATAACGCCCACTGTCTCTGTTGAGTGACGGCTGGAGTGCCCTGATATATATGGCCTCCTTTATACCTCTCATAAAGTAGTCCTGTTCAGTGTCCAGAATTCTGACTTTGTACTTCCTGGCACGTTTGACCAATTGCTGACGTCACGTATCCGCAGTGACATGTGTCAATAGAGTCACGTGTCCGTAACTCTCGCGAGTTTACGTTCGGCAGTGTTGGTCATTTTTGATCCTGAAGAAGGCGACAGTGGTCGTCGAAAATTCGATCCGTGAATACCTTAGTGTTGGAAGAAAGTTTAGCATTGTATTATGATTACTACCAACACAGATGAGCTTTCATTATAAGGTAAAAAGAGCTGACTGCGCGAGGCAAGACTTTGTACCCTAACATCGCACGGATTTTTTACTGATCTTATTTTGCATAAGTACGCCGTGTTTGTGTCCAATGACTATTCTGATAAGGAAGGTAAATAACCCAAGTTCATGCACATAATTGTCATTTACATTCAAAACATATGTGTACATATTCATTTCTTGTTTTGTCGAAAAGTAGTATTTTGACAATAATGATGGTAGCGCTAAGTAGAGGGTGACTGCGTAGCTAGACGGCCCGAAACCTAAATATACGACCTGTGCCAAGCAGATACATAAGTCACACAGCTATCATACATATAAGAAAAATAACTTCATAAAACACTAAAAATTTGGGTCTTTAAGTGTTTGTTGAGAAGAAAACCGACCAAAGAAAAACAACGTAAACATTGCTGTCGTCTGACGACGTTGTTTTCCCACAATTTTTTTGGGCCGCGATGGTGGCGGAACGATTCAACGCACAGTTTTGTTACGCTCTAACATGTGATTGGTACCGTCTATGAAAAGGAAACTGAATACAGAGATGGCGAAGACATTTCCCAATAAGTAGACGGAGTATTGTTGATGTAAGCGGTGTCGTTTTTTTCGTAATGATTTCGTAAGTCGGGCCGCATTTAATACGTACGTCGGGCCGCATTTAATACGTACGTCAAGCCTATTTCCCGTGGGAACATGAGCTGGGATGCGCTAGATATAGTCCTTCTCACATAACGTGAGAAGTGCACACAGTCAAAATTTTCCGGTCAAAAGAAAGCTAGAATATAGCAGACTTCAGGCCTTATTTACATTTCCCTAACTTCATCACCAACTTCCGAAGAGAGAAAAATTACCAAAGCGTAATAAGTTAGGCACACTATCTGGCGTAGCACTAAATCAGAAGGTACATTCGTGAAAATGTCTCACAGCGTCTTCCGCATGTAACGCGAAGCATGAAAGGCCAATGAACAGTATGAATACATTTTTTGTCCAAGTATGGTCTTTAGATGAATGTGTTCAAAATTCATTCATTAAAACATGGCCATTCTCTGGCAACCAGCAATGGAGCGCCGTGAGTTCCAGCGCGTAAAAAACGTCCGATATTTGGGCACCCCCCGTTAACCCTATCTAAACGGGACTTGCCTATTTTGCCGGTTTTAGCCCATAAAATCACATCAATGACGTGAAGATACGTCATATTACGTCATAACGATACACAACTTACAGGAATGATTAATCTTGACATGTACATCACTCCCTGCAGATTTAATGATGGTGCATAATACCGTTTGGAAGTTTTGATGGGGGGAGGGGTCGAATGAGCTACTCGAAATTTCACACCTTATTTGCTGAATGGTGCCAGGCAATGATAGGATGGGCCTCTGCGGTGGCATGGGAAAGAGGGAGATGCTTTCTGAGAACCACAGACCAAAAACCAACTACAAAAAAACACATGTACAACACAATAGCTGACGATTGCAGTGTAAAAATGTCCCCTTGAAGGGTAAAAACATACACGTATACCCGCTCATCGCGTGTGTTTCACATCTTCCAAAATACATTGATAGGAAAGGAAAGGAAACGAATCTCGAACCACTTTAGCTCAAATGAGCTCAATGAACAGATGAGCTACTCTTCCACTGGTCGTGACAGAGGAGACAGACGCTATGTACTGTATTTACAGGTTCAGTGTACCGGGGAAATTCCCCTAGCTCTTTTCGACCAGCACAATGAACAGTGGACCACGGCTTAACGTCCCGTCCTAAGGATTGCGATCTTTAACGGTAGCGTGCATGTCGGGTGAGCGACACAGCCGGGATCGAACCCGAGGCTTCTAGTTCCAGAGGAAAGATCGCTAACCACTGAACTACGCACGCTATAACCATCTTCCATGGTTGCTTTATGCATACAAAGTCCAATCTTTCCCACGACCTATTTGCTGAATGGTGCCAGGCAATGATAGGATGGGCCTCTGCGGTGACATGAGAAAGAGGGAGAGCCTTTCTGACAACCACAGACCAAAAACAACAACAAAAAACAACACATGTACAGTTACAAGATGGCGGACGGTACGGATGCACTGTCACTTGAGCTCCGTGAGTAAATATGTTTTAGAGTAAATTACAGTTGTTTAGACCATAAATTTGGCATTTTTGAATACCGGATACATTAAAAAGTACAGATGGCTGGTAATAGGAGCACCAGAGCGTCAACTCGTGCGAAAACTTCAACAAAATGGTGGAACGTTCCTGCGTCGAAGATCCCGGCAAATGAGACAATACACATCGACTACAATGATGAGGCTAAAACCAGCCCATGTGACACAAAGTTCGTGACGACTCCTGACAGAGTTCCTGTGTGGGTGAAAGTGTGTAAGTTGCGTTACAACGAGGAGTACGGGAAACAAAATGGACAGAAAGTAGAGTGGAGAGTAGGTGACAAAGAAGACATCTTGATCATCACGGGAACAGAAACGACAGACGGAAAATCTCAGAAGACCTATGTGCTATCGATCCACTTCTGGAAAAACGGTACAATCTTTATCCAAGGATCAGCTTTCCTGTGGTGGACTGATACCATATTTCCCACTTTGAAGAAAAAAGTCGAGGAAACTTACAACACTCGTCAAAATGGCGACAAAAGCCAAACCGAAGCCACCGGAAATCAAGTCCACGATATCGGAAGTAGCCTAGCAGCCATGCCCGAAGGTAAGACTTTATTATCTTCTAATGCTGAGAACACTTCTTCCGAGATCACCGATCTTTCAGACGAAACCCCTGTCAAGGCCCCTATAGGCACACCGATGAAGAAAAACAGATTCAGAAAAGCTGTTGAGAACTTAATCAGCCCCTTCAGGACCCCGACCACTCCCTATTCACCTCTGAACTCCTATTCACCTCTGAACTCGAGTAATCCTGTCATGGACACTGAGGAGACTCGAACTCCATCCAGCTGTGTGAGAGATCCATCTACGGACGAGCACATTACAAGAGACATTCAAAAACATTACACGGATCTTGTCGATCTCGTCAACAATTTGCAAATAGACTTGAAGGCGCTGAAAGCTGAGCAAGATAAACAAAAGGGCGAATTTGACAAAGAATTGAAGACCGTCTCCCGTGAGCTAACAAAACAGCTGGACGAAGAAAAGACAAGGCATGCTAATGAAAGCAAGAGTGTGAACAGCCGCCACAATGATGAAATCGCCACCCTCACAGCCCAGTGTGAATCTCTCAGATGCCTTGTTGAAACACAACAACAACAGATTGTAAAACTACAGGAAGTGACGGACTCCATTCAGCTCTCACAATCCATCTCAAAGATGAGAACGTATGCAGAGACTGTAAAAATGAACCCAGGCAATCATGCTAATTACGCAACAATACAGCCAAATACACAAGAAATCAACTCAGACGTTGAACCGACCCAACCGGTTATGTCACAGGAACGGCAACAAACCCAAACAGAGCATGAGAGGTCGACAGAAATCAGGGTGTATACGGACTCCATATGGAAAGCTGTAAACGTCTCTAGAATGTTCCCCAATCGTTCAACACACAAAGACCAGTCATCCACAATATCCATTGCCACTAAGAAGCTAGAAACAGTTAATGATCCGGGGACATCATATGCTATACTTCACGTTGGATCAAACGACTTAGACAACTCCCAACATAACGATTCTTCTGTACAAGACTGTCTGCAGAGAACGGAAGAACTCGTCTCACGAACCAAAACGTCGTTCCCAAACGCCACAGTTGTCTTGTCACAAGTTCTGCCAAGAGGCAATGACCCAGATTCTACTCTTAACAAAAACATTAAAAATTACAACCAATCTGTCATGCAAAAGTACAAGGATGACGAGAAAATCCTGTACGTACGTCACAAGAAACTTTCAGTATCAAGACAGCTCTACAAACGCGATGGTATCCACCTAGATGGCATCACAGGGACGAGTCTTCTAGTGGCAGACGTCAAACGGACCATCTGGTCCCTGGAGAAGACACACCCTGGCCACAACAGCGAAACCCGGAATCAACACATGAGAAGCCAGCAGGGAGATAACACCCCTTCATCATCCCAGTCCCGACCACGACAGGACAACCGACCACAGCAGTACCGAGACCGAGGCAGACCAACACGATCCTGGCGTTCTGACAACCATACAAGCGGAGAGTGGAGACGTGGTCCTAGCGCATCTCATGAGGACATTATGAACTTGGCATACAAACTGAAAGGTCTGCTAAACACCCTTTAATGGTAGATGATGATACCAGCACCCGCCAAAGGAAAGTGTGACTTTCTAATTTTCCATCTTTCTTTCCTAGATCTCTTACTTTTGACACTATGACTCATTCATAACTTATTCAATATCAAGTAAAGGTACTCATTTATACGTAAACATTTTGGCAAACCTATATGTGATCAACAATATATGTAATTGCTCTTTTCATGTTTCCTTTTTCCTTTGTAATTGTGTTCATGGCATTTGACACGGCCTTGCGCCTAACTAGTTGGAATGTTCAAGGTAGTTTTAGTAAAAAGTGTATAGAAGTAGATTTTCTAGATAGCATAAGTAAGTTTGATATAGTTTGTATTCAAGAAACTTGGTTGAAACCAAATGATAATTTTCATATAGATGGCTATAATTATTTTCGAAGCGATAGAAAACTTAGGAAACGTTCTAAGAGAAATTCGGGTGGGGTAGTCTTCTTTTCAAGCAAAAGCTCACAAAAGGGATAACAAAATTACAAAGTAACAATTCGGATATTATTTGGAGTAAATTAGACAAGAATTTCTTTGGATTCGACAAGGATGTAATTCTAGGTTGCTTATATCTCCCCCCTGAAAATTCGCCATTATTTGCAGTAAATAAGAACACATTATTCGAAGATTTAACTGTTGACATAGCCAAATTCAACAACATGGGACATATTTTACTCCTTGGTAATCTAGATTCTAGAACATCTAACCTACAAGAACAGCTCTTTGATGGATTCGATGAAAATGCTTTTAAAATCCTTTTAAAACCCCGACTTAATACAGACACTATCAGTAACAGATACGGCAGGGATCTACTTGATCTATGCACAGCAGCTAATATGATTATGACTAATGGAAGGATTATTGGAGATCTCCCAGGAAAAAACCCCATGTATAAAATACAATGGTACAAGCGTGGTAGATTATTGTTTAACCAGTCTACACCTTTTCCCATTAGTACAGTATTTCAAAGTTCACGACCCAACTTGGATATCTGATCACTGTCAAATCTCAGTCTCCCTCAAAACAATCCTTTCAAATTTTAGAAACGAATTTCAAGAGAAAGCTCAAGCTCATGCTTGTCCCAAAAAATACATTTGGGATGACACTTCTTGTGAAAAATTTCAGGAGGCACTTAATTTACCACAAATACGAAACGACATACATCAGTTCTTATCAAAACCCTACACTAACAACCAAGCAAAAAATGTTGTTGAAGATTTTAACAACATCATCAAGACAACAGCCCACCTTTCACTTAAATCAATTCGAGTTTTAAAACGGAAAAAGAAACATACCACTAAACCATGGTACGATCAACAATGTCGGGATCTAAAGTCAAGAATAAGAGTCCTTGGGGCGGAAATTAGAAAATTTCCATGGCGACAAGAAAAAAGACAAAATTATCTATTTAAGGTCAAGGAGTACAAGAAACTGTTAAAAAAGAGAAAGAAACAATTTAATGAAGAAAAAATGTCATCTTTAACAAAATTAGCTAAAAGAGAACCAAAATCCTTTTGGAATGAAATCAATAAACTGCGAAATTTTGAAAATGGAACGAAGGTTGAGCCAGGAGACCAAATTACAACTAACGAATGGCTCGATCATTTCAAAACAATAAATAAGAACACTGTAGTCCATAATAAAGAAGAAGAACACACCGATAACATCATTTCATTGCTTGAACATAAAACTGAAAACCCGCTAGATTTTGAAATCACAGACGAGGAAATTGAAAATGGCTTATCTAGTTTGAAAAGCAACGAGTCCAGTGGAACAGATTCTATAATCAATGAAATGCTGAAATATGGCGCCCCCCAAGTCATACAGCCCTTAAAAAAAATGTTCAATCTCCTACTACAGTCTGGACATTTTCCTCAGCAATGGAGCCAGAGCACACTTGTTCCCATCTATAAAAGTGGCGAAACATCAAATCCAACCAACTACAGAGGAATAGCCATTTCTAGTTGTGTAGGCAAATTATTTACATTTATCTTAAACAAACGTTTACAGTATTTCCTGGAAAGCTCAAAGCTACTATCTCCTTTTCAATCCGGATTTAGGAAAGATTTCAGAACTAGTGATAACGTCTTCGTCCTCAAAACACTAATCGACCAGCAGACTTCCAAACCCGGGGGTAAATTATATACTTGCTTTGTCGATTTTCGGAAGGCTTTTGATTCAATTTGGCGAAATGGATTATTTTATAAACTTTTGTCTTCAGGGATAGGGGGGAACTTCTTTAGGATGATAAAATCAATGTATCATAACATAGAATATTGTATCAAAACCCCACATGGTCTGTCACCCTACTTTCAGTCTCTTTGCGGGGTGCAACAGGGTTGTAATCTGAGTCCTCTCCTATTCAACCTATTCATCAATGATTTTCCTTCCCTGCTTGATTCCACATCCTGTGATCCATTGATACTAAAAGATGCTAATATAAATAGCATATTTTGGGCCGATGACCTTGTGCTTGTATCAAAATCAGAATCAGGCCTAAAAGAATGCCTGAGGACCCTGGACCAATTGTGTTCCCTATGGAAATTATCAATCAATAAGAACAAGACAAAAGTAATGATTTTCTCAAAAAATGGACGGACATCCAATTATAAGCATTCTCCTTTCAAATCTCAAGGTCAAGCTTTAGACATAGCTAAATTTTACACATACTTGGGAGTACATTACGCCGTCAGGATCTTTTAGTCGTGCCATTAAACAGTTAAGACTGAAAGCTTTACGTGCCTCTTTTAGATTAAAATCATTATTATCATCAAACTCAAATCCGTCAATCTCCATAGCTATTGACCTGTTTAACAGTTTGGTGAAACCTATTCTGCTTTATTGCAGTGAACTCACTGGAATTAATGTACAATGTAGAGACCTAATTTTCAAAGGGATTAAGGAATATCCCAATGAAAAGATCAGAACATATATAGATACAATACTCCGTCCGATATTGGGGTCGGATGTTGGTTTACTGAGAGTTAGTCGCTTAGGAAGGATATCAGACACCTCGTCTGCAGTTGCTCGCCCTGTTGTTGTTCGATTCAAGAAGTATAGTGACAAACTGAACGTGATTTACCAGTCAGACACTCTGTTAAGGAACCAGAATGTCACACTAGATCAACCATAAATTTCCTATGAAATTCCTGACTTAGAATATGTACTTTTAAATTTTTGCAAAATTATACTACGTGTTCCAAAAAGTTCTATAAATGCCGCCGTAAGGGGTGAATTGGGCGTATTCCCGTTGTTCATTGACAGTCAAACACAGTTGATTAAATACTGGCTAAGATTGAAGAATTCACCTAATGACAGGATTGTTAAAAAAGCATATGACACTTCAGTCGAAGAAGAACATGACTAGGCTACTCACGTTCAAGATATATTATGTAGACATGGGTTCCAAAATGTTTGGCTTAACCCCGCAGTTAATGCCAATTATTTTGGAATCATATTTAAAGAACGTCTGAAAGACTCATTTCTCTCTGGCTGGAGGGAACAACTTAGACATTCCAGTAAACTACACGCATATTCTAAAATCAAAAAGCACTTTGGCATGGAAACATATCTCACATCAATTCATAATAAACTGTTTGCAAATAGCATAACAAAGCTGAGAATCAGTGCACATTGCTTAGAAGTTGAAAAGGGTCGACACCACAACACACCAGCCACTCAGAGATTGTGTCCCAAATGTAATGGAAGTGTTGAAGATGAATTCCACTTTGTGATGAATTGTCCAACTTATAGTAAAGAGAGAGATATGCTTTTACAGACTATTACTACTAAGACAAACTTCACCCTATCTGGTACACAGAGCGATATTTTCTATGTACTGTTGTCATGTCCGACTCCTATATCCATGTACATAGGTCAATTTCTCCATAAATCATTCGAAAAGCGAGCCAGAATTACCCATACATGACTATATATTGTAACAAATACACTGGTTTCGAAAATATTTTGTACTTAGTATTGTAGGATAGATTAGCCTTGTAGAACAGATTGTTTTTTCATGCCATACATTGTACCATGTACGATTGTTGAGCAATAAAGTTCACTTCATTTCACTTCTGTACAACAAAATAGCTGACGATTGCGGTGTAAAATGTCCTCTTGAAGGGTAAAAACATACATGTATACCCGCTCATCGCGTGTGTTTCCCATCTTCCAAAATACATTGATAACCATCTTCCATGGTTACTTTATGCATACAAAGTCCAATCTTTCCCACGACCTATTTGCTGATTGGTGCCAGGCAATGATAGGATGGGCCTCTGCGGTGACATGAGAAAGAGG
Source organism: Branchiostoma lanceolatum (assembly GCA_035149815.1). Classification (NCBI taxonomy): domain Eukaryota; kingdom Metazoa; phylum Chordata; class Leptocardii; order Amphioxiformes; family Branchiostomatidae; genus Branchiostoma; species Branchiostoma lanceolatum. The sequence continues at coordinate 3,809,100 of CM068881.1, forward strand.
GAGAGGCTTTCTGACAACCACAGACCAAAAAAAAATATGTAAAACACAATATATAGCTGGCGATTGCGGTGTAAAAATGTCCCCTTGAAGGATAAAAATCATACACGTATATCCGCTCATCGCGTGTGTTTCCCATCTTCCAAAATACATTGATAACCATCTTCCACAGTTACTTTATACGTACAAAGTCCAATCTTTTGTTTATCTAGTAGTTTTCCCGCCTTTAGTATCTCGCACCTGCGCACTCAAGACCCCGGATGTAGTTTTCTTCTCTGTACAGAAAGTTCTGGAGTACTGTCAATGCAACACGTGAGTTCGTATACGTGTGTGAGTTGTGATCTTTACCCAAGAGACAAAGACTGTTGAAAAGTGGTTGTCAAGGCAGGTTATACAGTATAATGTTGATATTGGATGAACACATTGGGACTCTAGCACCCTTCAGGATAGTCTTAGAGACCAATTACAGGTTTAGGCTCATGTAATGTTACCATTACAGCCTCTAGTATTAGGCAAGAAGTGCAAGTATGCCATACCGAGCTTTATATATCCATGTAGGTGAGTCGTGTAAAGTTTTTGTGTTTGAAAAAGGGTCTCAGGAGTGAGATATCTAATATCATACTGCTCTTAGAAATAGTGTGACTCTCACAAAGGAAGGGGTGAATGCCAAGTCTCTATTTGAAGTGATATTTACAGGACATGCCTCAGCTATCTTATGAGGACAATGATCTTGTACTCTGGAATATAAGAGATTTCCTTTTCGTTTCAAACATATTTTTGTAAGTTAGACGTTCATACACCTGCAATTTTCACACTTAGAGAATTAGAGGTTACTTTGTTAAAGCTTTTTCTTTTCTCTTGTTCATGTAGAGATATAGATAATGATTTTAGATAATTGTAGTACTGTAGATATGTTTAAGTGTAGTTTCTAAAAATCTGATAGTTTTAGATTTTAGTAACCACTTATCCAACTGAAAACATTTTATACTCTGTTTTAAAGATACCATTAACTAACTCTGTTAAAGAAAGAAATAGAAGGGAATGTTTATCTAGTAGTTTTCCCGCCTTTAGTATCTCGCACCTGCGCACTAGGTACCAGGGGCCAAGACCCCGGATGTAGTTTTCTAGTCCGTATACGTGTGTGAGTTGTGATCTTTACCTAGTTTAACATCTTTCCCACGACAATTTTTGGAGATCGTCATTAGATTTAACATGCACTGCTTTCTGTCATCAACTTGTGGCCCTTTCGGGGCTAAAGGAAAAAAAATAGCCTTATCTCCTTAAAAAATGAGTAAAACGTGGCATCTGCTACAATTTGGCGACCATGAATGCTCAGAATGGTCCTCATGTTTGATATATATCCTACCTTGTAACAACAAGTCAATCTGCAGGCCCTTCTCTAACTGTACTAGCCAAACTGCACAGATACAAGATGTGACTTAACGTCGCGTAAAGAAAGATATGAAAGAAAGAAACGTTATATATCCTAGCCAATCTTGAAACAAGTTATATATCCTAGCCAATCTTGAAACAAGTCAAATGACCTTAATCAACAGTCAGCAATATCCACAAACAGACCAAGGATATAGACGTGCTTCAGACATGGGAGTTGCGGTACAACATAGCAGGAAGCCATCATGTAGTTTTCAATGCTCGTACTTTGTTGCAAACTCTATAGAAATAACAGCAAAAATTACCAACACAACGGTCAGACCTCACCTGATAGTTTAGCTGTCGTACCTCCTTCCTGGGAACACAGAGGGCAAAAGAGGCAGTTTCATGTACGTAGCTGCTTATGTGGGTGAACGCCCCTTAGGTGTTGCCCACTTGGCTTAAGGGGGGTTATGAGATTTCTGTCACAGCGAGCCATTTTTTTAAACGCCGAATTTGAGTTTCTGGATGGAGTTTACACGCACAAGCAAGCTATGACAATTGCCCGTGAATTCGTCATATGTTTTCGTTGGCCACAAAGCTGTTCAGCGGACTACCTGGAACTCTAACACACTAGATGTACCCTCTATTACTAATGTGGTCCCGCCCGCCAACAAACTGGATTTTCTCGAGTTATTCTAGCTGCCACCTACTTGACTTGGGGTAGTTGTGAGATTTTTGTCACAGTTGTGTATAAAATGAATCGTCTAAAAATGTTGATTTTGATTTTAAGGATGACGTTTACATTTACAAGCAAAACTCATCCATAATATAGACTCTTTGTCACAAAGCTGCTCCATGGACTATTTTGTAACTTCACCACATTAGAAAAAAAACACCTCTATAACTAGTGTGGTTTGTCTAGACTTTGTCTACCGAAGTATGGGCGATACATAGCTATTCACGCCCGCGTTTCCATATAAGGCAGCATGTTTTTTAGATCTGATCGTTACTCACATGGCCGGCGTGGGAACCACTGTAAAAACCCATAGGGGCGAGTACGCCGCTCCCGGGATTCGAACTTAAGCCCCTGTCACACTTGTGCGTATATACAAGCCCGCAGGAGTTGCGTGTTAATATGTTTTTGGTTTAGATTCAGTTTGCAGCCGAAGAAGTAATTTATTTGGTTTTATAACTAGACTGCTTAACGGTGGGTCAAAGTAGAAAATATCTTCCTCCCCGAAAATTTACTAGTACTTAAACCCAAAAAAATGTTAATGCGGAACTCAAGCGCACTTGATTATACGCACAAGTGTGTGACAGGGCCCTCACGCCGATCCCAATCCGCACGGCTTGGGAATTCAACACGCTAACCACTAGGCTAAAAGGCCCGGTTAGCGTGGTCAGTTAGTGGAGGTTGATCCCCACTGTTACAATATAACATGTTCAAGACTGTACATTTACCCAGGCACAGTTCAATATACAAGTTTGCTTTATGATTTATCCCAAATGTGCACGGTTTGGGATACTCGGGCACTGTCCAGGCACGGTTTGTGACAGTGCCTGAGTATCCCAAAATGTGCTTTTGCCCCAGGCACGCTTTGGGATACACAGGCACTGTCACGAACCGGCCTGGGCAGGGTTCGTGACAGTGCCCGAGTGTCACGAAACGTGCTTTTGCCCCAGGCACGGTTTGGGATACAAGGGCACTGTCACGAACCGTGCCTGGACACAGTCGTGAATGGGGGCCTACATGCCCTTGCGAGACGGGTATCTGCTGCACTTCCTAGTCAGATTGTCTTACCATCAATAAAGTTAGGGATGGTCACTGGCCGTCTTGGACCACAGATGGCCATAGATTGAGATTTTAAACCTAGTACCTTATGACCTGCAAGGTACTATCGGGCCTTACGAGGCTTTTCTTGGCGGGAACATAAGTGACAATCCTGCTCTCCACTAAACGCATTTTTTACGCTGCCACATACGAGAACGACTATAGACCTTGCGCGGTAAGGTATACGGCCCTTTTCCGTCATAAGTACGTCATAAGTACGATCCCTAGCCATCTCTCTCTATTATACAAAACAATGAAAAAGGTTTACGTCCAGCGACATAACAGAATAAACTCCTGAACCAGTAACAACAAGTTGCACGGAAGCGTCACGCATAACGTATTTCATATGTAATTCGACAACGCGTACTTCATCATGTTTTTCTAACTTGCACGATAGCTAGTATCTTTTAAAAGTAGCTGACGTTAAACCTTTATTTGAGGAACCGAATTTCGAACTGAATTTCAGAGAAGGTATACCATTAAAATTTGCTGTGTCGCATAATTTGCAAACTCATGACAGTCCAAGAGACTCATTCTGTAGGTCGTTGACCTAATTTAAAATGTCACGCATGAAGTAATCAATGGATTGTGTTCTCAAAGGTTGGAAATTGCGCAAACAAAGCTTACAACGCAAACAGCCGGGGTCTATATAAAGGTCCCATTACTTATACGCCATTTTTTCTGGCTGAAGTCACACCATTTGCCAGAAGAGACCTAAGGGGTTTATGTTAGAAACGTCAATTAATGCATTGTCACTTGTCTGAGTGACCTTGTCAGCTTTGTTATCGACAGCCTTCGATTCTTATTTTGAAATCTTCAAAATGTAGGAACTGTCATCTCAGAGGGTTGAATTCTGAAAATTTTCCGACCCCCCTATAAATCGCCCGCCCTCGGCGCTTGCTTGTGCCATAATCTACCCCCGAAAAACGAACAAAATCCTGGCTACGAGCATGGGTAGAGCAGACATATGCAAGTTTAGCTTGACGCCTTAGGTTTTTGAGTCCTGCATAATGCATTGGGAAGCTTCAGAATTTAGCGTAGAGCGGCTACCTGAATTTAGCATAATGCGTAGCCGGCCCTCCAAATTTAGCGTAGAGCGTTGTCGGGACGCCCCCCCCCCCATGCAGGCCCTGTGAATGGCACGGTTAAGGACGAATTTCTGTTGTAGAAATTCGTGCTAAGACGTCCGTCTGTTTGTGCCACATCAACTCTAAGTCCAAATCATCAAAGACAAGCGCGTAATGTATTTTGATGAGAGAGAGTTACGCTGATTCTTTCTCATCCCAGCGCCCCGAAAAAACAATGATGGCGGGCTGCAGGCCTAGGAAAAAACGCGTTGGGCAGACTCCTCCCCCTCAAAACACTAAGCTACGCCCCAAAGCACAGTATGGGACAAGACCCCCTGTGTGTCACGAACTGTGCTCGATTGGGCACGATTCGTGACAGTGCCCGAGCGTCACAAAACGTGCTTTTGCCCCAGGCACGGTTTGTGATGCACAGGCATTGTCACAAACCGTGCATGGGCTCAGTTCGCGATAAAGATTTCACAGCAAAAAACGCGAACATATAACAACCGCGAACATTTCTGCATTTACAGTTGGCCGAAGCTTGGGCAGTTTGTTTATCGGCGTCGGCCATCTTGTCTTTACTCTATTTGGATATGTTCATAAGATAGATGCGATATAGAATCCTATTCAAGAATTTAAAATTACCACATTGTTTTGCATTAGGCCACTGGGGGGCCCTTATTTGTGTCAAGTCACGTAATCCGCATAATTGATTAAAAATTCCAGTGCTTTCCTCAACAGGACTTAAGTACATGTTAAGTATGTAATTTATGGCAGGTGGAACATTAACCTATATAAACGATGCAAGTAAAGGCCTAATTTGCATGATTAATGCGAACGTGCAATAATTCTTTAGTGCTAAGTGATGGGACTTTCACACTTTTCACATATATAAGTTAATTCTTAAGGTAGAAATGTACATCACTATGCATAGATTGTATGTAAGTATGTAAGTCATTTGCATAATTTAGTTGGGTTGAATTCGCTTTTATGGGCTCATGGGCGATTTTAGAAGACCGTTTGAAAGGCCAGCGATAGATGGGAATGTTTCATATTACTTGATGGGGGTGATATGAGAAAGATCATAAATTTGTCTGATGACTTATTCTATAATCAACACACACAATGAACGTACTTAAATGAATACATTTCGCCAATATGATTTTCATGCTGTGCGTGAGTTTTTCTCTGATAGGATATAAGGATTAAAAACCCCAAAGAAGAAGAAGAAGAACCCCCATTGCGATGAACAGTTTGTTCCATGTTCAAAATGGCCGACTCCGTGCAAAAAGCGTGGTTGTGAAGGGATGTTTTTTCCTGTAAAATGCTTTTTTAACGCCTGTGGATCTGCCAAAAGACAACAAAGTATCTACAAAGTACTCTCGGGACTTTATTTCAAGGAGCAACACCTAAAAAGTACCCGGGACACACACAAAAGACGATTCGTGCGGCGGTTTTGACAGGTAAACTTTATAATTAGTAGGTCAAAGGTTAGCGTTACAGAAATCTACTTGGCCTTTACATAGTTATGCCTGTAGAGAATTCTGAGATCCTATAATTGGACTGATTTTCATTGGTGCTTCTTTTAAAAATCAGTATCCTGGGTTAGAAGTTCCGGCTAGGTCGACGGTCATTCGGTACTGGTTACCCAGTGCGGAGGTCATTCTGCACTGGATAACCGAGTGCCGATTTACAGATGTAACGGGTTCCGTACTGGATTTACCAGTGAATAGTGACTCTTCCATACTGGAAGCCGAGACCTCAAATTATTTCGGAACTGGGCGTCCTGTACTCACGTTCTATAAGTACTGGTAAGGATGATCCACTGTTTGGACCGACTGGACAGTTTTGGATTTTATATATTATAGTTAATAGTTACATTAGTCTGTACATTTGAATAATAACTAGAGTTCCACGACCTCATACCTTCGCCAAATGATTTTAACCTTTATGACTGACGTATTAGGAGTGTTTCTCATCAATCATAAATCATACCAGTTGATTGTCTTAAAATATAACATGTCCAAAGTATGAGCTTAACAAATTTATCATCAATTATGCAAAGGAGGCCCTTATTAGCATAATTTGATTCAACGATGTTCACATTCACATAACGTCCCGATGCCACAAAAAAGGATTAAATGTATGAAATTGCCGTCTTTTGCCAGTGTGGAATAGTAGAAGTTACTCATTAAGTATGCAAATAAGGCCCACATTTGCATATTTTCTATGTATCAACAGTCCTCTCTTCCTCAGTAACAATTTGAATTGTCATATCATGGAACAAAGCGGATTTTTAAAGTTGTCTCATTAATTATGCAAATTAGAATCTGATTTGCATAATTATCGTCCAATCATACGAAGCATCACAAAAACTATCCACATACCAAAAATCATGACCATCGATCAAGGCCATCATTTTATAGTATTTTTGCATTAATTATGCAAATGAGGTCTTCATTTGCATAGTTCATATCAATTAATATTTCTCTTTTCCTCAGTTACATATGTCACATGTTTCAGAGTCCTATCATGGAATTTGGCGGATGTATAAACTTTCCTCATTAATTATGCAAATTAGATACTGATTTGCATAAGACGTGTCTAATCATGTACATCATCACTCAAGCTATCTACCTACCAAAAATCATTACCATCCATCAAGCCCTTCTTGAGTTATTCCCTTTCAAAGTCAGACGCAAAACCTGCTCCTGCAGTTCCAAAAAAGCCGCTATGGGGCCCGAACCCACACCACTTACTCTCTGTCCAAAGATCTATCTACTACTCAAAAATAAGTTCCATAGCATGTCCAGAACACGAGATATCAAAACAGGAAGTTCCGCTGCAGTACCGTAAGAAGCCGCTAGGGGGCCCAAAATCTCATCGTTTTTAGGTCTCATCAAAACCTACCAATATACCAAATACCAAGACAATCCATCAAGGCTTTCTCGAGTTATCCTGTGACACTACAAACAGACAGACAGACAAACGCTACCCTCTGCATAACCTTCTCGGCGAAGGTAATAATGGCGTTAAACCGGACGTTGTCTTGACGCATGTCTGGGGTTTGGAGTACATGCATTTAATTAACTTATAGAAATTGCCGCCTATTCCTGAATCTTACAATTTGTAACGAAGTCCTTCTCTCCAAACGCAATCGAAGGCTTTCTTGAAGTCAACAAAACACGAATAAAGACGTTTATTTTCTGAAAGATATTTACTTAAAAGTGTATCAAGGATGAATAAGTTATCACTCGTTCTGAATTTGTATCTAAAGCCGGCTTGATTTGGAGATATGAGTTTATTTTCATCAAGGAATGCGATGAGGCGGGAGTTTAGAATAGATGTAAAAAGTTTTGCCAAACAGCTGGTAACTGAAATCCCCCTATATAGTTACTGGGGTCATCTTTGGCCCCGCCTTTATGTAGTGCGACAATGTGACTGTTGCAACATTCCTGGGGAAAATAACCGGAGGACTTGAACAAGTTAAATAATTTGGTAAGAGGTCCAATGAGAATGTTTGGGGAGCATTTCAGCATATCATTAAGAACCAAATCACCTCCTGAAGCTTTGCCGTTCTTGAGGTTCGAGATAGCTTGCTTAATTTCGTTCTTCTGTATGGGCATGTCTAAGTTATTATCTGACAGTGCCTCTTCTAGCTCTGATAATTTGTTTTTGATTTGCGTTTCAAAGCTGCAAGGGGATTCTGGTACATTTATTTGAGGATTCTCTCTATACAGGCTTTTAAAGTGTGAATGGAGAACTTTATCCGGAATTGATTCCTGAGTTGAAATTTTTTCTTATCTTTTTGGTTCTTACATTTCCCACGTTGTTGTTTCGTGCAACGCAGGGATAAGCACTTTTGACCGGTTTATGATTGGTTGATTTGGACTTTTCCTAAATGTTGATTGGTTAGTACCATTCTATTCTGATTGGCCAGTCTTAGAGTCTCCCAAAACTGCCTCCCCTGATTGGCCACCCATCGCCCCCTCCCATTGGCTACTCTTGAGCCTCCTTGCCGGCGATCTTGTAGATGACGGTCAGCTCACCCGCATCGCCGCTGGCCTGGCTGTTCGTCAGGCGTAACTCGATCTCCTTGTTACTCCCGTCCTCAGAAGTCTCACGTTCTGGAATTATGAAAACAACACAAAGTATAAATGCCAGTAAGAAAATAGCACATGCACAGACAGACAAAATGAGTCACAGTCGAATATTACGCAAACACAAACCCACACCCACAAAGTCACAGTCAAATAAAGTTACTCCGCTTTACTCCCGTCCTCAGAAGTCTCACGTTCTGGAACTATGAAAACATCACAGACACATGAACATTACGCAAGCACACCCACCCTCTAACTCAAAGTGTGAGTCAAATTAAGTAATTATTAACAGACACAGGCACACACGTGTACACATTCACTCACTCACTCACTAACTCACTAACTCACTCACTCACTCACTCACTCACTCACACAAAGACACATCCATCCATACAGAGACACACACACACACATACTGACACGCACACATTCACTCACACCCACATTGACCCACACGCACACACAGTCATACATACACACGCACACTTTCACTCACACTTTCACTCACACAAACAAACATACACTCACACACACACACACACACACACACATACACAAACACAAATGCGCACGTGCGCATGCACGCACACATGCACACACACTTACACACTCAGATACACACACACATGCACAGTCAAACATACACACACACCACACACACACACACACACAGATGCGCATGCACACAAACACAAACACATACACGTACGAGCACACACTCTCACACACGTACCCAGCTGTATGTTGGAGGACTGCTGCCCCTCCAGACCTTTCCTCTTGGGGCTCGGCGGGTACAGGCAGATTACGCTGAACACGTAGACGTTCCATATCCCGTACACGCCCGTCAGGAACGCACTGTTGATCTCCACCGTGTGCTCCTCCCCCACTTCCAGTGGCCCTCGTTAACCTGGGCACAAACGAGTAGAGACAAATGTTAAAAAAGAGAAAGTCTCTCAGCATGTTACCAAAATGTACCAAAGGTATTTATCATTCCTCCCCCACTTCCAGTGGCCCTCGTTAACCTATTAAGTACAAACGAGCAGAAACAAACGTTCAAATCCAGAGAGCAAGTCTCCACCTGTCACCAAAATGTGCCGAGAGTATTGCTTTCTTCAAAACCATGCAGTAACATGGAAGGCATTGCAACACACACTAAACTTTACATTTCTTATGTATATGTCACAGTAGAGATGGCAATTCAGGACAATCGGCGATTGTCCTAGGACAGATCGCGATCGCCATTTGTCCTTGGACAGACTGCGATCGCGATCTGTCCTAGGACCATCGCCGATTCTACTAATAGAGATTGCGATCGTAATCTGTCCTAGGACAAACAGTGATTCTACTTGGACAAATTCTGCGATCGCGATCTGTCCTTGGACAATCGCCAATTCTACTAGTAGAGATTGCGATCGCAATCTGTCCTAGGACAAACGGCGATTCTCAATTCTTATTAGATGGAAATGCTTTGGAAAATAGAATGAATCATTGCATTACATTTCAATCATGTTTAACATGCTACCTACATTTCACAATTATTACTAGTAACTATTTTAGGTGAATTAGTTCATATTTCATAATGGACAAATTTCATGTGAGTATGTTTTCTGATAAAATAATTTCTGATAAAGTTGAGTGACAAAATTTTAATAATGTGTGAAAGATATCAGTTGGAAGAAGGTGATCCAACAATGTTTCGGTATGCAAATTTTGAGGTGTCAAGATAATACTCACAGTTTCACACCTATTGAATTCACAACCTTAGGAGAACAATAACAATTGTAAAGTGATAAAACAGGTGTCGAAATATCAATCTCAGTTTGAAGATACTACAGTTTCACACCTTCAACATTTCACAGACATATACTGAATGATTACACAAGTTTGGCAGAACAATAAAAATTAGAGGGTGATCAAACATTTTTGCTGTATATTGCTTTTTCCTTTATCTTAGCATCAATTGAGTTTTGATCAGAGTTTGTATAAATACTAAATAAAATCATGGTTTATAAAAAAATATTGCTGTTTCCTTAATATCTTTATATCATTAATCTCTACTAGTAGAATCGGCGATTGTCCTAGGACAGATCGCGATCGCAGTCTGCCCTAGGACAAACGGTGACCGCGATCTGTCCTAGGACATTATCGCCAATTGTCCTGAATCGCCATCTCTACTGTGACATATATATAATGATAACAATAACATGTATTTTACATTACAGTAACCATTGATACCAGTTATGTAGTACATTTCCAGTTAGTATATCACAAATAGATGATTGAGTATCGGGGAAAAATTGCATTTTCAATACAGAAACTCCAGCGGTGTAGGAGAGACTTCTAGCGGCAGCCTTCAGAGATGCAATTTAGGCCAAGGTGTGCATGAGGCGGGCTGCCGTGAAGTGTCAAGAGACAACGGCTCTGTAAGCTAAAAATGGTATCTCACTTGACTGCGCCCAATTGCGAAATGCATTCGAACATTTGCGCAAGTCGGCGTCAATCGGCGCAAATATGGCGCCTCTAATTGAATGTCAAAATATTTGAGCTCGAGGTGAAGCAAAACTGAATAATTGTGAATCCCTTTTTATGAATATTAATGATTGTACTTGTACATTATTTTGGTGGTAACACTTTAATTTCCAAAAAGTCTGTCTTGTATCTGATTTGGAGTAAAACCAGAGAATGTGACATTTCGAGTGAAGACCACCTGTTTTACCTGTGCATCGCACATCGGTGTGACCGCAAGGGACAAATCGCAAGCGCTTTTATCTCATATCTTATACATATCTTCTTAAAATTTCTACACTCCTAAGCACATTAATTGTAAGACCACCCGTCAAATAGACGAAAGTTGATAGGATCTGAGATATGTCTCTGTCCCTCGATTTCTAAATACCATCTGCAAAATAATGTAAATGTTTTTATTTGTTTATTGTTATCCATATAAACAATTTCTCAAATGACTAAACTATGATATCTTAGATAGATTAAGGCAAAGTAATTTAACTTTGATAATGTTTCTTCATTTTTTTTAAAAATTTCATTCATTAAAACGTACAGGTAAATACCCACGGTCGTACCGTATTCAAGCAACACGCTTATCCTAACGCCAGCAGTATGAAATATACACAGTTCAACACAATAAAACAATGAAAAGACGCACTACACACACAAAGCTGCACATATTCTATGTCGTTAGTCATATCGTATAAGCCTACCGTTAAATATACATATTCATATTCTGTTTCACGTTATTTTTCACTCGAAACACATCACACGGCTTTTGCAATTTTGTAAAGCTTCTCATTTTGATATTCTAACATGTCATAAAACTCTTAAAATGACACATTAAAAATACATTAAACGTGGTATGGATAAACTCAACAGCTACAGGCTCTAATAAAATAAAAAAATATATAAAGGTAGGTAAACGGAACGTTCAAACTGATACGTTTTACAACAGATATCAATAATATAAGTTCTTTAAGAGACAACTCATGGGCTGTTACGTGTTTTAAGTCCGACTGCTCCTTTCCTCGGGGCAGTGATGACTGGCGCAACAATTTCTAACCACTGTTCTACTTTTCTTGCCATGGCGGTTGGTTACACTCCTCAAACTTCGTCAGTCCTCTAGGCTTTCTGGATAGACGCCTTTGCCGCAGCAAGAGGGATCCGGTGTTCAGCACTGGGTCGCCGACTGGTGATCCGACGGACCTGTGGGAAGGGAGACAGGTGACCGCGTTCGAAGCAGTCCAGGAGATGGGCTCTCATCCTGCTCTCTTTGTACCTGACCTGAGTCACATCCGTCCCCATTGCGATGTCTACAGCCCAAGCTATGGCAAACAGTCCGCAGGTAAACCTGCTACCCTGTACCTGCACACATGGTACTTTGACAGTCAGCACGTCGGTGTCCGTGTTGGCGGGTGACGCGTAGCACTGTAACAACTGGTGCTCCAACGATGCATTGATCTTACTTGGCAAACTGTTATAAACGCTGACATGTCCACCTATGGAGGAAGAGACCACCCAGTGGAGGATGCCAGCATGGTGAATCTGTAGACCTTCTCCGGAGACCCGTGTATATCCGTACGCAGACGCTCCAACTGCCGTATCTTGTAGTCCTGCCAGTCCTGGATACTGACGGCGGAGTAACATCTGTGCGGCATGGATGTGTTTGTCTGTCAGCATGTCGTCACTAAGGAGTACAGCCATGTCTTGAACGGTGAGCTTTAGATCGGAGATCCACATGTTTCGTGAAGGACGTTGCTGACCATTATCTTTGGTAATGGTCACATTTTGCATCTCACGTGGGGCAGCTGCAACCTGAATACACCTGGGCACCATCTGTACTGTTTGTTTTGTGGTACTGCGATTTACCCTCGAAAGAATGTCCTCAATTTCCTTGGTCTGTATCCTTATCTCGGTTAATAGTTTATGCTCCTTGTTTTCATGGTGATGTTTTTCTTCTTTCTGATAATCTTGTTCCAGGTTTTTAATTTCGGTATCAATGTCAAAGTTATCGCCGTTTGCATTAGCTGGTTGTTGAGCGACCTCCATGCCCGCAGTGGTGTTTTCATTTTCTTCTGTTGCTAACTTACCATCTTCGCGAATGATATGATAAGAAGGGTTACAGTGACCACCTTTCAAGAAGCTGGGTACCTTTGTCTTCTTCGGGTGTTGTTCCTGTCGGTTTGAAGGCAGGATAGAGTTGCAGATGTCCAGGCCTTCATCCAGTTTAGCCCGAATGATGCAGATGTTGGTCTTCAGCTCTTCCATCTCCAGAACACCTTCGCAGCAAACATGAGAAATCGGTCTTAATTTTCATGTCAATAATCATAAATATGCATCGCTACACCTGCTTGTCAGGATGTCTTTTTCTTATTTGTTAAAGTAGCTACATGATTGCAAAAATACCAGAGCCAGAAGTGATGTACTTCTGCTTAATTTACCTAGTTTATCTTCCTTTTTTTGCGGGCTGTGAAACCCGAACATGGCCTCAAAGCTCTTCCAGATGTGATCGGCAAGTTCAAGGTCATGGTTGACGTCAACGTCAGCGGAAATGGCGTCACAGATGATGGTCATGAGGAAGTTCATCAGGAGGATGAAGATGCAGATCATGAAGGTGGAGAAGAAGATCGGTCCGATGAGAGGATTGGAATCCAACATGTCTTGGGCGAAGAACCTGGGATCAAAACACTCACCATTAGACAACGTCCTTGATAGCACTACTTGCTAAAGTGTAAAGGATACGACATCTTTCACATATAAAATGTTCACCTATTTAGTAAAACTAACCTGCCGAGCATCATCTCGAAGAGTGCAAACGCTGTATGGTACAGGTCTGTGTAAGACCCCATTTCGCTTCCGAATATGAGAAATCCTGAAAGCAGAGATAAATAAATAAGGCGTCAACATTGAGTATTTTACAATATTTGATAACAGCAGAAGTCCAAAGAAAATGTGACATGGTTTTAGAATACTTACCTGAACTGATAAAAGCCATGAAGGCCACGGCAGCAACAACTATGAACGACATCAGCTCCCCCTTCATAACACCGGGAAGGGCCAGAAGTTTGCCGATTGGTTCACTGAAGCGGACGACGCGAAGTATAGAAATGGTGTTGATGAAGACAACAAGACCCAAGATGTGATTAAGGCAAGCATCCCAGTATGCAGCAGTTTGCAGGTCAACAAAGCGTTCAAATCCCAGCTCACCTGGTGGATAAAAGACAAAAATGTCATCAAAGGGGTACTTTTATTCAAGTCAACAACTATGAAGTTAAGTTAGAATGATGGAATTTAATGTGTCATGCGGACGTAAAGGATACCGCTTGATTGAGGAAATCATTCATACAAAACAAGAATGTTGTTTATCCAAATACAAGCAACAGGTTGGGCGTACCTTTACTTTTGGCGACCATTTCGAGTGTTTCAGATGCCACTAGATATCGCTTGATGAAGACAGAGATTGTTGTAGCTGTACCGATGAGGCTAATGCACACAAGGGCGTTCCATTTCGAAGTGAAATATTTCCATCCCGTGTTTTTCATTGCTTTTAGTTCCTTATAAACCATTACTGCGAGGACGAGTGTGAACAGAATGTGCACTAACAAGTCCTTATAGTCAGCATCACTTTCGTATTGAAACAGTTTAAACGAAGTGATGCTTGCTCTCGGCAGGAGATGCCCTACTCCGGAACGATCAATGATCATATTCACAACGCTGAACAGCTTTAGGCTGGGGTTGTAGAGGTTCAGCGCGAGTGTCACAGATTTTGTGTACTTGTCGATAAAATTGTTTTCTTTCAAGACGCGAAAGAATGAAACCGCGGAGTCATGACCCAAAGGCACGTCAAACGAGTGGCGATCCCTGCAGTCGAATGTGTCGTTTGAATAAGTTAACATCTCCTCAAACTCGAATCGCCAACAGGTACCAGATACGTTCCCCGGATGAAAGTTCCAGCCGAGGTCACTAACAGACTTGATCGCCATGGAACCTGCACCGATGGGCATAAGATATTATTGATATGTACCAGATGTTTTTTAAGTGGACATAAGAATTGTTAGCACCTGTCCCGTAGAAAAATAAAGACATAGAAGATCATGTCAACTTCTCAAGACGTACCTGCAAGTTGTCTAACTTGTGTCAGACGTGGGGGGCCGAGGCGGAAGGATCCAGTGTTGTGCGCAAACTGTCGGTCTAAGTACTTCATGTCCCTTCCGTTGTACCAGGTAGCTGGGTACAGAGTCGGCAGCAGGACGGCCTCAGCCCAAGCGTAGAACTGGTCTGGAGTTTTAATCTGTAAGCAAAATTTACATTGTAATCCTTACAGTCTATGAACGTTTGTGAACAATGGCAGAGTAGAACTGGTCTGGACTTTTAATCTGTAAGCAAAATTTACATTGTAATCCTTACAGTCTATGAACGTTTGTGAACAATGGCTGTGAGTGATGCATTCAGATAAAGGGATACAATTTTAAAACCAGCAGTAGTGAACCCTTTGCTTACGGCATCATATTTATGCAGAATATTGTTCGACAATGACTGTGTCTCATAGAAGGCTTGTTGGTCTCTGTCCGCCTGGGCGATGTAGAAGAGGAGGGCCACGAAGATAAACAGAAGAAGAAACTCCTTCAGTACCGAGGCTGACTTCTTACTCAGTTCTTTCTTCTTCCTAGCTGATTGGCCATCGTACTTGGCAGGTGGATTGACCTTCTTTGGTGCTATGATTTCAAAGCCATGGATAGACAACAATGCCAACATTATCAGACAAAGATTAACCATATTCAAGATACATTTTAGTTGATGATGTTTTCAAATTAAGTCATTTAAAACCAACCATACAGACGTATTCTGAATTATGTAATTACAATTATTGGGTTTATCATCATATCTGTGTAATGAAAAAGTAAACAATAGGTAGTCGTTATTTTTCTAGATTTTGACCGTTGAAAAAATATTTTGAAATAAAAAAAATAGCATAAGAAGAGAAGGTCAGAAGTCTAAGATTGAAATGTTAGACGTGTAACCTGTTGAGTTCCACAGGTTCAGCTGCAGGTCTTCCTTCTGAATAGCCGGCGGATTGGCGAGGAACGGGAGGCTAAAGATGGCAGCCAGGAGCACAGCAAGCACGAATATCTGAAAATGGATAACTATCTACCACTTATTGGCCACGATAGTCGTTACATTCATATGTCTTTGTTCTTTCAAATAACAATCTCCATCAGTTGTAGCATTTTAAAGTCAAAATCTGTTCGGCTTCGATTTCTTTGGGGATCAAATACAGCTATAATCATCATTGAACAATTTAAGTACCATAGATTTAATTGTCATTGATTCTAGTCCAAAAGTTATTAGCGCTTTTTGATGCGTTGCTAGCGAATGATAAAACGATATGCTCAGCGCCATGATAGTCCCAACAGCCTGTAGGAAATGTCGCTCTTTATCGTGGAAAAAAAGTTTAACTGTTTTCCAACACAAGGTTAAGAATTGGTCACATTATGTGGTTATCATTAAAAAAAACTTACCTGAAGAGTGTCCATCACACAGCTGGACCCCATGAAGGACAGGATGAAGGCCTTCATCCAGGAGTCACTCTTCTCCTTCCCCCAGTCCATACTGTACAGGAGGACGAAGAACGCAGAGCTGTTGGACACCAGGAACACGGTCACCCACGCCACGTACTTGGCAAAGCGGAAAAGGGTTTTTCGGAAATATCCTAAGGTTCAACATAAATGGTATGAAGACAAGGTGAAGGGATGTCATACAGCCAAACTTTTATCTAAAACCTGCCACTAGGCTTAAGTACAATGACAAGAAGTGTAACATGCTAGATACCTTTATCCAGATTCCCAGGCACACATGATATGCAAGCGATCCGCATATCGAAACTATGACATAATATCTCTTTATCTATATTACATAACCTCATAAATGACACATGGCTGCACTTCTTGAGTAGCGCGTCTGCTTCCCTCCAAATTGAGATATCTTTAAGCATTTATTACGGAGTTATGGCAGTTTTCTAACAGGACTTTGAAAAGCACTGCACAGATACGCTAGGCTGTCTTACCTATACAGAGTGATTCCATACCTTGCTTTGACGGGCGGATCGACATCTCCGAAGTGTTAAAGGACAGTGACTCCTCCATGCGGAATAGTTGCAGGAGCATCAGATTCACGGGGAGTACCGTCAGTACAGTCATGAGACTGACGTACAGCTCCTGCTAAAACGTGATGAACAAAAAGACACGTAGCAAATTAATGAGGCTTGGAAAACAATCACGTTAAACGGTATAAATACTTAATGCTGTTGCTAGTAAGGATATTTCATGAGGATGCTCTCTGTAAGAATCACATATGATGAATTTATGATAACAAAATGATATATTAAGTACGCTGAACAGATAAACATTACCTCTATTGCGAAACGAACGAACCCCAGGTTCAACACTATAGTGTCAACAGTTGTGTTTTCTGTCTTGTACCACATGGCGCTGGCCAGCATCATGGTGTTCAGTAGAGTAAAGCAGCAGGACAGACGCTGGGCCTGGGTGAAGCTGAAACCTACTCCGGACAGAGACATACATGAAAAATAAGGAATGGTACGCATAGCCTTTTCAAATATTATATTACACTAAATTTGTTGATGCATTTCCATTCCCTTTGATCTTTTCAATTAATAGTTATGAATTCTTCTTAAACGTATCTATTGACAGTTCCTTTTTTCATTTACTTACCCGGCGCTGCTACAAGGGCAGACGCCCACAGATGTTTGTCGTAGAACACATCTCTGCTTGCCTCGTTGAAGGCATTGGTGAATGACGTCAGCTCCTCCTCGGTGCTTGCGTGAACCACCTTCTGCACTTCACCGTCCCCTTTTTCTGACGATAACCAGTCATTGCCGGTGAAGAAAGATCTGAAAAATTACTATAACTTTAGACTAAGGACCATGTGTGCATCGATGTGTGTTTTGTACTCAGTCATGCTACATTTTCTTTCCATGATAGGAATGCAAAGTCGCTAATGAAACAGACATGCCATTATTACTTTAATCATGAAGACCATATCCAGTCAAGTTCACTTACGTTGCTGTGAAGAGGGGAGTTGTTACTTTTCATACCAGCAAAATCTTGCAAGGCAGATTGCAATCTCTCAAACCCAACATGCCAAGATAGAATAAAAGGTGTTGTTGGGCATTGCTTGTAGTGTAGCAAAGAGACAAAACTCAAAACAATTTCGATAAAGAGGTCGGTTTTTTCCCATCTTACGCCACATCCTTTTCTATATCTCTGACGATAAAACTTCCGAGGAACCACGATGACGTGTCGCCTTCCCCAGAGTTGTCATGCCAGATGTGCAACGTCATCACTTCTCCAAGTGACTCTCGCACAGGCATGACAAAATGCAAAGTGCTTCCTCGCACCAAAGCCTGTAATTAGCAACGATGAATAAAGATTATATCTCGTTTACGTTGTTTATGTTGTTTGGGATGTTGCAATGCTACACAGAGTTTGCGCGAAGAAAACTGATGCTTAATTTGAACAATATATCAGGCACCTCTTCCATTATAATTGTCATCTTCGTCCTTTGCCTTTAATACATCAGCCATAAAAGCAAACCCATATGTCTTGCTGCTATGTCTATAACATACTGTTGAGTCGATTTGGCGCTTTTAAGAAGCATGCGATTATCAATATTGTATGGGTGTTTCTGAAGGGCTTCTATATTTGTAAACAAAACAGCAAACGAATGTCAATACAGGAATCTTGTATGGTATACCTAAAAATTTTTAGTTATGAACAAATTGTGAATACTGAGAACGTTACTGAGCTACAACACCGACCTCTCCTTCTGGGTTCAGCATCTTGACTGGAGATGTGCCCTCTGACCCGAAGAGTTGGAAGCCGACCCGTGATGTGGTCCCTGCCCCGAACATGGACCCGGTGGTGACCGTGATTTGATAGACGTGTGGTACAGGCATCCTGTCAGGAGGGAGCAGTGTCACTTTGTCCAGCGGCTTTCTTTGGTTGTTATCTCCTCCTGTCTCTCCAGAAACGGGGCGTATCTGGGACACCGGATGACGAAAAGTCATCTAAGGTAGTATAAAAAAACAACTCTCAGCCATGAGCTTATACAGCTGAATGAATTTAGCTTTATCAAAATCAGTAATTCCAAAATTACATTGATCTAGATCTCAGAACAAATACAACATAATGAATTGCAACGTAACACTAATCATACAAATCTACCTATTCCGTGACACGGCTATCTGATGCATTTGCTCGGCCACTGTACGTATCAAATCCATATAACCTGTAAAAGGTTTAGGCAATATCACGTTTAAGATGAAAAAGCATAACTGTTGAAAGATTGATAAAGATGAAAAATGAACCAACTTTGCACTTACCCATATACGGTGAAAGTCAACGCACAAGAAAACCATGAGTAGGATGTACAGGATGTACTCAGTCACTACGATGGAAAAAACTACATCGTTTTCGCTCAGATGGCGGAAGTTCTTGAACGCGTTGATGAAGTTGATGGAGTTGGGAAGTGGAAGAGTCATGGTCCCCACGGAGACCTTCCTCTCCGTCATGTGACACCGGCAGCTGATGGTCCCATGGTCCAGATCAATGTCAGCCTGTCGTGGGTTCAAGGTTACACGATGAAAATTATTGAGGCAGGAATCCGTGTTATGTATCTTAACAGTACAGAAACAGTTATGGCAACCTCCAGACTTTTTGTTCCTACCTTATGGTAGAGTTTGTTTAGGGCCAATGACAAAAGGTTAATTACATTCAATTTGTCTCATTTCTGGTTTCCTGTTTTAACCTTTTTTGAATTGTCTTTCAGATTACCCCCAGAACTTGTTCATTTTTGTCCTTATATGTATTTTTCTTTTGTAATTGCTGATGAAAATGTATTCCAAAGCAAGCATGTACAAAAGGTAACTAGTAGGAATGCTTTAGCTTGCTGGAGCAGTCTTTTACTGTCTTTAATTATACGCCTGGCCACAACTGGCCAACTCAGTGTCTCAGTCTTTACCCACCCCCCGCGACCAAGTCTGTTTGAGAGACGGTCGGTAGGTGATAATAGCTATAAATGTTCTAACGTCACAGCCCTCCAGCTTCCATTGATTATTACTGTCCTTCCAAGATGAGCATCCTACAGCTGATATCGACAGTGTGTAGTCATCCTTGCTCAGGATCTGCACGGTAGGCTGCTGTTGGTGTTTGGCAAAGCTGACCGATCCTGTGAAGTATAAATGTATATACAATTTTCACCATCGCTACAAGTTAGATAAACAGACAGCATAAAGATGAAGTATGTTTCATGG
Source organism: Branchiostoma lanceolatum (assembly GCA_035149815.1). Taxonomy (NCBI): domain Eukaryota; kingdom Metazoa; phylum Chordata; class Leptocardii; order Amphioxiformes; family Branchiostomatidae; genus Branchiostoma; species Branchiostoma lanceolatum. The sequence goes on from CM068881.1 coordinate 3,829,308, forward strand.
GGAAAACGCACCTAACTTCTGTAGTCCAACATACAGAATCCGTCCGCCATGGTTAGTTGTGTTGGGGATGAAGGATGTTGAAAAATTTGTCCCCCGAAGCCAAGCTTCATATCCGTCTTCCTTGATAACTCTTTTCTCGTCATACTTTTCTTCAGTCGGAGGAGATCCGTAGGAGATGTAGACGTGAAATGTCGCTTCTACATCCCACCAGTTCATACGGACAACAGGGATGACGTTATCGTACTGAACATTGAAGGCATGGTACGCCATTGTTGTGCCGTTGGTGTTATCATCCGCCGTGCTCGGTCTTTCTGTCGTTACCTGTGATGGCCGGCCGGTTGGCTGTCCTCTCTCTTGGGACGGTACAAATGGAATATCTAGCTTTACTTCTTGACCTTTGCTTTCGCTTCCGGAATTCTTTGATTTGATCGTCAGAAACGTCACTGATGACGACATGTTTTGTCCTCCGGTTGATTCACTCCATGAATATGGGTTCTTCTTGAAAAGAACCGTCTGTAACACACACAAAAAAGTTCATGGATTACTATTCTAACTGATGTAAGTTCAAGACACGAAGAGACTTCAACATTTGTTGAACAGTGAGCGCTGTCTCGTGCACATCACTTTATATTTAACGATATTGTAACATGCTAGTAAAATGGAAAAGGCATTGTGCTTGGGGGCTGCTTGTGTTTGTGTGTGTCTTTCCTACCTTGACATCCCGCATGTCGTGTGTCTTAGACCCAGGTGTTGGTGGGATAGTTGCCACAATGTCTCCTGAGTCAAGGATGAGTTCTTCGTCGGAGGAAGACCTCGCCACATTGACAGCGAGGTTTTCTGTTTTAAAGCTTGAGTGATACTCTACATCCTCGGGCTGCAACGCCAGCAACCTGGTCCAAAGATGCCACAATTGACTGCGACGCCTTTCGTTGCTTAATTAGATAGAAATACAAAAAGGGTTAATAGTGAAAAGAGACCTTCAGCAGTTATTTTACAAATCAGAATAAGAGATTTAATAATAATGAACTGTTATGATATCAGAAACCATGTTCATTACGAAACTTCACAGGTCATTTAAATTCTTACCTTGTCCTCTTTTTCCTTCTCCTTCCCTTTTAACATCTTTAGCTGCTGCTTGGGGGAGAGGTCAGTAGAACTCGTGTCGATAAGATCACTTTCTTACACATTGTCGGAGTTACTGTCAGTCTGTGTTTCCGTTTTCGGTAACGCATCGATAACTGCTGAAGCCGTCTGTAACAAGGCTGAAAGACAAAGAAGAAAGAAATTAGTTTCAAAACAAATTTATCCGATGGCAATGGCTTCATATGTATTATAAGTTTTTATACACGTCAAAGGTTTCAAGTAAAATATTTCTGGGAATTTTAAAAAGTCAGAGTAGATTAGATTAGATTAGAGTGAAAAAGTTGAATTGCTATTTTTTATTTAATTTAATTTTCTATCATGGCCTCTGCCAGCAAAACAGTCATTTTATGGTAGTCCCACTGTAATGAGTTCTTGAATGAGTTTCACTCTGGAACTAGGAATTATATGAAGATAACATTAATCATTCTCACCATCTGCTATGGTCTCCATATTCTCAATAGATATGTCCTGTGATCCTTTAGCAGCAGAAGCAAGTTTCTCTATGATCCCCGCAGTAGTTTGCTGTCCAGAAAAGATACAAAATAAATCCTAAAATAGTGTTCCATGATTAAGAGGCCGGCGCATTCCTCTCTATGAACACCCTATGTTTCTTACTACTGTGGACAAAATTACAGATCATTCGAGACAAAGTAGAGCTAAGCTCACCAGCACTGACGGTGGTATCTCTGACTCAAAGCCATCACCAGGTTTGATGATCTCGTTGATGCTGGACGTCACTGCAAGAATGTCCTCTGGTCCCACTACTTCTGGTAAACTTTGTTCCAGGCCTTGCACGAGCTGCTGGAGCTATCAAGTGTTCAAGGGAATAGAGTATCAGTAATAAAGTATTTTGACATCCGTTTGCTGGGCAATACAGAGGTAAGAGAAATATCGCTGCATAGAAAAATAATTTATTTTGGACGCAGTTGTTGATAGATAAGATGTAAGTTTATTTGGTATCAATGATCAAAAGGTGTCGTACCTTTTCACCAGGGTCTTCGGTAGTCCATTTGGGAGAAGTTGTATTTTCTTTTATGCCTGAAACATACTCAGATATTATCTGTCTCAATTCAATAAAACTTTAATATTCAAAACATGTGGCATCATACATTTTGTGAGACAGTACATCGTCTGTTTTCTGAGAATATATTACAAACAACTTACAACAACCCCCCTTCAACCCTCTCCACACACGCACTCCTAAAACACTTACCTGCTGTCGATCTTTCTTGGATACGTGGAGGCTTCGTTGATTTCCCTGTTGATGGTACTGTGAACAAGAGTAACATGTCATTACATATATGAAGTTACGTAATGGAAATTGTCAATTTAAAATCATTAAAACTACGCATTGCTTGTGAGATGCTTAATCTTAAGTCATGATAAAAGTATCAATTTTCTTTTGTATTTGTCGACACAATTTTCGATGCCCAATTAGAAGGGTTTTGTCAGGAGCTTCAACTATAACGTACTCCATAACAATACGTGATGTGCACGTGATATCAATTAGATAACACTGTTGAACTCTTACTATAGTTTGCAGTGGTCCGTTGGCCTGTTGTTGTGTCGTCAACCAAGACAGTCGTTGATTTTGATGCTACAAAATGATGAGATTAACATATCTTTCATGACACACGTTAACGGTATATAATCATTTACAACTTGCACATTTGTAATTCAACTTGTAGCGATTATAAGGGGCATCTTCATGTGCTTTTGAGAATCTAAATTTCAAGTCCTAGTGAAAGTATAGTAGTATTTTCAATTCTAAGTTTAGCCTCCATTTAAACAACTACTGAAATGTTTTGTCAATGATGTACCTACTATATAGACATTTGCAGAAACAAGAATTAAAGACTTGTTTTCTTCACTAATACATTCGAAGACATAATTACTGAATATCCCTTAACCTTTTATGACGTAGAACTTCACGTTTGCGTATTCTTTACTATCGGACTTCACTGGTGACATCGTAATAACGTGTGTGACAATCAATTGCGCAAAGATAGATTAACAAAACCAATTTGTATGTACTGTTAAGGTAACATATACATCGTTATACATAATAGTACCTTCGATTTTCAAAGCTGTTGTCGACTCTGTCCAAAACGGAGAAGAAGTTGTTGGAGTAGTTCTATCTGCTGTGGAAGCTTTTATTGTTGTTTGTGAAGATTCAAAAGTGCTGACCTCCAGTGACGACATAGAGACTATATGGACAAAGCATATTTCTTAGATGTTTTATACGGCACAAGTTAATCGTACAAGAGTTAGGTTATTAAAACATCAATGCTTGTTGCTATATAAAAAATCAGCATAAAATCCACCATAGTCCAAGAAACAATCGAAATATTTGGAACATGAATTGCAAGGTTAAACAGCTGGATAAACTTTCCATAATAATGATATTTCCTATCGAAATCATTCTATCGTAAATTATTCGCTTTAGATTTTTAACAAAATACAAACAGACATTATACCTGTACTATTTGAATAAGTGATATCCACGCTACGACTATGCTCGCTATAGGCCGCCATCTTGATGACGTATGTGGTTTCTGGTACAAGACCTGTGATGTTGTAGGACGTTTTGTGCCCATCAAGCCTGTACGAAAAACATTTGACATAAAGTTGATGATTGTATTGCTTTTGAAGAGGTTGCTACAAAATGGTGAGATAAACATAGCTGTCACGACACACGTAAACATTGTATAGCCATATAATTCCCTATTGCAAATCATTTGCTGAAGGTACACATTATGGCAAAACGTATTTAGAGATATTTATCAGGGACAAGGCGATTCTACATATGGCTATAAACATGTTGAAACTATTTCAGAAGAAAATAATGGAATTCCGCATGTCAGTTGATACGCTAATAACATTGATAGTAACCGTTTGACGGTTACGTTTTACTTGCTACATTTGAATTAGTATATGACCAACTCTCTCGTGGCAAATATTGAAGATAAACTCGATTATAAAATGGTACATTCCTTCACACTTTGAACTCGCTAGATATTGTGAGCTCTAACGATGTTTACATGACACATCGCTTTAATGTCTTCGCAACGAGTTTTTTCTACCTCATCAATGTTCCTTCTCCGCCATATTCATCTGAAATATCCAAGTCGTAATACAGAATGTTTGCCTTAGATGGCGTCCATTCAAGGTACATCCATATCGTGCAGGACTTGGTGACTCTCAAATTCGAAGGTGGATCTGTGTCTGAAGATAAAATAAGCAAGTTATGTAATTGGTATATGATACACATGTATAAAATTCACTATCAGCAGAATTAGAGCAGTAAAGTAAAAATCAAAGTTAAAGTCATGAACGATGTAAATCATGCAAATCCATGTCGTATTACATGAAACAGTGGAAAAAGTACAACCAACCAGTCTCAGCCTTTAATTGTACAGAAAAAAATAGCAGTTTTGTTCTGAACGTTATCAACTTAAAGCACATTGTAATATTATGACCTCTGTATTTTAGCTCCTGCTCTACTAATGACCATCAATCACTTACCTGTAACAACACTGATACCGATGGCGATACTCTTCCCCACCCTGCTAACGGCCACTAAGCTGATGTCATACTGAGTACCAGGAACCAGATCTGTCAGTACATAGCTGTCCACAGCCCCTGATTTCATCACAGAAATGCTCCTTCCACTTTCTGTGTAGGTTATGTTGTAGGCGGTAAGGACAGCTTCAGGTGGTAGCCATGAGATTGTTATGGTGTTGGTTGTCATCAGTTCAACCTCCAATGCCATTGGACTGTCCGTTTCTGAGCATAACGGGTAAAATGTGTTCATTAGTCAAATTTAAAGATAGTATATTAGTATTTTATAATCGTACTACATATGCATTATCATGTTAATCTATAGACCAAAAAACAAGGGGAAAACAACTGGAGATGCTATGATTCAAATTGTCATACATCAATATGAAAACATCCCATGTCCTATTTTAATTTTTTACCTATTTTTATAACGTTTGGCAGTATTTTTGTCAGCTATTATTCTGGTGGTCTTAGATACAATGACTAATATGATACTATACAAAGGTACGAAATATTTGATTAAATCCAAGTCGTTCAATTTCAACAAGAAAGATAAACTACTTAATCAGCCCAAAGGCCATACAGGGTGTTTTAGATGTGTATTGGGTATTGCAAACATTAAGATATGACCAATGACCAATACCATATTAAAACACGTTTTCTTACTTGTTCCCACAGTAAGGATTACTGTCGGCCCCTCGTTTTGCCTGTTGATGCTTGTTGCAGATATCACATACTCTGTACCAGGGGTGAGGTCAGTAAAGGTCAGATCAGTTTGACCTGTGGGCACTAGCTGTGTGAACAGGCTCTCGGCAGTATCACTACGCCTTATCCAGATCTTGTGGTGAATAGCAAGGGAGTTGGTCATCTGTTTCCACGAGACTGTTACGGACGTCTCTGTGATGTATGTCATCTGAAAGTCCTCTGGTGGGGGCGTCACTGTTAGATAAAGGAACGTTAAATGTCATTTTAGTCGCAAAAAAAGGTTCGGGTGTTTTAGGGTTAAGATATGACCAATGACCAATACCATACCAAAATATTTTTGTTAGTCGCTGTTAGATAAAGAAGGTCACATATTGATATAAGAATTATACTTGAGTCCCAAAATATGCAATACACTGTGCACGGGTTAGACCTAATTATCCAGACTGATGTTGACATCAAAATTAGGTGTAATCAAACTCACATGTCAAACAGGTGACGTTAACTGGTGAGCTTTCCTTATAGATCCCAACAGCCACGAGTGTTATGATGTATTCCTGGTCAGCTTGGACATCTTGCAGAACGTGTTCTTCGTTTACCGGACCGATGTCGGTTGTAATCACGTCGAGAGGACTGTTACCAAGCAGAGTGTGCTTCACTCTGTATCCGATAAGGGGTGCACCTGGCTTGATCCAGCTGATGCCGAGTGAAAAACAAGTTGCTGTTGAGCAGGTGAGGGACTGTGGACTGTACATTTCTGAAACACAAGCATGCTTTACTGCGTTTACTGCGTCTGATACTACTAATTACAGAAGATAGATTAATGAAACAGTATATATACAATTATTACAAATGGGGGATGAGGGTTAAAACTGCAAATGTACTCCCATTTTGAGTCATTGACAGTTCATTGTTTGTGTGCATCTCTCTATAAGCCTTGTACATGTCAGAAATCATGAAAATCCGTTGCTCTTTTCTTGGATTATCCTCTTTGAAATATTTCAACAATAATGCCGCAGTAGTTTCAGAACAAGCTGCCAGGTGTGCGAAAAAATCCTACAACACTTTTTACTACGAAGGTTAGACATCCAGGTACATGTAGTAAGATACTCAAAAAATAGTTACTCATTGACAAGCAACTGGATAAAACTTTATCCAGTTGCTTGAGTAACTATCTAACCCTTTTTATTGACATCAATAGCTATCTGACATCGAAAAAACAAGACCATTCCTTGTACCAGACAAAACATACAAAAATCATAAGTTCTGCTGCTGAGTGCTATATCTACGAAAGCCGCTAAGAGGCGCAAATCGATCTTGACCTTCAACCCCTCAACTCGTACCCACATACTAAATAACATTGCAATCCATTCAGAGCTTGATAAGTTATGCTGACCACACATTTCAGGAAGCACAAATACACGTGCACCATTCAAAAATTACTTCTACCCAAAAATCCTAGATCTAAATGAAATTTTCCCGAGTTGACCAAATTCAGAATGGAATATTCTGCCACATTTTACTTTTCCATTTTGACCGCAGGCCTGTACTCTGAGGCAGCCCATGCAGAAAGTAAAAGTCTGACTGGTACAATTGGTTTAATGTTTTGATGACATTTCTGTTTGCCTCGGTGGTCAGGGTGCAGGCAGCGTGCAAAGTCTCGCACGGTACGATCTTGAGTCGAGAAAATTTTATTTCATAAGCTTATTCATGTATGTTTGCTTTTGACAAGACGCTAGGGGCCTAAACCATCCATGTCTCTCAAGGCCCCAAATTACATGGGCTATCAAGACATCCAGACAATATCATGTCAAGAACTAAAGATACGAAAACCAGAATTTGCGCTGTAGTAAAAAGTGAGCTGCTTAGCCATTGACAATGACCTTGATCTTCTCAAGATCTACCCACGTACCAAATAACATCACAATCAATTACGACCATCTTATTTATTTTATTTATCATCTTACCTTATTCTGCCCACAAACATGATGTTTGTGGGCAGAATAAGGTAAGATGATAGATAAAATAAATAAAATACAATCCATTCAGTAAAATAAGAATAATTCAGTAAAATAAAAATACAATCCATCCATTGAAACACAGACGAATTCCAATTGAATACGTATTTGACTTACAAGTGATCATGTTTTGTTGCGAATACAGATTATTTGCCAACGTGCCATTTGTTTTGTTTATTCATCAGATGTGAATGGGGCTATCCAGCTGTTTGAAAAGTCCATACATAAATTAATAAATAACCAAAGAAACAAACATACAGAAAACAGTACCTCCATTTTAACAAAGTTAAAAACACAGATACAAAGAGACAAAGAAAGAACTCGCCTGCGCTGCAAGAGCCTACTAGTAAGCACATTATGTTCCAGGACCAAAGATAAAACGGCAAGGTTCTGCTGCAGTACCACCCACGGCCACCAGGAGGCCAAAATTGACCATTGACCGTCGGGTCCATAACATCTACCCACATACCAAATATCATCAAAATCCATCCGGTTCTTAAGATTTGCGCTGGACGCGCAAGCACACACGCACGCACCCAGACAAATTGGCCAAAAAATATACCCCCATTTCCAATGAAGATAAAGAAAAAGGACATGCTAACCTTTGTGTCCAAAAAAGCAGAAGTCCCTTATCCGAACAGACCATCCTGAGATAGATCTCATAGTTATCCTCCAATACTGCGACGCCACGTCGAAATCCCTGAAGTGTTGTTGCTCCGTGATGCCGACCAGGAGAGCGTCAGAGCTCTCCACGACTTCCCACACATATGGGTGAACGGACGACCTCTCCAGCACAAAGTCCTTTATGTCGTTTTTGTAGTTTCCAGTCTGGACGACCCTGATCTGGTACACCCTATACCGTTCCTGCATATCCACGATTATCCAGTGCTTCCTGTTAATTTTCTTTACAACCAAGTTTTTAGGTCTCCAAATGGTGTCTGGTGAACAGTCCAAGGCATTCAAAGGCGGGTATTTGTACTTTGTGGGGAAGAAGTCCACGACCCAGCTTTCTAGTCCGTTAAGCCATGATCCATTTCGAACTGGAAAGGGAATATGATTTTCTTGATTTACTTTTGTCTTATGAGGATCAAATTGAAATGTAGACACGTTTTAAGTACAAGAACTGGAATTCTGAATATAGTGTGCTACAAATGAATCGAGATGATTTTACACATACACAAATGTATATTAGAAACCTATTCAACACACACACTTAAGAAAAAATGTAGCTTGATAGGGCAATGTGGAGTGAAATATTAACTTCTTGTTAGGTCCCGGCTGAAACAGGCCGATAGATGATAATGACCACAGCATACAAATACACAGCAATCAGACGCATTAAAACACACACACACACTCGCACACACATGCACTCAGACATACGCAGTCATACACACACGCAAACATAAATTTACACCCAAAAAAAAATTTACACGCAAACACAAATTTACACACAAACACAAATTTACACACAAACACAAATTTACACACAAACACAAATTTACACACAAACACAAATTTACACACATTTGTGAAGCACACAACTTCACTTACACATACCCACATGCACACACACACACAGACACACACACACACACACACACACACAAACCATAAACATTTCGACCATTTTTACCATGTAAAATGAGCTTTTCGAATAATAATGGATTTTGCCTAGTTAACCCCATTCAAAATGAAATATTCTGCCACATTTCACTTTAAATTTCCATTTTGACCGGAGGCCTGTACTCCGAGGTAGCCCATGCAGAAAGTAAAAAAAAAAGGTTGACTCGTTAAAAGAATGACAAAGCCCATCCCTCTTAAATAATCAAATCTACAATTGGTTTAATGTATCCATGGAATTAGAGAGAAAAAACACAAATGACTTAAACCCCTTTACAGCAATATGCATGGCTGGGGTATACCGGTACCAATGGTCCCAAATTACATGCTTACAAATACTTAAGACTGCACGTTTATTATTGTTCTCTAAAACTAACCTTCACTTCCACTCACAGCACGCACGTTCCGATTGGCTGGCTCGTCTGGGCCTCGCAAGGGACCTGTGATGATAACAATGTTGTTTACTGTTATATTTACTACAACATGAAAAACATGCGGAACCAAGAGGGGACCATGATATGACATGATACAACTAGCTGACAACACTCATGATTTTAAAAGTTTTCAACTACCATAATCATTGATTTTCAGGGGATTTTTTCAATAGATTTTTCTAATTAAAAAGAATGTCAAACACACCGTAGGGTACATTGTCAGTGTTGAACGATCCGTCAACATCTCGTAAGGTGACGTAATCTGCTGCCATCCGGTCAACAAAACCTGGACCTAGCCCGACATCCGGGTTCTGTCGAATGAAACAAAGATTATTACCAGCATCAGATATGGACTGTTAACTTGGTGTCCTCATAATGTAACGCGCTGCCACATAAGTGGCTGCTACATCATCATCATCATTCCAGGGTATTATCACTCTTTTGGAGGAACCCCTCTCTAGTGGCTGCTACATATGTGATAAATTTTGGAAATACAGATGCGTAAAGCCAACTTTTTTAAAGTATTGCATTTTTATGTTCGGTAGTTTCAGTCAAACCTTGAGCTTCACTTTTCAGCTCACGCATGTATACTCCTACGTACATCATCAATAAGCATGTTGCCTAAAAGCATAATGCTTATCATCGATTAAAAGTCTGCAACAGGTTGTCGACCTTAATTTGACATGCACGTTTCATTGCTTTCTACACTGTGCAAAGAAATATAATAATTGTTAGACTAAAATTGAAAAAAAAGCAGTCAAAATATCTCAATACCACTATCAATAAACAAAATAAATTGGCAAAATGTAATAACGTGCATGAGCAAAAATATGGCTCGGCGCAACGAGACATTTCTCGACTCTAGTGAACCGGCCCTACCTCAGTCGGCCGACCGAGTCCAGAGGTCCTCCCATGCCCATCGGCTGCCTGCGCATGCGCATCGCCGTGGGACTTCTCTGGCTCCTCAATAGCCTTCAGTGGCTTGGCGCAGGCCGTGCCAGCCAGAAAGGCAAGTATCAGAAGTTGAATCTTCATGATTCTGTGGGACGGTACACAAATAAACAAATGCAAAAATATACTGAAATCAAAATTTTGAAAACACACACACACACACACACACACACACACACACACACACACACACACACTCACACTTACACACACCAAGAGAGAGAAAGAGAGAGAAAAATAGCGAGAGGGAGAGAGAGAAAATTAGGGAAGTCAAAAATATAAGATTTTGCTCCCTTGGGAGGGAAGCAAAAAATTCTTACAAGCTATACCTCTCACAGAGGACATTTTAGCTCACTCTTCAATTTCCCCAAAAGACCTGCTAACTTTAATTCAATACACCGATACTTGAATTCAAACCACACTATGTGTTTCTTTAGCCGGTTTTCTTTTGCTAAATGATAACTGGTATCACACTCGCCCAATATGAGAAACGCCTATGCAATAAATTATTCAATCTGCAGCAGGGCTAAATGATTAATTGCTCATATTCAAATAGCTACATTACAATGCCTAACGACTACAGTCATCGTGCGTACCGGACGGTTAACAATCGATCTTCGACATTATATAGAATGTCCTTGGTATCCCTATACAATAATAATGAGGTTATTAGGTTGTTAGCCCGTCACAATATGGCGTTGTTACAATGCTCCTATAAGACGACAAGCAATGGGGAGAATAAAATGAAGAAAAAAGTTGAGATATTGCATGTGGACATTAAACAACTTTCTATCCACGAACGAGCTTTATTGTTGTTTTCGCTTCCACAGGAAAATTGCAGGATGATAATTCTTTACTGTTATGAATAGTACATGGGTTCAAAAGTAAGCCGTTGTTAATCGGTATAAGGTCTCGTCTATGAGTTTTTTCTTCCCATTGACTTCCATGTTATAATACGTGTTTTACATGGGCGCGTTCGTAATGAAGCTATCAGAAATGCACCAACTGTAGGTCATTCATTCTGTGCTGAGCTCATTTACATCTGGAAAAATTGACAACAGCTTCACTATATACAATCTCTGTTTATGGCAATTACAAACTGCACTTCGCTATACCCCACAAAATGCACTTTCCGGCTGCAAGCGTACGGCCGTACCACTCAATACCTAGGACTGTGCAAGTCCGTTCTAGCGCACGGCTACCAAACTCTACCTGTTAATTTTTTCAGTTACAAACAAGCTTCCATCAGTTTGACACTTGACATCTCTTGAGATGGCAAAAAGGAAATTTCCCACCGCCTTAAACACGCGTTAAAGCAGCCGTTTATTTTGTAGTAAGGGACTCTTCATGAATAAATCCAGATTAGCCAATATCATCAAGAAACCTTGATAATATCTACTAGCAAAATTTAAAATACAAAAACAGTCAAATTGTAAAGCATCGTCGACAACCCATAAAGGGTCGACAACTATCTTGTTACAGAGGTAACATGGATGTTCTTGTCCCTTTGCCATTTTTAGTAGAAACGACATAATCATGATTTTTAAATGTAGCACATTCCACGTCCATGATAAAGAAAATTGCTCAACCCCGCAAAAATACAGAATAATTATCACACACACAACAAACTGCCTAGTCCGTTCTAGCGCACGGCTACCAAACTCTACCTGTTAATTTCTTCAGTTACAAACAAGCTTCCATCAGTTTGACACTTGACATCTCTTGAGATGGCAAAAAGGAAATTTCCCACCGCCTTAAACACGCGTTAAAGCAGCCGTTTATTTTGTAGTAAGGGACTCTTCATGAATAAATCCAGATTAGCCAATATCATCAAGAAACCTTGATAATATCTACTAGCAAAATTTAAAATACAAAAACAGTCAAATTGTAAAGCATCGTCGACAACCCATAAAGGGTCGACATCTATCTTGTTACAGAGGTAACATGGATGTTCTTGTCCCTTTGCCATTTTTAGTAGAAACGACATAATCATGATTTTTAAATGTAGCACATTCCACGTCCATGATAAAGAAAATTGCTCAACCCCGCAAAAATACAGAATAATTATCACACACACAACAAACTGCCTAGACACAACAAAAAATTCTGCAACCCGTCGACTCACGCCCATCTATTCTAGTATTAAACACATCATCTCTACACGTATAAGCAAAACACTCCCTTTCGAGAGCTTTACGAAAACGGAGAAAATGCAAGTTTTATCATCCAGCAGCTGTACGTCCTCTGTTTAAATACAAAGCTTTTCTCTCCCTGTCAACAACAATGGCTTCTACAAGGTACAAAATAAAGCTGTTGTCACAATAGCACACTCCGGTAAGGACAGTTCATTAAAGAGAGATCCACATTTCTATCATTTTGACCAATCAAATTACGGTCAGCTTAGTGGGAAGCCTTTACCAATTTACCCTAAAAAGAGTTCAAGTTAACTATAGGTTATGTGTATATTACTATCGGTAAAGTTTCTGCAAAGGACGTCTTTTGGCAGGGGTAGTAGGGTGTTTTGTCCCTTTCCTCTTTCTAAAAGAAACATTATGGTGATTTTGAAATGTCGCCAATACTACATAATTATGAATTTAACTTCTAACCTTGCAAGCTGCAGCCGAACATATATTTTACTCAATTGGAGCCAAAGACGCACAACAAAGATTGCCAAAATTGATTTTGTAATAGCCTCCACCCATGACTACACAGTCTAGTATCCTTTCAAAGTAGCAAAATTACCATGAATCGGTCAAGGAATAGCTACGAAGTATACTACATGGCATTGACATATTGAATTGAGCCATAAACTTTCAAAACAAGGGTTTGTAAATTTCAACTGTCAGAGTAGGCTTGAATAATTTTCGTTTGTATAAGAGATACAACGCGTATTTAATTTCTTTATAATATTGCTTTCGACAAATAGTTATAATCCGAACATTTATCACATAGTGTCTCGTTCCAAGACTTGGGCACCTCTTGTTATCATTCCGAATATTTTGTGGACTTAGGGCAACACACCCGTCTTGGCATGTTTACACAGCTGAAAACCTATGAAAGGAAAATGTATCCATAGGACAAACCTTTAGAAGATTCTCGAACAACAGTCCTCTGTACGAGTAGTATTCGGTTCGGCTCCTTAGTAAAATGACCACGTAGTTTTATTTGCTGCCAAGATAGGTCAACAGAGAAACGCCTATGCAATGAATTATTCAAACTATAGCAGGCCTGCAGGATTAATTGCTCATATTCAATTGACCACAGTACAATGAAGGATGGCTGCAGTCATTATGTCCACAAGGCGGTTAACAATAGACATTCTTATCTATATACAATGATAATTGATTGGATCGTTGTGAGGTCTGTAACGTAATTTTCCACGGAGGTTGTTTACAGCTCGCTACAATATGGCGCTAATAGATTGAATGTGATAGTTCTCACAGACGTAGCGTTGTGGAAATACATCGATCTGCGAGGAGCAGAAATGAAGCCTGCAAAATATTTAAGGTCGTACATGTAGCTGTCGAAGAAATTTCTATTCACTATCGCTGCGAATAGACGTAAAAAGACATATTCTTGCTCTTTTACCTATTTTGCACCTTTTACATAGGAATAATACTGTGAATGCAGAAATGTTTGCGTTGGTTTTATGTACGCGGTTTTCGCGGCAACCATTTCACCGCGAACTTAAAATGACCGCGAACATTTTCTTCCAAAACTGTAGCAGTATGTGACTATAGTGCTGCCGCAAACTTAAAACCACCGCGAACACTCCATTTTCGTCTTAGCGCGAAATAAAAACCAGCACGTGAACTTAGATGCATTTATAGTATCATAACAATTTTGTAATGGCGTGAACACTCACGAGCTTAACCTAAAGTAAGTCGAAAGACTTCAGCAAATAAACAAGAAAATTCCAAGTCAACAAAAAATGTTCCCTTTATGGGTTATAATTATCGGTCAAGTGTCCGTCCGACGACACTATTTGCAGAGGTAGGAGGAATATTCTTGCCCCTTTCTTCTTTTTGAAACAAAATCATGGTAATTTTTAAATGACGCAGTTTCTACAAGATTTTCTTTCTTACTTTGCGAAACTACAGACGGAATCTTTACATATATTTTACTTTAGTTTACTGTCAACCGAACAGTCTCGACTGGAAAATAAAACGCTACCTAGGACTAACTAATCGACAGGTAGTCTTCAGTCAAACCGTAATTCCCGTAATACAAGATAGCCTTCAGTTCCTATCGCACCAGTTTGTACATATTTCCACAAATGGCCGTCTAGTCTACATTTAAGATGTATACCTCATAAAAGAAAAAAATTAACAATCGTACAAACCTTAAGAAGTTTTCCAAATAACAGCTCACTATAGGAGAAGTATTTGGTACGGCTCCTTCAAGAAAATGGTCACTCGGTTTTATTTTCTGTCAACATAGGTCAACGGAAAAACACATGTGCAATAAATTATTCAACCTGTAGCAGGCCTGAAGGATAAACTGCTTATGTCCCAATGTGTCACAATAAAGCGTAGCATGCAGGTCTCTATGCATTGTGTTAACCAAGTAGTGACGCATAACAATATTATCTCTATACAGCGGCTGTAAATTGGTTCACAGCACGGTCTGTAATATAATTTTCCACGGAGGGGTAATTTAAAAGGTAGCTACAATATGGCGTCGTCATAATTGCAACATTACATTGGGTTAAACAGTATCACAAATAATGGCAAAATAAAAGAGTCGAAATTCAAAATAGTTCAGACACAGTCGATGGATATAGGGAACTGAATGTCTATCCATGAAAGACGCGGATTGAGGTTCAAGTTTTAAAATTCTTGATCTTTTCCTCTGTGATATGAAATTGCATTACACAAATTTCGTAATAGTGTAAATGAGGTTTTCTATAAACATGGGGTAGTCTTAACAGTTTAAATAATTCTTATTCAATTTCATAGAAAGATTGTAACAGCATACTTAAGTAACTGCTTGTCAACAAAATGGTAAGTGCAATGATTAGTATTATAGATGTCTGTCAAGTTATCTTTCTATGGCTACTCTTTGCAGAGGTAGCAGGAGCACTTTGTACCTAGCTTTTCTCTTTTTGAGCATCTTTTTCTGTCAATCTTGGAAGAACATGACTTAAACTGCGCAAATACGGCATGCAGTATTGTAACATTCAAATTTTACCATGGTGTCCATGTACATGGTAGAATTTAATGTTACAATCCTACAGTTTTAACCTCTAACCTCGCAAACTAATGGACACAATCTTTAGACAAGTTATTGACTAGTAGGTACTCCGTTTTTCTCTCTCGCACAAAACAGCTTCGGCCGAATAAAACCTTTTATATTATCCACTCAACGACTACCCAATCTAGCCTTAGATGAAGAAGGCAAGTGTATCACATTGCCTGGATGTTTAAAAAGCTGAGCATAGCTGACAAAGATTTCTGCATACCAAAATCCATCTCTTTTATCAAAGGGTTATGTGTCCTCCGGAGCCATCTTACTCTTTTATCAACAACTGCGTCAGAGAATACCGATGTAGCCACCATAGATTAGCACGCTCGGGACGATTCTTAGAATACCCTACATATTGTATATATACATACATAATTTTCTGCTTCGAGTGCAGGCTTGAATTATTTCCTATTGATGGAAAACGATATGCGTCTTTTTTTCAGTCGATGTTCTAAATTGTAAGTTTAACAATCAAGGCGTTTGGTCCTTAGTATCTTGTTTTACAAAAAAAGAAGTGTTTTTTTTGTACCAGTTAGCCATTCAATTTAAGATAGTCTTTAGTTTCTATCGTACGAGTCTGGACATATTTCCATCAATGGCCGTTCACTTTACATTAAAGATGTATATATATATGCCTCATAAAAGAAGAAGAAAATTAACAATCGTACAAACCTTAAGAAGTTTTCCAGATAACAGCTCACTATAGGAGAAGTATTTGGTACGGCTCCTTCAAGAAAATGATCACTCGGTTTTATTTTCTGTCAACATAAGTCAACGGAAAAACACATGTGCAATAAATTATTCAAACTGTAGCAGGCCTGAAGGATAAACTAATTATATGCCAATGCGTCACAATAAAACATAGAAGGTCTCTATGCATTGTATTAACCTAGTAGTGACGCATAACAATATTATCTCTATACAGCGGCTGTAAATTGGTTCACAGCACGGTCTGTAATATAATTTTCCACGGAGGGGTAATTTAAAAGGTAGCTACAATATGGCGTCGTCATAATTGCAACATTACATTGGGTTAAACAGTATTACAAATAATGGCAAAATAAAAGAGTCGAAATTCAAAATAGTTCAGACACAGTCGATGGATATAGGGAACTGAATGTCTATCCATGAAAGACGCGGATAGAGGTGCAAGGTTTGAAATTCGTGGTCTTTTCCCAGTGATGTGAAATTGTATTATTAAAAAAATTGTTACATAGTGTAAACGGCACATGAGGTTTGCCATAAGTAAGGGGTCTTCTAAACAATTTGGTGTAAATGAGGTTTTCAATGATTGAGTCGGTGCTTGTTTTTAAACAAATAAATGAATGTTAGAAAGTTATTTTTCAAACAGAAATGGTTGCAACCTCATCAGAACAATTCATGACAAAATATAGACAAAAAACAACATTGTAACCGTTAACATGTTTATGATGGTTTTCTATTTGGGGTTCAACAGGTGACCTCTGTAAATTCATGACCACGCGAATATGCATTCCTTTGTATTTCTATTGAACAACAGAACTGAGGATATTGGCGATTAATTTTACACAACCAGTAAATCTCACTGAACTGCAGAACTATCTAGACCGCGAACTTCAAACACAGCAAAAACCTCCTTTTTCTATCTACAGGGAAAAAATGTCCCCGCAAAAATAGATGAATTTACAGTAAACTTAATTGGAACTGCATCTCACTTATACATAGGAAGATGTAGTTTGTATATTCAGGCTACTCTTAATTGAAACAACACGTGAAGAAGCCCAATGAAACCATTTCCTCCATGCGTAGGTGGTCCATGAATTGACTTTCACCCATTTCCTCATTACCAACGATGTTTCATCAAATGAGCAGCAACTTTCTCAGACAAATTTGCGAAACTTTATTTCAAAAACTCTTGTTCAACAATTGTTCCCACTTATGAAAAGGGAAGCGTTCTGTCAAAGTATATCTGACGCATAAAAAACAAGTGAAACAAGATTTTAAAAGTATGAAAGTCCCACAGCAAAGACGGTTATTGTAGCATTTGCTCAAAGATTATGTCAATGAGACCTCGATTTCCATTTTTTATAATATTATATAACTAGAGTTTCACAACCTCACACCTTCACCAATGATTCCAGTCTTAAAGGCTGATGTATTTAGGGTGTTGATCATTGATTGTACAAAAAAGTTCCTCATTTGCATAAACTACATCAATTGATCATCTTCTCCACTCAAATAACAGAAGTTGTCCAAAGTATAAAATTGCTGCCATTTACCGGTATTGAATTATAGTAGTTTCTCATTACTTATGCCAATATGATATGGTCTTCATTTGCATATTTTCTATGTATCAACATTCCTCTCTTCCTCAGTAACAAACGTTACGAGGCTAAATAGAATACTTGAATAGTCCTATCATGGAACGTAGTCCTAATTGATCATGCAATGAAATAATTAAGGGTTAATGACCCGCCCCGAGGTGTATATGGTGTCATAACGCCTGGTCATGTGCTATAACCACCGAATAAAACCACCGAGTGAGCGAAGCGAACAAGGTGGTTTTATGAGGTGGTTATAGCACATGACCAGGCGTTATGACACCATATACACCGAGGACGCGGCGGGTCATTAACGTTATCATCACATAGCCTATCTAAACTGACCCATATAAGAGAGACAAATTTCTGTATAATACATAGATTCTTTATTCAATACTATACATGTAAAATCAATCCATTGTACATATTGCCATATGATCTTCATATAATCCAATGTAAACAAGCGGTGACTTGTCTTTGAGCCCACACGATTATAAATTGACAGGTTGTTAGACGCCTAGGTGTGGTAAGAATCGTGCATGTTTACCTCCCCTTTGCTTGTAGTTTCCCCGGATAATTATTGCTCAAGCCGGAAAAGAAATTCCACAGAAGCGTACACATATAGAGCCGAGATCATTGTAGGTACAAACCTGTAAGAATTTGGGCGATTTTGACCGTAATTCTTTCGATGCCAACACATCGGTTTGGGGAAGTTACGTGTTCGCCCTGGGGAGGGGGGCGGTTTGGGGAAGTTACGTGTTCGCCCTGGGGAGGGGGGCGTTTGTTTTGAACATGGCGACATCACTTTGCCGGCAATAATTTAATTTTCACCAGGTAAAACCCCCCAGAAACGTGAACATACCGGCCTGGGGTCCTCTTTTGTAGAAACGTAGGAGGTTTCATGGGCAATTTCTTTGTCTGCCAAGATTTGCTACTTCGGGAAATACAATGTGATGAGTGGGGAGGGGACTCTGTGTGGCCCGCTGCTTCTTGTTGGTCACACTCGTCAGTTTCCTTGCCTCTCAACTGCTGAAGCATGTTCTTGGGCGTCTTCCCCGACTTCCCATGACCCGAAAACTGAAGTCGGCGTCTGTCAGTTCCTCAACGTAAAACTGTGGGACGGGTACCGGTGATGATGCCCGACAAATTTGCAACAACTATCGTCTGCGGACGGTTCCACTCTCTCGGTAGGGGTGTGAACAATTTTGTTTCTAGTTTAAATTTCCCTGAGATTGAAATTTGTTCATTTTTGTCATTCTAAGAAGATTTTGTGAATTTTGAGAAAATATGTCTTTCTAAAGAAGGGTAAATTAAAGATTCATCGAAAAGACAGCCCCATCTACAAAATGGAATAAGTGGTGTGTTATAACGCAAGTGTGTTATGGCCCCATAACACATGGGCAATGGAGGCTTCTGATTGGTCGACACCATCTAGCTATGTGATAATTACCATCATCATATAGGTAGATGTCGTTGAACAATCAGAAGGCTCCATTTCCGGGCCTGCATTCTTCATACAGACCCGAAAAGCGGGTCATTAATCTTCATATGGACCTGCGGGTCTATAAACTTCGTATGGACCCGCTTTTGCGTTCGAATGTTCGACAGCAGCGCAACCGCAACACTCGAAATGCATTCTAAACATTCCATAGAACCCCGTGTGATGCGGAACACCCGTAGCGAACGTTTTTGCGGCCAAGGTATGACACAAAATCAAATACTGCACACAGTAACGTTAGTACTAACTACTAGCATGACATGGACAATGGCTATATGATAATAACGTTTCGCGACCTCGGCACTTTATTAAGTGGTTATAGGAACGACCATGCCTTTTCACACCGTTAGACCTCAGGGCGGGTCATTAACCCTATATTGTGTCATAACAAGCATCACCTAAGCTAACCATATAAAACAAATCATGATGAGTCGTCAGCTCCTTCTTGAGTTATAGTTTTTTCTCATTAAATACGCAAATGAGGTATCTATCTATAGTTCTCTTTCTCGGACACATGTCGCATGTTTGAGAGTCTATGATGAAATACAGTGGACGTACAAACTTTCCTCATTAATTATGCAAATCACATTCTGATTTGCATAATTAACATTGTATTATGTTAATCTTCATTTAAGCTATCTACCTATAAAAAGCTATTGCCATCCTACCCGTAAACCAAACATCAATACAATCCAGCCAATTCCCCCCACACACACACACAAACACACACACACACACACACACACACACACACACACACACACACACACACACACACACACACACACGTCCCCTTTATTAAAACGACGCATAAAAAACAAGAGATAAAACACCCATGCGTAGGAGGGGCATGAAATTACTTTCGCATCTTTCCCCAATATAATTACGATGTTTTATTGAATAAACAGCACGTTTCTCAGACAAATTTGTAACGACATCAGTGCACAATTGGCAAATGTACCCAACTTATGAATAGATTACTTTAACTGAAAAGACAGAAAGAAAACCAGTGAAGCTCACCAGTCATCAGGATGCCGCGATGCGATGCACTCGTGCTCTTACTTCTGGTCTCCATACTGCCTGCAGCAACTCAGACATGCCCAAGCTACTGTAAACCCGGAATTCTTGGGCCGCATGAAATTGCTTGTCACTGTCCATATTATGGTCCCATGGGGCAGCCCCCCTGTACCTGGATGGGATACGGAGGAAAGTTGTACAGCTCGGACTGGTGTATCGATGCCGTACCAACTGGCTTCCGGGAAGGTACAATAAAAATTGACCTAAGGCATCTTCGTTCCCCTACTCTCATGGAATGGTCGTTCCCAAACATCCCAAGCCTGCAGTATCTAAGTGTCCAACAGTCCAATGTTTCCACCATACAGCCGGGGGCTTTCCGAGGACTGCCCTCTGTAACTACACTTTGCCTTGTGGACAACCGCATCTCCCATTTGGGTGAGTAGAAGCCTATGTAAATACTAAGGCCTCTTAGTACAGAAAGATGCCGAGTCAGAGCTGTTGCCCCTGTATCTTGTCTTAATTGTGTGTACTGAATATAAGGGAGTCTTGGTAATCGCTTCTTGAATGTGTTAATCTGCAGTTTCTCTATCCCTTGAGAGTCAAAACCAGGTAGCCATCAGAAAATAACCAAGGGTTCTGTAACTTAGACCGGGGCCACACCACTTTGATATTGATTTTCAAGCAGATTTTATTTTTCATTTACATTTGTTATTCATCTGAATTGCTCCTAGTTTTTTTCTAGTTTTAAATGAAAAAAAAGGAGCCACAACTCGTATGCACAAATTTTTATTTGCTTATTCACTATTCATTTATTTGAGGACATCGTTGTCAAGCAAAATAAACTAAATGCCTAAACATGCCTCTTATAAAGTGGTCACATTTTATCATTACGTTAGGATGTTTCATACATATTTCTCGATATTAATCCATGCATCACACACGAGGGGAATTTTGCTTCTAAACGTAAATGATTTTAACAATGTCCACTTGTATCAATTTAAACCCTTCCGTTCAGTTACTTTACATATATTATGTTATAACCAATTGGAGCCAAGCAGAAGGGCAGGGAAGGCAGGTTTACAGTGGGGCGCTTTAAGAGCAACGGTGGGGGCAAAGCAAGTTTGCGGGGAGATAATTACATGGGTCAAATGTATAGGTTAGATGGGGGTATTAATATTGGTATATAGTTTTTTTAAAGATGTTACCAGAAAAATAAAATGTTACACTGTTATAAGATGCATGCTGAGCTATAACTATTCTGCATACATGTAGGTCTATGATATAGGGTTAATGACCCGCCCTGATGTCTATACGGTGTGATAAGGCATGGTCGTTCCTATAACCACCGAATAAAGTGCCGAGGTCGCGAAGCACCCAGACATGCCTTGTTATGAGGCATTATGTACTATACCTTAAGAGTTATTGCATAAAATGGGCCATAAAAAGCTGAAATTTGAATAATAACGCTATTTACTGGCGTTCCTCCGAACACCAATGACATATTCACAGAATTTCAAATGTACAGTTTCTATCGGACATTTGTCATTCATGTTACTATTGCACCAGAATTCAGATCCCTACAATGATATCAGTACATATTGATGATGAATCTGTAATAAAAGTCTGTAATAAGAATATGTAGTGTAAAAAGTCTACAAGAAATGAAAAAAACATATTCTGTTTATCCTCAGATCCGGACACTTTCCTTGGGCTTGAAAGACTGACATCCCTACAACTCAACAAGAATGCGATTTCATGCATATCACGATATGCATTTCGGGCCCTGCCTTGTGTCTCCAGCCTGCAGCTGTCCCAGAACCACCTGGCATCCGTCCCCGTTGAGGCTCTTCTGCATGTCAAGGCTTTGAAGAATACATACCTGACAATGAATCACATCAGAACCATCTACAGCAATGACAAGTACCTGAAGGATAACCAGCGCCTGAGGGTTCACCTGGACAACAACAAATTGCGATGTGACAAGAAGCTAACTTGGTTCATTTGCAACCTGCCAAACCTTACGCTAATCACCGATCGTCTCCTCCTGAAGTGTGCGTCACCTTCTGACCTCCGTGGAACTGTCCTCAACACCATTAGGAATGATACATGCCAGACAAAGATGGACGGGTCAAACGAGGTCACCCGCCTCGCCACAGAAGACGACGTGGCCATCGAATGTTACAAGCATGACGACATATGCATCGCAATGCACAGAAATGACGACACGTCCATCACAAGTCTCAAAAATGATGACGCGTCCGTCACAAGCCCCAAACATGACGAATTGTCAATCACAAGTCTCAACGACGATGACGCGTCAATCACAAGGCCCTACAACAAGGCCGGGAGCACGGGAGAGATCACAGAATCGCCGTACACAAATGACGTGCCAGTCTCTCATGAGCATACAACAGAGAAAGAGCGTATCATTTTCTTAGGTGGGGAAAGGATCATCAACAAGAATGGCAACAGCGCCCAAACCCTGGCAATGATCGGTGCTGTTGCTGTGCCCCTCCTCCTCGTGTTGACATCGGCAGGTGTCATCTTTATCTACCAGCGCCGGTGTGGTGATGAAGAAAAAGGAGAAAGTCAGAAGATTGAGCCGTATGCTGTGGTCTACTCCGACTCCGCTGAACTGCAAGCATCTGACAGGAACTCGACTACTGTCCGCCAACCGACCCCCGTCTCTTCCCAGTCACCTGGAGACAGCGAGGATATCCAACCATATGCAGTGGCCTACGATGAAGACCAGGGGCCAGAGTCTGAGATCAAGCCTTATGCAGTGGCCCACATGGAAGATCCAGGGCAAAATGACAGCTGTAAGATCCCGTTGTATGCAACAGGCTGCCCCGAAACACCTAAAGCTGCAGAGGGCCACAAAGAGCAAGGTTCTACACCGCTGGAAAATATCACCAACCAACGGGCAGCAAGTGTCAAACAACCAATCGCCCAACCAGATGACATGCCATCGCCAACAGATGCCAATGAAGAGCCAACATATGAGAATGAAGATGCGGAAAATGGAAATCCATCGCTAAGCGATGGTAAGAGTCATTACGTTGTTGGGGCAGAAGCTATGACTACAAGCGTGAGCGATGTGCTGTACAGGAGAGGCTCGCAACATGCTAGCGCTGGTGCAGGGGGAAACAACACATCCAACATCTTTTACAACACAACCCTAAAGGACAGCACATCCAACGCCCTGTACAACCAAGCCCAAGGACAGTCCTAGAGAACAGCACAGCCAACGTCCTGTACAATCCAGCCCAAGGACAGTCCTGTATCCAACGCCCTGTACAACCCAGCCCAAGGACAGTACTAGAGAATAGCACATCCAACGCCCTGTAAAACCCAGCTCAAGGACAGTCATAGAGAACAGCACAGCCAACGCCCTGTACAACCCAGCCCAATCCAAGGACAGTCCTAGAGAACAGCACAGCCAACGTCCTGTACAACCCAGCCCGCTCTAAGGACAGTCCTAGAGAACAGCACATCCAACGCCCTGCACAACCCTGCCCAACGACAGTCCTGTAGAACAGAACAGCCAACGTCCTGTGCAACCCTGCAAAAGGACAGTCCTAGAGTAAGGACAGCACACCCAACGTAAGCCAGCCCGTGAAAGATCCTGGCGCAAGGACAGCAAATCCAACGCCCTGTACAGCATAGCCGTAGAACATTTCTATATTAATGACAGCACTTCTTACGTCCTGTACAGCTCAGACCTTGGACTTAGGACAGCACATCCAATTTCCTATACAATCCAGCCCGTGGTCAACCTGAGAGCTAGACATTGTCAAGTACACTTTTATCGCTGTATGAAAAACAGCTGATGAACACTGGACCTCTCCACCGCCATATAGAAATCCCTTTCAGCCTGGGTTGCGTAAGACTCTGGAAAATCGAAATTTTCCAAAACATCCATAATAAGGGGAAATCGTGCGGCGCGATCGCTGGGGTGTTTCACCCAGAACCAAGAGGTCCCGGGTTCGAAACCACCGATATGGCCCGATGTTGTGCCCTTGGGGAACGCACTTTACACGACTTTCCTCACTTCATTCAGGTGTAAAATTAGTACCTAGCTTCGGTTAGGGACGTCCCTCGGATACGACGTTAAATGGAGGTCCCGTGTTTGAGGAGAGCCACACCTCGAGCACGTTAAGGAACCCAACACACTTATCGAAAAGAGTCGGGGTCCTTCCCTGTGTGAGTGGTTGAAAACCTACAGTTCTATGGCCGGACATGGGTTCGCCCTTAGTAATAGCCTCCGGCTAGTTGGGCAACCCTTGCATGTACATGCCGAACCAATAAATTAATAAATAAATACAAAAAATAATGACAAAGAAAAATGCTTAACACCTTTTCTGCAAAATGCTTAAAGGTGAACAATCATCTGTCATCGCAATGAAATTAGTGTAACCCCAAACATCTGAGTGGCTCTCGATGAGCCTTGTTTACCGGTGAATCGAAGTAGATAAAAATGAATAAAATGAATAAATGAATAAAATTTCGGACAAAACACCAAACCAACATACACGAATAAACAGCTTGCAGAAACGTAATTACTTACTATCATAGCATTTTGTAAGACTTGAATCCTGCCGACACAGAATGATTTCCATGCTAATGTATCTAATCTCTGTTCTAGGAAGGCTATAGTTCAGTATGTCCAACGAAGCGAGGAGGATGCTGGTTCTTCTGCTGATCATCCTGAAGGAAGCTGGACCGACCGCAGCCTGCAGCAGCAGCTGTTCATCAATCTGTGACTGCAGCAGCAGAGGCCTCACCAGTGTTCCTCAGGACCTGCCTACAACCATCACTACCCTTGACTTACAAGACAATGCCATCACAAACTTAAGTCAGTCTGATTTCTCAAGGTATGGGACCTTGATAAGATTAGATCTTAATCACAATCAGATCTCCATGATCCAAAACAAAACATTCCACAACTTAACCAGCCTAACTTACCTGTACCTTCATGTCAACCAATTAACTAGTCTCTCAGCTGACACATTTGTGGGACTTGGTAATCTGCGGTACTTGTCTCTTTACCAGAACCAGTTAACTAACCTACCAGCTGACATATTTGTGGGACTTGGTAATCTGCAGTACTTGTCTCTTTACCAGAACCAGTTAACTAACCTACCAGCTGACACATTTGTGGGACTTGGTAATCTGCGGTACTTGTCTCTTTACCAGAACCAGTTAACTAACCTACCAGCTGACATATTTGTGGGACTTGGTAATCTACAGTGGCTGTATCTTTTCCAGAACCAGATAACTAACCTACCAGCTGACATATTTGTGGGACTTGGTAATTTGCAGATCTTGTGGCTTCACCAGAACCAGTTAACTAGTCTACCAGCTGACATATTTGTGGGACTTGGTAATCTGCGGGACTTGTATCTTTCCCAGAACCAGATTACTAACCTACCAGCTGACATATTTGTGGGACTTGGTAATCTACAGTACTTGTATCTTCACCAGAACCAGATAACTAGTCTAACAGCTGACATATTTGTGGGACTTGTTAATCTGCAGGCCTTGTTGCTTGACCAGAACCAGTTAACTAATATCTCAGCTGACATATTTGTGGGACTTGGTAATCTGAGGTACTTGTATCTTCACCAGAACCAGTTAACTAACCACTCAGCTGATGTATTTACTGGACTTGATAACCTGCAGAGGTTGTATCTATACTCCAACCAGTTGGAGACGCTACCACACGTGGCATATGACATACTCGCCCCTATTCCAAACGTCAGAATTGACAACAACCCCTGGCAGTGTGACTGTAGGATGGCCCCCTTTAAGCAGCGGATGACTGGGTCCTACCCATTTGAGAACCAGATAATACGTGCTGGACCTGATAACCTTGCATGGCAATACTTACGGGATGTGAATCCTGAAAACCTGATCTGTGAAGAGACCACACCAGTCTACTCCACTTTGAGCACAAAACGCATTGTTGACTCTACTCTTAGCTTCCAGCTTTTTCCATAACACCCCAGACAGCACGCAATGCTGACTCTAACCCTGCCTGGTCTAAAGTCAGTACTGACCCTCCTTTTGATTTTCAGTCGACAATGACAGAGAGCAACACTGGCCCTACTGGGGGTGGCATCTTCTTGTCGGTGCCCCTTGTTGCTACTCTGTGTGTTTTTCTTGGACTTTTCATCTTTTCCACGTTTGCCTTGGCAGTATGTTTCATGTATAAGAGGAGGGAAAAGGATCCTAATTCTGCGCAAAATTCTAGCAACTCGAACCCGACAGGCACATCCAGTGGTCATGACCAGATAAGGCAGCCCGCAAGCATAAACAGTCAATCCAAAATGTCACATCCCGGTACAGAAGACAGCCAACATGTCTATAACGTTCCCACTGATAACCCTGATGCAGCAGAGTACGACAAAATTAACGAAATCAACCAATCAGAAAGGCCAAAGCAAGATGCAGGCAAGATGCAGCATCTCGGCAGCTTTGAGGATGGTTACGAGATTCCATCTTCCTCCCTTGGTCATGATAATGGTGCCGATCCATAAGCAAGAGAAGGTCCATACGCCAAAAATACTTACTCAAGCAACTGGATAAGATTTTGAAACAGTAGGGCTCAAAATTCATTTTTGGAAATAGGTGCACTGGTGCACCCAACTAAAACAACTAGGTGCACAGAAAAAATTTTGGGTGCACCACATGAAATAAAGTTGAATGTCAGCAAAACATAATTACAAAGTTTAGCGCTACTGCCTCTCTTAAGATCTTAGTTTAGCTTTTCAGCTTCAGACAAGTCTAGTGATACTGTACAACAACAAAAAGTATAACAAAAGGTTATATTGCTTTTCTGATACTTACATTTCAAGAATATTTTGTATACTAGTGTACAAAAGTGTATCTTTAGCCTATTGTGTACAAAAATATTTAGGTGCACTGGTGCACCCACAGTCAAAAATTAGGTGCACAGCTCCAATTTTGGGTGCACACAGGTGCACATGCACCCACTATTTCGAGCCCTGAACAGTCAGACGTTTCAGACAGCATCAGCTATCTTTTGTCAGTGACTGCAGAAAGTCTTTTGTCAGTGACTGCAGAAGGTCTTTCGTCAGTGACTGCAGAAGGTCTTTCGTCAGTGACTGCAGAAGGTCTTTCGTCCCACAAATTTGTGAACTGCCAGACAGCAGCTGCCCCTGGTGCTGATAGTCCAAACCACTATGAACCCCTAAGGACCCCCAGCAGTCAGCAGCAGCACACCTAAACATCCCTGTTGCCTCGTGATTCACAACAACATTAGAAAGCACCCGACCATTGCCATTACTCTCTGTACACAATGGTTGGCCCTGAGTAGGGTGCCGATCCATAACCAAGAGAAGGTCCACAGTCCCACAAATCTGAAAGTCCAAAATTTATATGAACCTGCAGTCATCACCAGCAGTCATCACCAGCACACATACACATCCCTGCTGCCTCATGATATACAACACCATTAGACAACACCTAAACAATTGCTGATAAAGAGGTATTCCTATCAACGAACAAATCAATAGTACACCCACATATAGTTACCACTCATGTGGACATCAATAGTAGAGACTGAAATTTTCAAAATGTGCCACAAAAAGGGTACACATGCTAAATGAATTGTCTTACAAGGACAGGCTTAGGATCCTCAACCTACCCACACTAGTGTATAAAAGATTGCAGGGAGATCTGATGAACACTTATAGATATATTCATGATAACTTTAATTGTATTATATCATATTCTACTCTTTAATGAACATTAAATTTATTATTTTCCGGCAAAATTAATCAACTATGGTTGTCATTATTTGTCTAACACGAGGGAAAATGTTACAAACTTTGGTGTAAAATTCATAACAAATACTTAAGTTTTCAGCAAACTTAGTACTTATATCACTCGTTAGGATCACAGGACTAGTTACATTCATTGTTGCTGTGTATACTTTTTACAGTATAATTGTGCTAGAATTCATGGCTGAAATATTTACTTTGTTGAAATTAACTTCATAGTTACAATTTGACTGTAACTTGTACATATTGCCTTGTATGGAATGGATAAAATCAATGTTAAATCATTGTATGAAAACCTAGTTTGAAACTACTCGTATAATCCAGGTGAAAGGCCTTGCTGGGCTGATATGATCATAGCTGATAGTTATGTAAAGAACTCATTAGAAATTGGCTTGCCCTGGACACAGCACTGCTGTTTTGCAATGTACCAAAAAGAGCAGCTGTTTCAAACTGTGTAATTTATATAATGGAACTCTGTGAATTTAGTTTTCAGTAAACATTTCATCACATGTTAGGGTGACAGGACTAGTTTAATTACTGTGGATACTTTTTAATAATTGTCACTTCAACAGGGCAGCGAGACTAGTCCTAGGATGTGACGCCAGGACAGACAGTGCAACAATGCGACACACCCTGGGCTGGTTACCGGTGAGCGAGAGAATCCAGCGAAGAAGTTTTGCTACATTCCGCCGGCTAGTACATACCAAAATGCCGAAAACCCAGTACCGTCAACTCACCTTTCAGTCGGAAAACAGCCGGTATCAAACAAGGGCAGCAACATCAAACTCAATCAGACTTCCAAAACCGAAAACGAATGCAGAGAAGAGAAGATTCCTGTACCGAATGTCACAACTCTGGAATAGGACAGTTGATGCATGAACTTGATTCTCTTCTGTGAACTTTTTTATCCAGTTATCCTTTGTTAATGTATTGTGTGGGACAATTTTGCGTAATGTTGTATCTATGTATTTGTATTTGTTTAAGGACCACAGGAAGAATAGCTGCACATTGTATGCTAACTGTGGATCCCAATAAAGTCAAAGTCAAAGTCAATGTATTGATGGAAAGCTTTTGAACAAGTAGGCTTTGGCTAGTTGGGTAGCCCTGGCTATACTTTCTTACAGTCGAATAAATCAAATCAAATCAACTAGTAAGCTAAATCACATACTTAAATAACGTACTGTATTACAAAAAGCTAATATTCCTTGTGAGATCATTTGCTTGGTTTATATAGATTATGGCTAAAAGAAATTTAAAACAACTAAATCTTGAAATTGGCTCCTATATTGGACACAGCACTTGCAAACTTTGACAAAACTGTAACACGAGACTGGAAATTCAATGTACTTCACAAGTACAACTTTGTGGGAAGCCACCACCAGCCTTGCTGACCCATGTATTGTACTGTCAGATTTTCCATAAATGCTAAATACTGAGGGAAACTCAATCTTGTTGGCCAAGTGGTCTCAAGGCTGTGTGTGCCTGTGGAGCTAGTGTGTTACTGAACACCATCTAACACCCATGCAAAACACGTCATTCCTTGGTACTGAACACCATTCACACAGGTAAACACACCTGTCCCTGGTGCTGAACACCATCCACACACCCAAACACACCTGCCCCTTGTGCTGAACACCATCCACAAACCCAAACACACCTGTCCTTGGTGCTGAACACCATCCACACAC